>CM019070.1:23824259-24161604 GCA_009667805.1 Leptobrachium leishanense
TTCACCCCAAGACCCTAAACATTAACCCCAGACCCTGAACATTCACCCCGAAACCGCTGGAACATTCACCTTTGAGATTCCTGAACATTCACCCCAAGACCCTAAACATTAACCCCAAGACCCTGAACATTCACCCGGAGATCCAGAACATTCACCCGGAGATCCTGAAACTTTCACGCCGAGATCCTGAACATTCACCCCAAGACCCTTAACATTAACCTGGAGATCCTTGACATTCGCCCCGAGATCCTGAACATTCACCCCGAAACCCTGAACATTCACCAGGAGATTCTGAACATTCACCCCAAGACGCTGAACATTAACCTGGAGATCCTTAACATTCACCCCGAGTTCCTGAACATTCACCCGGAGATCCTGAACATTCACCCCAAGACCCTGAACATTAACCTGGAGATCCTTAACATTCACCCCGAGTTCCTGAACATTCACCCGGAGACCCTGAACATTCACTCGGAGATCCTGAACATTCACCCCGAGATCCTGAACATTCACCCCGAGACCCTGAACATTACCTGGAGATGAAATCAGTAACCTGGATCGGCGCAAATACTGCTCTCTGGGGTCCTGGAGTCTCGTATATATATATAATAAAGAGAGAGACAATAATAGTGCAACACTGTTATATACAATGTACTATGAATGTATGTGGTGTAGACCCCACTTACAAGTGTAGAGCCGTACACTGGCTCTAAGTGGGTCCAGACATGCGGGTAATTGTCTTCAGTTTTCTTAGGTGACCCCCACCTTACAGCAAAGTTTTTCCTTTTTCTTTATCCGAAGTTTAAGGCCGGCTGCACACTAGACGTTTTTGTAACGCACTAACGCGCGTTAAAAAAAAATCATCGTACTCGACACTCGTCTACCTCCCCTGCGTTATCTTCCATAGGAGGATAGCGGAGCACCCGTCGACGCGAATCCTAGCGCATCGCCATTCTAGAACGCTAGGATTCAGTCGACGGGTGCTCCGCTATCCTCCTATGGAAGATAACGCAAGGGGCGTGGTACGAGCGTCGGGTACGATGTTTTTTTTTAACGCGCGTTAGTGCGTTACAAAAAACGTCTACTCTAGTCTAGTGTGCACCCGGCCTTAACGGTTAGAAAGGAAAACAGGAAGAGAAATCCTTGTGTAGATCCACAAATTAAGGTCACAATATTATGTACAGTTGGAGTTGTACTCACATTCTGTGGAGCTCACATAGCTCATGGATATATGCCCATAGGTTTTTTTTTGGTAGGAGAAAAACCCAGAAGAAAAACCACCGATGTTTGCAGGAATCAATGAAGCAGGAATCAGGATAGGAGATGAAAAAAAAAAATTTATTTAAAATATAATTAAAATCACCACCAGAACGCGTTTCGCCGCATCAAGTAGCGGCTTCATCAGCTGGAATGGTATCATGGGCTTGTAGACCCTTTTATAGTGTCCATAAATGTTCTTAATTGTCCCCATATGTCCTGTCTGCTTCTTTGATTGATCCTTCCGGTTTCTTCGGCGTCTGTTGATGGGCGCCGCCATTTTGCGCATGCGCGGTTTACTTCCGCGTTCCACTGCGTTCCAATGCTCCGTTTTCACTTCCGCGTTCCACCGCGTTCCAAGCGCCGCTCTTTTACTTCCGGTCGGCGGTTCTCGGCCAGGAAGGTGTGGAATTTTTCTTTTTCTGGATTCAACAGTTGGGGCTTTCTAAACACTTCCCCTTTTTCGTCATATACGTCCCAAAAAAAAATATTACATATATTAAACTCCAATAAAGGGGCTAACGCTATAAAAATAATTTGTGCACCCCGCAGGGTCCCTCTATTATCCTACAGTATGCCCAATAGATGTATATTATAGCAATTAAAAATGACTTCTTAGCAAACTAAATGTGTAATGGACATTACTTATACCCTCCTAAAAAGGGCCTATGTGCAAAATCTACACCATCCAAAGGGTGACCATACACCTCCAACAACCCCCTTTATCAAGAAAGTGTCTTGTGCTTTAGTGCTTTAATTTAATTATAGTGACAATTGTGTATTCTCTTACGTTAGAGAGTTGCTCCTATGATATTATGATCATACAGGTGTTATACCTTTCTGATGCACCAATGTAAATTACTTAAAAAACTTTCAAATCTATAATTTTCTGTGGATTTTCCATATTAAATAAATATATTATTAAGTGTGATATGTTCTTATTATTATTGTGGATTTTAGTTAGATGCAATTGTTGTTAAAGTGCCTTATCAATGTTGTTTTTAAATGTGTTTTTAATATTATTAAGTGCTATTATCTATCCATTATAATTCCTTACGAATAAAAACTGTAGAAACTAAAATTTAATGTAATATTATTCATTTTTCGGTGATTATTAAAATGTTAATTAGTGTAAATTAGTACAATATATCCTTAATACATGATATGGACCTTATTTAGAAGGGAACGCCATTAAAAAATGCCATAGTGAGAATATACATTATCCAGATGTTAATAGAATTATGGACCTCATTATAAGGGAGTAGTATTAGAGTGCTATATTTTATAGTAAATGTGTATCCGTCGTTTAAAGTGCTTTTATATAAAATATAACAGGTATGCATCAATGCCAATATATAGCCCCTCTCAACACGGATGATGAAAAGGGGTAAGGGTATCCTTATGAATCATGTTAAGACCCCAAGAGGTGCACAACAACTCACAAAAAATGAACCACCTCAAAGTCATTATTTAACCCATTTGGTGCCATAGTACCCATTTCATAGATGGTCCGCATCTCTTCTTGTCCCAGTTTATTAACAATGTTGTCATCCATATTGGTTTTGTATACTTTCTTAATGGCCATAAATTTTAGACCTAATGGGGAACCCCCATGTTGAAGCTTAAAATGTAGTGAAACCGAATGTTTTTCATAAGATTTTTTTATGTTTCTGACGTGTTCCGAAACTCTTATATTAAAAGCCCTCTTTGTGCGCCCAATGTATTGGAGGCCACAGGGACATTCTAAGAGATATATTACGCTTTTTGAGCAGCAATTGAGAGCCTCTTTCATTTGTACCTTTTGGTTAGTTTTTTTATTAGAAAACTCTATTCTACAATCTTTCTTATTACCAGTCGACCTGCAGGCCAGACATTGTCCACAGACATGAAAGCCATTTTTTAAATTGAATTGGTTTTGGTTCTTTTTGTTTTTGGGTTTGCTGTGTACCAAATTCATTTTTAAGTTCTTAACTCCTCTGAAATATCTTTGGTTGTTCCCCCAGTATACCATTAAGGTCCTTATCCTTCCGAAGGACATGCCAATGTTTCCTAATTATTTTCTTCATGTTTTTGGCTTGGCTGCTGTAGTCACACAAAAATAGAACTTCTTCTTTAATATTTTTTTTGGGTTTATATTGGAGTAGGTTTATCCGATCCTCCTGTTTGAGTTGATCAATGATTACATCTAATTCTAGGGCATTGTACCCCTTCTCCAAAAAGTCTTTTTTTAGATGTTGGGCCTGTTGCTCAAAAACATGGAGGTCTGAACAATTTCGTCTTAGACGAATGAATTGCCCTCTCGGCACCCCTTTGAGCCACGATGGATTATGACAACTGTTGGTATTGATATAAGTATTAGTGTCTACTTCTTTAAAAAAAGTCTTACATTTAACAGACCCTTCACTAATGTAAACTTCCAAATCAAGGAACGTTACTTTCTCCCTACTCCATTTATTTTCTAATGTGATGCCCCAAACTTGACTATTAAGGCTATTTAGAAAGATGGTTAGGTCTTCTTCGCTGCCTCTCCAAATAAAAAATACGTCATCGATATAACGTTTGTAGATGGGGATGTTGTGCGCCCAGCTATGCGAACCGTAGACAAACTGGGTCTCCCAGCCTGCCATATATAGGTTCGCATAGCTGGGCGCAAACTTAGTCCCCATCGCTGTTCCATTCTTTTGCAAGAAAAAATCATCTCCAAATTTAAAATAATTATTTTCTAAGATGAATTGTATACTCTCCATAATGAATCCCACCTGTATATCGTCAAGTTTCTTAGAATCCCTTATTCTTTCGTTAACTATTTGTATACCCATGGCATGGGGTATGTTACTGTATAATGAGTTTACGTCGCTAACGACCATTATATACTCTTTCTCCCATTTTATTCCTTCCAGTATCTGTAATATATTAATAGTGTCCTTTAGGTACGATGGTATCTCTCTGACAATTGGCTGGAGGAGGATATCTACATATTCAGACAAACAGCTTGTGATAGAATGGATTCCTGCCACTATGGGTCTCCCAGGTGGTTCAATTGTATTTTTGTGGATCTTTGGCAAATATAGAAATGTGGTGTTTTGATGTCCTCAATCATTAAATACTGAAATTCACGTTCAGTAAGGACCCCCTTATCCCTACCATTCTGAAGAAGAGACTGTAGGTTTTCTCTAATAGTTTCTATAGGATTGTTTTTAAGTTTAGTATACGTTTTCTTATCTTCCAATATGCGTAAATGCCTCCTTATTATATGCTTCCTTGGACCAAATGACAACCCCCCCCCCTTGTATTTTATTATAATCGTCTCATCATTATCAAGATTTTTTATCGCTTTTTTTTCCTCTACGGTAAGGTTGTGATTTTTCTTTTTAACCACCATCCTATCTATGTCAGTGGACACCAAATTTTCGAACATTTTAATTTCATCCGTAATAGTATGTCGCGGATAAAATTTTGATTTTTTCTTTAAATCTGTATGTGTGAATTTATCTGGATCTGTTGGCATATTCCTTTCTATTGGAGATCTCATGAAAAATTTTTAGACTTAATTTTCTTTTGAAACGTTGTAGATCTATATACATACTAAACTTATCCATCTGTTTAGTGGGGGCAAACTTCAAACCTTTGTTTAAGACTTTAATTTCTATGTTAGTTAAGACCCTCTGGCTTAAATTATTTATAATTATAATTATTTTTATAGCGTTAGCCCCTTTATTGGAGTTTAATATATGTAATATTCTGTTTTGGGACGTATATGACGAAAAAGGGGAAGTGTTTAGAAAGCCCCAACTGTTGAATCCAGAAAAAAAGAAAAATTCCACACCTTCCTGGCCGAGAACCGCCGACCGGAAGTAAAAGAGCGGCGCTTGGAACGCGGTGGAACGCGGAAGTGAAAACGGAGCATTGGAACGCAGTGGAACGCGGAAGTAAACCGCGCATGCGCAAAATGGCGGCGCCCATCAACAGACGCCGAAGAACCGGAAGGATCAATCAAAGAAGCAGACAGGACATATGGGGACAATTAAGAACATTTATGGACACTATAAAAGGGTCTACAAGCCCATGATACCATTCCAGCTGATGAAGCCGCTACTTGATGCGGCGAAACGCGTTCTGGTGGTGATTTTAAGTATATTTTAAATAAATTTTATTTTTTTTCATCTCCTATCCTGATTCCTGCTTCATTGATTCCTGCAAACATCGGTGGTTTTTCTTCTGGGTTTTTCTCCTACCAAAAAAAAACCTATGGGCATATATCCATGAGCTATGTGAGCTCCACAGAATGTGAGTACAACTCCAACTGTACATAATATTGTGACCTTAATTTGTGGATCTACACAAGGATTTCTCTTCCTGTTTTCCTTTCTACCGTTTAAACTTCGGATAAAGAAAAAGGAAAAACTTTGCTGTAAGGTGGGGGTCACCTAAGAAACTGAAGACAATTACCCGCATGTCTGGACCCACTTAGAGCCAGTGTACGGCTCTACACTTGTAAGTGGGGTCTACACCACATACATTCATAGTACATTGTATATAACAGTGTTGCACTATTATTGTCTCTCTCTTTATTATATATATATACGAGACTCCAGGACCCCAGAGAGCAGTATTTGCGCCGATCCAGGTTACTGATTTCATTATTGTGTGCAATGGTATAGGGGAAACCACTATATCCTGAGATTGGCTATCTGGGCACCCCGGTGGTGGATGCATGTTGTGTGGCGCTGCACCATTCGTTGTTTATATGTTGATTGAATTGAAAATTCCCCTACTGGTGCAATAGCTGCCTTCAATATGTCATTTACCAATTTTAGGAAAAATATTGCTAGCAATATAGAATCCGCACTAGGAGAATTCGATATATGGGTGGACAGACATGGACCTACTAGATCCAGCACACAGAGATCTGAAATAGATCTGGAAAGAAATTTAATAAAAGAGATAAAGATCAAATTAGAGATTGCCACCTTAGAAAAATATCAGAGGGACAAAATAACACCTAGAGGTTTAAGATTCCAAAAAACCCCCACCTCTGAGAAAGATGACCCTGACTTTATGTTAGGATGGAATAGATTGTTGGAAACTTTTTCTGTGTCTATGATGGAGTATGTAATCCAAAAAAAAAAGGAAAGTGGGGCCATCACATCCCCATGTGAGCAGCTGTTCCTCCTCTCTTCCTCCTCCTCTCCCCCCCGCAGGGCCGCAGCGTGTGGGAGTTTGATCCCACACGCTGCCGATCAAACGGGAGACCAGGTGCCTGACCACTGCCTGGACTGTGGGACAAGCAGGGCTAGTCCGGGCCCCCCACCCATCCGATTGTGGGCCCCCGGACTCAGGTGCCCGGGTGCAGTGGCACCCGCTGCACCCCTGGTAGTTACGCACCTGCCTGGAGATCCTGAACATTCATCCTGAGATCCTAAACATTCACCCCGAAACCCGGAACATTAACCCGGAGATCCTGAACATTCACACGGAGATCCTGAACATTCACCCGGAGATCCTGAACATTCACCCCGAAACCCTGAACATTCACCCCAAGACCCTGAACATTCACCCGGAAACCCTGAACATTCACCTCGAGATCCTGAACATTCACCCCAAGACCCTAAACATTCACCCCAAGACCCTAAACATTAACCCCAAGACCCTGAACATTCACCCGGAAACCCTGAACATTCACCTTGAGATCCTGAACATTCACCCCAAGACCCTAAACATTAACCCCAAGACCCTGAACATTCACCCGGAGATCCAGAACATTCACCCGGAGATCCTGAACATTCACGCCGAGATCCTGAACATTCACCCCAAGACCCTTAACATTAACCTGGAGATCCTTGACATTCGCCCCGAGATCCTGAACATTCACCCCGAAACCCTGAACATTCACCAGGAGATTCTGAACATTCACCCCAAGACGCTGAACATTAACCTGGAGATCCTTAACATTCACCCCGAGTTCCTGAACATTCACCCGGAGATCCTGAACATTCACCCCAAGACCCTGAACATTAACCTGGAGATCCTTAACATTCACCCCGAGTTCCTGAACATTCACCCGGAGACCCTGAACATTCACTCGGAGATCCTGAACATTCACCCCGAGATCCTGAACATTCACCCCGAGACCCTGAACATTAACCTGGAGATGAAATCAGTAACCTGGATCGGCGCAAATACTGCTCTCTGGGGTCCTGGAGTCTCGTATATATATATAATAAAGAGAGAGACAATAATAGTGCAACACTGTTATATACAATGTACTATGAATGTATGTGGTGTAGACCCCACTTACAAGTGTAGAGCCGTACACTGGCTCTAAGTGGGTCCAGACATGCGGGTAATTGTCTTCAGTTTCTTAGGTGACCCCCACCTTACAGCAAAGTGTTTCCTTTTTCTTTATCCGAAGTTTAAGGCCGGCTGCACACTAGACGTTTTTTGTAACGCACTAACGCGCGTTAAAAAAAAAATCATCGTACTCGACACTCGTCTACCTCCCCTTGCGTTATCTTCCATAGGAGGATAGCGGAGCACCCGTCGACGCGAATCCTAGCGCATCGCCATTCTAGAACGCTAGGATTCACGTCGACGGGTGCTCCGCTATCCTCCTATGGAAGATAACGCAAGGGGGCGTGGACGAGCGTCGGGTACGATGTTTTTTTTTTTTAACGCGCGTTAGTGCGTTACAAAAAACGTCTACTCTAGTCTAGTGTGCACCCGGCCTTAACGGTAGAAAGGAAAACAGGAAGAGAAATCCTTGTGTAGATCCACAAATTAAGGTCACAATATTATGTACAGTTGGAGTTGTACTCACATTCTGTGGAGCTCACATAGCTCATGGATATATGCCCATAGGTTTTTTTTTGGTAGGAGAAAAACCCAGAAGAAAAACCACCGATGTTTGCAGGAATCAATGAAGCAGGAATCAGGATAGGAGATGAAAAAAAATAAAATTTATTTAAAATATACTTAAAATCACCACCAGAACGCGTTTCGCCGCATCAAGTAGCGGCTTCATCAGCTGGAATGGTATCATGGGCTTGTAGACCCTTTTATAGTGTCCATAAATGTTCTTAATTGTCCCCATATGTCCTGTCTGCTTCTTTGATTGATCCTTCCGGTTTCTTCGGCGTCTGTTGATGGGCGCCGCCATTTTGCGCATGCGCGGTTTACTTCCGCGTTCCACTGCGTTCCAATGCTCCGTTTTCACTTCCGCGTTCCACCGCGTTCCAAGCGCCGCTCTTTTACTTCCGGTCGGCGGTTCTCGGCCAGGAAGGTGTGGAATTTTTCTTTTTTTCTGGATTCAACAGTTGGGGCTTTCTAAACACTTCCCCTTTTTCGTCATATACGTCCCAAAAACAGAATATTACATATATTAAACTCCAATAAAGGGGCTAACGCTATAAAAATAATTGTGCACCCCGCAGGGTCCCTCTATTATCCTACAGTATGCCCAATAGATGTATATTATAGCAATTAAAAATGACTTCTTAGCAAACTAAATGTGTAATGGACATTACTTATACCCTCCTAAAAAGGGCCTATGTGCAAAATCTACACCATCCAAAGGGTGACCATACACCTCCAACAACCCCCTTTATCAAGAAAGTGTCTTGTGCTTTAGTGCTTTAATTTAATTATAGTGACAATTGTGTATTCTCTTACGTTAGAGAGTTGCTCCTATGATATTATGATCATACAGGTGTTATACCTTTCTGATGCACCAATGTAATTACTAAAAAAACTTTCAAATCTATAATTTTCTGTGGATTTCCATATTAAATAAATATATTATTAAGTGTGATATGTTCTTATTATTATTGTGGATTTTAGTTAGATGCAATTGTTGTTAAAGTGCCTTATCAATGTTGTTTTTAAATGTGTTTTAATATTATTAAGTGCTATTATCTATCCATTATAATTCCTTACGAATAAAAACTGTAGAAACTAAAATTTAATGTAATATTATTCATTTTTCGGTGATTATTAAAATGTTAATTAGTGTAAATTAGTACAATATATCCTTAATACATAATATGGACCTTATTTAGAAGGGAACGCCATTAAAAAATGCCATAGTGAGAATATACATTATCCAGATGTTAATAGAATTATGGACCTCATTATAAGGGAGTAGTATTAGAGTGCTATATTTTATAGTAAATGTGTATCCGTCGTTTAAAGTGCTTTTATATATTAAATATAACAGGTATGCATCAATGCCAATATATAGCCCCTCTCAACACGGATGATGAAAAGGGGTAAGGGTATCCTTATGAATCATGTTAAGACCCCAAGAGGTGCACAACAACTCACAAAAAATGAACCACCTCAAAGTCATTATTTAACCCATTTGGTGCCATAGTACCCATTTCATAGATGGTCCGCATCTCTTTGTCCCAGTTTATTAACAATGTTGTCATCCATATTGGTTTTGTATACTTTCTTAATGGCCATAAATTTTAGACCTAATGGGGAACCCCCATGTTGAAGCTTAAAATGTAGTGAAACCGAATGTTTTTCATAAGATTTTTTTATGTTTCTGACGTGTTCCGAAACTCTTATATTAAAAGCCCTCTTTGTGCGCCCAATGTATTGGAGGCCACAGGGACATTCTAAGAGATATATTACGCTTTTTGAGCAGCAATTGAGAGCCTCTTTCATTTGTACTTTTGGTAGTTTTTTTATTAGAAAACTCTATTCTACAATCTTTCTTATTACCAGTCGACCTGCAGGCCAGACATTGTCCACAGACATGAAAGCCATTTTTTAAATTGAATTGGTTTTGGTTTATCTTTTTGTTTTTGGGTTTGCTGTGTACCAAATTCATTTTTAAGTTCTTAACTCCTCTGAATACTATCTTTGGTTGTTCCCCCAGTATACCATTAAGGTCCTTATCCTTCCGAAGGACATGCCAATGTTCCTAATTATTTTCTTCATGTTTTTGGCTTGGCTGCTGTAGTCACAAAAAAATAGAACTTCTTCTTTAATATTTTTTTTGGGTTTATATTGGAGTAGGTTTATCCGATCCTCCTGTTTGAGTTGATCAATGATTACATTTAATTCTAGGGCATTGTACCCCTTCTCCAAAAAGTCTTTTTTTAGATGTTGGGCCTGTTGCTCAAAAACATGGAGGTCTGAACAATTTCGTCTTAGACAAATGAATTGCCCTCTCGGCACCCCTTTGAGCCACGATGGATTATGACAACTGTTGGTATTGATATAAGTATTAGTGTCTACTTCTTAAAAAAAGTCTTACATTTAACAGACCCTTCACTAATGTAAACTTCCAAATCAAGGAACGTTACTTTCTCCCTACTCCATTTATTTTCTAATGTGATGCCCCAAACTTGACTATTAAGGCTATTTAGAAAGATGGTTAGGTCTTCTTCGCTGCCTCTCCAAATAAAAAATACGTCATCGATATAACGTTTGTAGATGGGGATGTTGTGCGCCCAGCTATGCGAACCGTAGACAAACGTCTCCCAGCCTGCCATATATAGGTTCGCATAGCTGGGCGCAAACTTAGTCCCCCGCTGTTCCATTCTTTTGCAAGAAAAAATCATCTCCAAATTTAAAATAATTATTTTCTAAGATGAATTGTATACTCTCCATAATGAATCCCACCTGTATATCGTCAAGTTTCTTAGAATCCCTTATTCTTTCGTTAACTATTTGTATACCCATGGCGTGGGGTATGTTACTGTATAATGAGTTTACGTCGCTAACGACCATTATATACTCTTTCTCCCATTTTATTCCTTCCAGTATCTGTAATATATTAATAGTGTCCTTTAGGTACGATGGTATCTCTCTGACAATTGGCTGGAGGAGGATATCTACATATTCAGACAAACAGCTTGTGATAGAATGGATTCCTGCCACTATGGGTCTCCCAGGTGGTTCAATTGTATTTTTGTGGATCTTTGGCAAAATATAGAAATGTGGTGTTTTGATGTCCTCAATCATTAAATACTGAAATTCACGTTCAGTAAGGACCCCCTTATCCCTACCATTCTGAAGAAGAGACTGTAGGTTTTCTCTAATAGTTTCTATAGGATTGTTTTTAAGTTTAGTATACGTTTTCTTATCTTCCAATATGCGTAAAGCCTCCTTATTATATGCTTCCTTGGACCAAATGACAACCCCCCCCCTTGTATTTTATTATAATCGTCTCATCATTATCAAGATTTTTTATCGCTTTTTTTTCCTCTACGGTAAGGTTGTGATTTTTCTCTTTAACCACCATCCTATCTATGTCAGTGGACACCAAATTTTCGAACATTTTAATTTCATCCGTAATAGTATGTCGCGGATAAAATTTTGATTTTTTCTTTAAATCTGTATGTGTGAATTTATCTGGATCTGTTGGCATATTCCTTTCTATTGGAGATCTCATGAAAAAAATTTTTAGACTTAATTTTCTTTTGAAACGTTGTAGATCTATATACATACTAAACTTATCCATCTGTTTAGTGGGGGCAAACTTCAAACCTTTGTTTAAGACTTTAATTTCTATGTTAGTTAAGACCCTCTGGCTTAAATTATTATAATTATAATTATTTTTATAGCGTTAGCCCCTTTATTGGAGTTTAATATATGTAATATTCTGTTTTTGGGACGTATATGACGAAAAAGGGGAAGTGTTTAGAAAGCCCCAACTGTTGAATCCAGAAAAAAAGAAAAATTCCACACCTTCCTGGCCGAGAACCGCCGACCGGAAGTAAAAGAGCGGCGCTTGGAACGCGGTGGAACGCGGAAGTGAAAACGGAGCATTGGAACGCAGTGGAACGCGGAAGTAAACCGCGCATGCGCAAAATGGCGGCGCCCATCAACAGACGCCGAAGAAACCGGAAGGATCAATCAAAGAAGCAGACAGGACATATGGGGACAATTAAGAACATTTATGGACACTATAAAAGGGTCTGCAAGCCCATGATACCACTCCAGCTGATGAAGCCGCTACTTGATGCGGCGAAACGCGTTCTGGTGGTGATTTTAATTATATTTTAAATAAATTTTATTTTTTTTCATCTCCTATCCTGATTCCTGCTTCATTGATTCCTGCAAACCTCGGTGGTTTTTCTTCTGGGTTTTTCTCCTACCAAAAAAAACCTATGGGCATATATCCATGAGCTATGTGAGCTCCACAGAATGTGAGTACAACTCCAACTGTACATAATATTGTGACCTTAATTTGTGGATCTACACAAGGATTTCTCTTCCTGTTTTCCTTTCTACCGTTTAAACTTCGGATAAAGAAAAAGGAAAAAACTTTGCTGTAAGGTGGGGGTCACCTAAGAAACTGAAGACAATTACCCGCATGTCTGGACCCACTTAGAGCCAGTGTACGGCTCTACACTTGTAAGTGGGGTCTACACCACATACATTCATAGTACATTGTATATAACAGTGTTGCACTATTATTGTCTCTCTCTTTATTATATATATATACGAGACTCCAGGACCCCAGAGAGCAGTATTTGCGCCGATCCAGGTTACTGATTTCATTATTGTGTGCAATGGTATAGGGGAAACCACTATATCCTGAGATTGGCTATCTGGGCACCCCGGTGGTGGATGCATGTTGTGTGGCGCTGCACCATTCGTTGTTTATATTGTTGATTGAATTGAAAATTCCCCTACTGGTGCAATAGCTGCCTTCAATATGTCATTTACCAATTTTAGGAAAAATATTGCTAGCAATATAGAATCCGCACTAGGAGAATTTGATATATGGGTGGACAGACATGGACCCACTAGATCCAGCACACAGAGATCTGAAATAGATCTGGAAAGAAGTTTAATAAAAGAGATAAAGATCAAATTAGAGATTGCCACCTTAGAAAAATATCAGAGGGACAAAATAACACCTAGAGGTTTAAGATTCCAAAAAACCCCCACCTCTGAGAAAGATGACCCTGACTTTATGTTAGGATGGAATAGATTGTTGGAAACTTTTTCTGTGTCTATGATGGAGTATGTAATCCAAAAAAAAAGGAAAAATTACCTAAGATCAATGAAGAGATTGAAAGATTGACTGAATTGATCGAAAAGAACCAACCTAAAGAGGACATCTCTAAATTAAGTAGAGAGCTAGAGGGGAAATTAGAAAAGATAGAAAATGAAATACTAACTATTAAAAAACGAAAATATGAAAGAGATGTAGAGGACTACAGAAGGGGCAATGTACATAGATCTTATGAAGAGAAACGAGGGAACGACTTCTCGTGGGATAAAGAAAGAAGGGAAAGGGTCTTTTTCAACAATAGAGGGTCTCAACCAGAAAGATGGGAGAACAGAGGTTACCCAAGGGGCAATAGGATGGACTATAAACCACAGGAATACCGTAACTCCTACAGACCAGAATATCAGTCCTACAGAAGGGATAATTATCAGGAAAGAAATAGAAATTACGGAGGATGGGCCCCAAAAAGTAGACCTGATATATACAATGACAGAAGAAATATCTATAATGAGGAAGACAACAGCAGACCCTATTGGAGGGGGGACCACGCAGTAAGAACAAGAAATGAATGGAGAATCAATAGATCACCCTCTCTAAAGAGAAAAGAAAGAGATTCCTCTGTAAAGAGAAACTACGGCGATCGCAACCTTACTCCACCCAGAGACATTAGGAGAAGAGCTGACCAGGAGACTGACATCATCAGCATCCCCACAACCAACAGATTTCGAATCCTTAGTGAAAAACCAGAGGAGGAGGTTTTTTGGAGGGACCCCCTAGACAGGAGGGTAGACCAGGGGGAACACAGAGACCTGGATACAAGATTAGGAAGAGAGGGGGGAAAGAAAAGATCCTGGGAAAAAACAGAAGGGGAAAGAGAGCAGGGAAGCGAATCCTTAAGAGAAAAAAGGGAGAGAAGGTAGAAATGAAAGGGATCTTTAATTTAAGCCAGAGGGTCTTAACTAACATAGAAATTAAAGTCTTAAACAAAGGTTTGAAGTTTGCCCCCACTAAACAGATGGATAAGTTTAGTATGTATATAGATCTACAACGTTTCAAAAGAAAATTAAGTCTAAAAAAAATTTTTCATGAGGTCTCCAATAGAAAGGAATATGCCAACAGATCCAGATAAATTCACACATACAGATTTAAAGAAAAAATCAAAATTTTATCCGCGACATACTATTACGGATGAAATTAAAATGTTCGAAAATTTGGTGTCCACTGACATAGATAGGATGGTGGTTAAAGAGAAAAATCACAACCTTACCGTAGAGAAAAAAAAGCGATAAAAAATCTTGATAATGATGAGACGATTATAATAAAACCTGCGGACAAGGGGGGGGGGATTGTCATTTGGTCCAAGGAAGCATATAATAAGGAGGCATTACGCATATTGGAAGATAAGAAAACGTATACTAAACTTAAAAACAATCCTATAGAAACTATTAGAGAAAACCTACAGTCTCTTCTTCAGAATGGTAGGGATAAGGGGGTCCTTACTGAACGTGAATTTCAGTATTTAATGATTGAGGACATCAAAACACCACATTTCTATATTTTGCCAAAGATCCACAAAAATACAATTGAACCACCTGGGAGACCCATAGTGGCAGGAATCCATTCTATCACAAGCTGTTTGTCTGAATATGTAGATATCCTCCTCCAGCCAATTGTCAGAGAGATACCATCGTACCTAAAGGACACTATTAATATATTACAGATACTGGAAGGAATAAAATGGGAGAAAGAGTATATAATGGTCGTTAGCGACGTAAACTCATTATACAGTAACATACCCCACGCCATGGGTATACAAATAGTTAACGAAAGAATAAGGGATTCTAAGAAACTTGACGATATACAGGTGGGATTCATTATGGAGAGTATACAATTCATCTTAGAAAATAATTATTTTAAATTTGGAGATGATTTTTTCTTGCAAAAGAATGGAACAGCGATGGGGACTAAGTTTGCGCCCAGCTATGCGAACCTATATATGGCAGGCTGGGAGACCCAGTTTGTCTACGGTTCGCATAGCTGGGCGCACAACATCCCCATCTACAAACGTTATATCGATGACGTATTTTTTATTTGGAGAGGCAGCGAAGAAGACCTAACCATCTTTCTAAATAGCCTTAATAGTCAAGTTTGGGGCATCACATTAGAAAATAAATGGAGTAGGGAGAAAGTAACGTTCCTTGATTTGGAAGTTTACATTAGTGAAGGGTCTGTTAAATGTAAGACTTTTTTTAAAGAAGTAGACACTAATACTTATATCAATACCAACAGTTGTCATAATCCATCGTGGCTCAAAGGGGTGCCGAGAGGGCAATTCATTCGTCTAAGACGAAATTGTTCAGACCTCCATGTTTTTGAGCAACAGGCCCAACATCTAAAAAAAGACTTTTTGGAGAAGGGGTACAATGCCCTAGAATTAAATGTAATCATTGATCAACTCAAACAGGAGGATCGGATAAACCTACTCCAATATAAACCCAAAAAAAATATTAAAGAAGAAGTTCTATTTTTGTGTGACTACAGCAGCCAAGCCAAAAACATGAAGAAAATAATTAGGAAACATTGGCATGTCCTTCGGAAGGATAAGGACCTTAATGGTATACTGGGGGAACAACCAAAGATAGTATTCAGAGGAGTTAAGAACTTAAAAATGAATTTGGTACACAGCAAACCCAAAAACAAAAAGATAAACCAAAACCAATTCAATTTAAAAAATGGCTTTCATGTCTGTGGACAATGTCTGGCCTGCAGGTCGACTGGTAATAAGAAAGATTGTAGAATAGAGTTTTCTAATAAAAAAACTAACCAAAAGGTACAAATGAAAGAGGCTCTCAATTGCTGCTCAAAAAGCGTAATATATCTCTTAGAATGTCCCTGTGGCCTCCAATACATTGGGCGCACAAAGAGGGCTTTTAATATAAGAGTTTCGGAACACGTCAGAAACATAAAAAAATCTTATGAAAAACATTCGGTTTCACTACATTTTAAGCTTCAACATGGGGGTTCCCCATTAGGTCTAAAATTTATGGCCATTAAGAAAGTATACAAAACCAATATGGATGACAACATTGTTAATAAACTGGGACAAGAAGAGATGCGGACCATCTATGAAATGGGTACTATGGCACCAAATGGGTTAAATAATGACTTTGAGGTGGTTCATTTTTTGTGAGTTGTTGTGCACCTCTTGGGGTCTTAACATGATTCATAAGGATACCCTTACCCCTTTTCATCATCCGTGTTGAGAGGGGCTATATATTGGCATTGATGCATACCTGTTATATTTAATATATAAAAGCACTTTAAACGACGGATACACATTTACTATAAAATATAGCACTCTAATACTACTCCCTTATAATGAGGTCCATAATTCTATTAACATCTGGATAATGTATATTCTCACTATGGCATTTTTTAATGGCGTTCCCTTCTAAATAAGGTCCATATTATGTATTAAGGATATATTGTACTAATTTACACTAATTAACATTTTAATAATCACCGAAAAATGAATAATATTACATTAAATTTTAGTTTCTACAGTTTTTATTCGTAAGGAATTATAATGGATAGATAATAGCACTTAATAATATTAAAAACACATTTAAAAACAACATTGATAAGGCACTTTAACAACAATTGCATCTAACTAAAATCCACAATAATAATAAGAACATATCACACTTAATAATATATTTATTTAATATGGAAAATCCACAGAAAATTATAGATTTGAAAGTTTTTTAAGTAATTTACATTGGTGCATCAGAAAGGTATAACACCTGTATGATCATAATATCATAGGAGCAACTCTCTAACGTAAGAGAATACACAATTGTCACTATAATTAAATTAAAGCACTAAAGCACAAGACACTTTCTTGATAAAGGGGGTTGTTGGAGGTGTATGGTCACCCTTTGGATGGTGTAGATTTTGCACATAGGCCCTTTTTAGGAGGGTATAAGTAATGTCCATTACACATTTAGTTTGCTAAGAAGTCATTTTTTAATTGCTATAATATACATCTATTGGGCATACTGTAGGATAATAGAGGGACCCTGCGGGGTGCACAAATTATTTTTATAGCGTTAGCCCCTTTATTGGAGTTTAATATATGTAATATTCTGTTTTTGGGACGTATATGACGAAAAAGGGGAAGTGTTTAGAAAGCCCCAACTGTTGAATCCAGAAAAAAAGAAAAATTCCACACCTTCCTGGCCGAGAACCGCCGACCGGAAGTAAAAGAGCGGCGCTTGGAACGCGGTGGAACGCGGAAGTGAAAACGGAGCATTGGAACGCAGTGGAACGCGGAAGTAAACCGCGCATGCGCAAAATGGCGGCGCCCATCAACAGACGCCGAAGAAACCGGAAGGATCAATCAAAGAAGCAGACAGGACATATGGGGACAATTAAGAACATTTATGGACACTATAAAAGGGTCTACAAGCCCATGATACCATTCCAGCTGATGAAGCCGCTACTTGATGCGGCGAAACGCGTTCTGGTGGTGATTTTAAGTATATTTTAAATAAATTTTATTTTTTTTCATCTCCTATCCTGATTCCTGCTTCATTGATTCCTGCAAACATCGGTGGTTTTTCTTCTGGGTTTTTCTCCTACCAAAAAAAAACCTATGGGCATATATCCATGAGCTATGTGAGCTCCACAGAATGTGAGTACAACTCCAACTGTACATAATATTGTGACCTTAATTTGTGGATCTACACAAGGATTTCTCTTCCTGTTTTCCTTTCTACCGTTTAAACTTCGGATAAAGAAAAAGGAAAAACTTTGCTGTAAGGTGGGGGTCACCTAAGAAACTGAAGACAATTACCCGCATGTCTGGACCCACTTAGAGCCAGTGTACGGCTCTACACTTGTAAGTGGGGTCTACACCACATACATTCATAGTACATTGTATATAACAGTGTTGCACTATTATTGTCTCTCTCTTTATTATATATATATATACGAGACTCCAGGACCCCAGAGAGCAGTATTTGCGCCGATCCAGGTTACTGATTTCATTATTGTGTGCAATGGTATAGGGGAAACCACTATATCCTGAGATTGGCTATCTGCACCCCGGTGGTGGATGCATGTTGTGTGGCGCTGCACCATTCGCTGTTTATATTAACCTGGAGATCCTTAACATTCACCCCGAGTTCCTGAACATTCACCCGGAGACCCTGAACATTCACTCGGAGATCCTTAACATTTGCCCCGAGATCCTGAACATTAACCCGGAGATCCTGAACATTCACCCCAAGACCTTGAACATTAACCTGGAGATCCTTAACATTCGCCCCGAGTTCCTGAACATTAACCCGGAGATCCTGAACATTCACCCCAAGACCTTGAACATTAACCTGGAGATCCTTAACATTCACCCCGAGTTCCTGAACATTCACCCGGAGACCCTGAACTTTCACCCGGAGATCATTTAGGAGCTTCTGAGGAGGATGGATTTATCTCGCTGTCCTCCGAGATTTAGCTTTTTATTTTATTGTTTTGCTTTTGTTTCTAAATTTCTTACACAAGAAAAAAAAAAATCAAAGAGTATTTTTATTCTATGGAAGGGTCATCTTGCAGGACTGAAGCTGAGGACCGTTGGCTTCAATCAAGGTGACAAGAATGATAAGTATTAAAAGAACAAATTTCCCCACCCTGCGGTGAATTCAGCATTCACTGCAGGGTCCCCGGACTGTAGGGAACGGACATGAAAATCCACCGCAAAACCGCCGAACTCCTGCTCAACAACTGCCGAAACAACTGCATCCGATATGATCTGAAGTATCGGATCACTCTAACCGCCACAAAAAAAATACGCTGAACACGTCCGTATAAAGTCGTCGAGCTGCAGAACACAGCGAAGACCAGCCGCCAGAAAAGGCCAAAATGCCGACGAACGAGGTAAAAAAAAAAACCCAAAACGATTGAAAGTGTGAAAATTGAAACACTGTTTGCAAAAAACTACTGAACAAAAATGTCTAGAATTTACACATAAGATCCAATGAATGATAATAAAAAGGACTGTTACATAAAAAATAAAAACGATTAAAAAAAAATGCCTTAAAGAGCCTAAAAAAAATAAATCTATAAATAAAGAGACTTTTTGCTGCAGAAATAAAATAATAAATGGTTTATTAGATATTGAATTAAAACGGGAATATTTTTAATATTGAAGCCTATGGGATTCGCCCGAATAAATCCGCCGAATTAAACCACTGAACAGCAGGGCACTTTAGCAACTTTTCTCGGCTGTTCGGTGTCTCTGAATAGATTACCCATTGCTTCTCTATGGGGGATTTCACTGCCTTCGCACAGGCACCGCACTTGCTGGCAGTTCCCCAAAATTTGGGGAACTGCCTGCTCTCTGAATAGCCGAATGGCCCTGAAATGTCACCGTATGGGAAAATTCAGTGTCCGGTTACATTTCGGGGCCAGATCGTCTTTCTCTGAATAAACCTTTATATCGCTCTCTCTCACTATCAGGTCTATTCAATAAAGGTGAAACTCCGGAGAAGTGAAAATTCTAGGTCAAAATAGCTCACTTTCCAAATCTTCTCTTTGGTCCAGATTGTTCTCTTCTCCTGCCAATTCTCCTGAGTTTCACCTTTTAGTGAATAGACCTCTATCTCTCTCATATACAGTATATATCCTTATTTTAATATATGTAAAGGGGCACATCGAAAGCAGACTGGAAGGTGATTTCTAACTATCAGGGTTATTCAGAGAGTGAAAAGCAGGAGAATGACTGGAGAATGAAAAATTCTAGGTCAAAATAGCCAAACCAGAAAAATTCTCTCTTTCATCTCACTTTCCAAATCGGCTATTTTGACCTAGAATTTTTCATTCTCCAGTCATTCTCCCGTCATTCTCCTGCTTTTCACACTCTCTGAATAACCCTGTATGTAAAATAATAAACCCGTAGCTAGAGATGTGCACGCATTTTTTTTTTCTCGTTTCGGCTCGTTCATTTTTTAAAAGTTTCCCTTTCGTCTCGTTGTTTCGTAACGATTTTTGTTTCGTGAAAACGGGGGATTTCAGTCTTTCGGATCGTCTGTTCTCTTTGGTTCAAAAGGTCCATTTGTTTTGACTTTATTTAAATTAAATATATTATATATTATTTAAATTATAATATCATATTGAAGGAGCTGAAAGCACTAGAGTGGAAACAAGTGAAAAAAAGTGACTGACAGTGAAGCCAACCAATCATAGAGCTTTTCCTACAACACATCACTGTTGCAAATGTAGCGCTCACTCCCGGAGGAGCCGCTGAATTTGAACCTCGGGTCAGTCTCCCCACACTAGGGTATAAATATACTCCAGCACCGTCGTGGATTTTATAAATTATATAGTTTACTGAATAAACTGGCATATAATGAGTAACACAGTATAAATATATGTTTACAGTACTTCGTAGTGCGGGAAACGCGCAGCGGATGTAACGTTGGGAGCTTCCAGCCCTACCTGTGTGCTTGAGGGCAGCATGTCTGATGCAGCTCGCTGACCAAAGCCCGGTTTAAATGGAGACAGGCAGGGAGGTGGTTGCAAGAGGCGCGGCTTGAGTGGGGGGGCGTGGCCTGGTGAAGGTCTTTAAAAACCCTCAGTGTATTCTCAGCAGTTGCCAGATCGTGGTTATCCATACCTGAGCTCCTTGTACCTGACTGCTATATTGAATTAACCCGTTATTGACCTCTGCTTGTTTCTGACTATTCTGCCTTCTGTTGCCCTAGACCATTTTCTTGTACTACGCTACTGCTCTGATATCGACCCGGCTATTCCATTTGACCGTTCTGAACTCTGTATTCCTGATTCTGGCTCGGCTGACTACTCCCCGTGTTGTTAACCCTATCTGTCTAGCTAGTTTACCTGGCCAATTCTAAGGACCAGACAGTTAGATCTTTCACGGCTACTCTGTTGGTAGCTTCTGGGTTCTGTGGAGTGTGGGGCGTTAAGTACTGCGTGGTGGGATCTGGGAACCGTGACAGCGGAAAAGAAATACAATGCTTCGTAATGCGAGAAACGCGCAGCGGAAAAGGGAAAAATATATCTTTAACCCCCCTTTGTGGTTGGGGAGTGAGTCCCGTACAGGTTATGTCCCAAAGAATGTATGTGTATGTGTGTATTGGTACCCGGGTACAATATTCAACTGGCCAGTGAATTATTCATGAGGTATCTTCGACTAGTCAAGTTGGGGCCCTGTGTTTTTTTTTTAAACAAACTGCAGCATGCTTTAGATTTTCACAACGGCCTGGAAGGCCTCTCACCCATCCGCCAGATACTCTGGGCTCCGCTCGACCCAGGACGTCTCTCCACTCGATTTTAACTGGGGTTCTCTGTGTCACCGGATCCGCTGTCTTGCTTGTCTGTATCGGCCACAAGATGTCCAGCTCACCGCCTGCACTCCCTGTTAGATCGATCTGCGGTTCTCCTAACTCGGGGTCCTCCAGCTCACTCGGTATCAGCTCGGGTCACTGCGGTGGATCACTGGGTCTTCATAAGATAAGGCAGAAAAACCCAGTCTCCAGCTCTGTCAGGCCGCACCTGCGCTCCGGCCTGGTCGCTATCACGTTCAGCTACCCTGCGTCTTGCTCCTCTCACTCCTAGGCGCGCTCTGCCAGCTCTTTCCACAAGGCTCAGGATGTCAGCGTCTCTGTCCCACCCACTTCCTGTGTCCGCCCTCAAAGCATGTTGGAAAATGTAGTCCCAATGTTCAGTGTCTCACATCGCGCTTGTCTCCCTCCGGTGGCCAAAAACAAGTACTACACGGCAGGGGATATAAAACCAGCGCTACACTCTCCCCCTCCTAGAACTCTTGGGTCTCTCCAAGGAGGTACAACAGTTGCATTACATTTTCCACATATATTAGGCAACATATACAGGCTCAGCAGCAAGCATACAGTGGGTTAGATACACTTCCTCAAGTTGACTCATGCTTTGGACTACCTCAGCTAACATAGTAGACACTTCGGGCAACCTTCGCACTGTGGTGACAGCCTCTTCAGTGCTATGTCCTGGTGAGTCGTAGGTGAGTCGCTGGGGCGGTCGAACAGAGCGTTTTGGTTCAATCAGTTCCTCTTCAGGTGGAAGTACTATAGGCGCGGGTTCAGTTCTTCTTTCTACCACTGGAGCAGACATCTCTTCGGAGTATGATCCTTCCAGTGAAGGCATAGAACTGTAGTCATAAGATTCGACTTCAGGAACTACAGGGATTTCAATAGTCTCAGGGACCTCTAACTGAAATTCAGGAGCCTCAGGCCTCAAATTACTTTCCCACCTTTCAGCCTCTTCAGGCTCCGGTGAGCGCATCCAGTCCAGACAAAAACTCTCTTCCTCACTGTTTCTTTCACTCTCTTCGACAGCCCGGGTCTGCTGAGACTGAGTAACGGGAGGCAAACGTGGAGCAGGCGGATTAATGAATCACTGGCAACTGGATACATACCCATACTCTGGAAGACTGCAAGGGTGGTACCTATCCATAAAAGTGGAGACAATACTTTGGTATCCAACTACCGCCCAATATCACTGCTCCCTGTAATGTCAAAAATTCTGGAAAAATGTGTCTACACTCAATTACGTGATTATTATCAGTATCAGAACTATTTAACCCCAGTTCAATCAGGCTTTCGTCCAAACCATTCAACTACAACTGCCCTTTTAAGGCTAGGGACAGATGAGCGCATTTTCTGCGGCCACCGTCAAAATGTACGTCGATGCGTGCGCACGCATTTTTTCACGGAATACGCTTAAGTGGTCAGACGACCACAGTCGCACAGTCGCAGGTACTCACCAACGCAATTCTAGGGAAATCCGGCTGTTTGAACGTTATGTAGGCCGCACACTAGCAGCGTCTGACGTCTCCTAATCACGCACACACGCTGCTATGCGGCCGCAGCGCACTCTGTACGTCTGTAGCAGCGGTTTCACGTTCTGAGAAAAATGCGTTCATTTGCCGGTTGCGTGGTGTCGGCGCACTTTTGTACGCACGTACTGCGTATATTGGCCGTCATTGGCCGTTATGTGCTGCTACTGCCGCCGTGATTTAGTGCGCCTGCACGCGCGTTCCGACTGCCCCACTCTGACCCTAGCCTAAAAGTTTGTAATGATATCCAAGCGGGCATGGAACAAGGAAATCTAACTGGAGCCATCTTCCTTGACTTTGCCAAGGCTTTTGACACAGTAGACCATGGCATCCTATTACAAAAACTTAAAAACTCTGGTATTGGTGATAGTACGTTAACCTGGTTCCAATCATATGTGTCTGACAGGTCTCAATTTGTGTCCATTTCTGACAGCACTTCCCTTCCCCTCCCAGTCACGTGCGGTGTACCCCAAGGCTCGATACTAGGCCCCCTGCTATTCACAATATTCATAAACGATCTGCCCAATGTCTGCAAAGCTTCAACTGTACACATGTACGCAGACGACACGGTAATCTATACCAGCAAACCAAATCTCCCGCAGCTGGAGGCCGTGCTGCAAGAAGAATTCACAGGGGTAGAAAAGTGGATAGCAAATAACAAACTTTTTCTAAATACTGACAAAACTGTTACAATGCTCTTTGGAACCGCACCTAAACTACACAAATTGCAAACACCCCATCTATGTGTTGGGACAAAATCAAACGGCACACTGACCACAGTCACCTCTCTCAAATACCTAGGTATGTGGTTAGACCCAAATCTATCTTTTGGCCCCCACATCGAAAAACTCTCATCTAAACTTTACCCCAAACTAGGTGCCCTGTACAGAAACAAATCCTGCCTGAGCCCCGCGGTAAGAAAGCAGATTGTACAACAAATGCTTATGCCGGCTATTGATTACGGAGATGTAGTGTATGCAGCCGCCCCGCAAACACACCTCCAGAAACTTAATACATTGTATAACTCATTCTGTCGCTTTGTGCTACAATGTAACTACATGACCCACCATTGTGACATGTTAAAAGAACTAAACTGGCCATCGCTGGACTCTAGACGCACCCTTCACCTTTCCAACCTGGTGTTTAAGAGCTTTTCTGGGAAGCTACCACCTTACCTGAATATGCTGCTTCCCCCAGCAGTTCCCTCATCCTATAACCTCAGATCCAGGACCAGCACCTTACTTGCAATACCGCAATACAAAAAGAAAATGGCTCGATCCGCATTTTCCTACAGAGCACCGCACATATGGAATAACCTCCCAGACGCCGTCAAATCTTCCCCCAGTCTAAAGTCCCTTAAGAGCTCCCTATTAGCATACCTCAATACAAAATGCACCTGTAAACATGTAACATAATGACTACATTTCCTCAATATTTATTTTTCTGTTAATCTGTATATTTGGTTTTGTGTTAATATCTTGCATTTTACTATTTTGTATTTCTGTAACCACTCAATGTTCTCGAACCCAGGACATACTTGAAAACGAGAGAAATCTCAATGTATCCTTCCTGGTAAAATCCTTTATAAATAAATAAATAAATAAAATTTGGCAGAGAAAGTTCGTCCCCAACTGGTATCCTCACAGCCTCTCTCAAAGGTAATAAATGATTCCGGTGCCAGTTCTTAAGAGGCCCAGCCTTTCCATCGGCCGGATTTGATACACCTGCAGACCCGGCAGTTGCTTGCAGACAATGTAGACCTGAGAACTCCATCTATCCGCTAACTTGTGCCTCGCAGCAGCACCCACGTTCTTCAACAAAACCCTATCACCGGGTTGTAGATCCTGTATCCGAACTTTCAAGTCATAGTTCCGTTTATTCCTTTGTTCCCTGTTTCCTGAGGTCAAACGGGCCTGTTCAAATGCAGAGGCCAGATTCTTTTGAAGTCTACCCACGTAATTTCTATGGGAAGCTACCGACGTCTGGTCCAGAGATAACCCAAACGCCAAATCAACCGGCAGTCGAGCTTCTCTTCCGAACATAAGACGGTACGGTGAGTATCCAGTAGCGTCACTCTCCGTACTGTTATATGCATGCACTAGCGTAGCTATGTGACGACTCCAGCTCTGCTTCTCTGTGTTTGACAGTGTCCCCAGCATATTTAGCAGCGTGCAATTGAACCTTTCGGGTTGAGCATCACCTTGAGGGTGATATGGTGTAGTTCGGGTCTTTTGGATTCCCAGCAGTTCCAGTAATTGCCCAACAAGCCGGCTTTCAAAGTCTCTACCCTGATCAGAGTGTATTCTCCTTGGTAGGCTGTAGTGAACAAAGAACTTTTCCATCAGAACTTTCGCCACCGTTGGAGCGCGTTGGTCTCTTGTAGAAAAGGCTTGGGCGTAACGTGTGAAGTGATCAGTCACTATTAGAATATTTCCCTGCCCACTAGCATCCGGCTCTAAGCACAGGAAGTCAATGCACACCAAATCCATGGGTCCTTGACTTTGCAGATGGCTCATTGGAACGGTTCGGGTCGGTAGGGTCTTCCTTTGAATGCACCTCAGACATGAATGGCAGTAACTTTCCACTTCAGCTCTCATGCAAGGCCAATAGAACCTGTCTCGCACCAGCTTAAAAGTCCTTTCTGCGCCCAAATGTCCATGCTCATCATGTAGCGATCGCAGTACACTCTCCCTATGTTTAGTGGGAAGGAACAACTGTTGGGTCTCTTCAGCATTGGTAGAGGGGCCCCTTCGGTAGACTACCCCATCCAACATCTTCAACCGTTCCCACTCTTTGTAGACCAATCTGGCGCCATCTGGGGAATTGGTCAGCAGAATTTCCCGCTGGTTCGCAGTTAGGGCCTTTATGGTTAACGCAATTAAGGGGTCTCTAGCCTGATCAGCTTTCAGATCCTGTTTTGAAAAGGTAGGTAGACTTTCATCCCTCAACTGCGTAGGGTTGCAGTAGAACTCCGGAATAGCCGCAGCCATGACTCCTATGGCCTCTGCTTCAATCCCTCCCTTGATCCGGCGCTCTGCTCCTTGACACAAAGCTTGTACCCCGTCTGGAGTTAACTGAGTCCATTCTGTAGTGTAGGGCCTTCTCGACAAAGCATCAGCATCTCGATTATTCACCCAGGGCGATATTTCAGGCTGAACTGAAACCCTGACAGAGCGGCCAACCACCGATGTCCCGTTGCGTCCAGTTTTGCAGTAGTAAGGACGTAGGTAAGAGGATTGTTATCTGTCTTTATCACACACTCAGCCCCATACAGATAGTCCTTTAGCTTGTTTACCACTGCCCACTTTAAGGCTAGGAACTCCAACTTGTGGGTAGGATAGTTCTTTTCTGAAGGCGTAAGGCTCCGGATCACATACGCTACAGGCCTCAGTAATCCACCATACTCTTGATACAGGACTCCTCCTAGACCTTCTCTGCTGGCATTCACATGTAACTCGTACGGCTTGTGAGGATCCGCATAGGCCAAGACAGGAGCTCGAGTTAAGCTCTCTTTCAGCTTCGTAAAAGCACCCTCACATTGACTAGTCCATTCTCCCTGGATAGACTCTCGAGCTATCCTTGGCCCTGGAGCTGACGGATTTCGGTCAGAGACCTTGCAGCCTTCTTCGGTGCTTTCCTTCTGTAGGAGCTTGTTCAGTGGTTGAGCTATTTTTGCGAATCCTCCTACAAATCTTCGATAATAAGAGCAGAACCCCTAGAAAGATCTAATTTCAGTAACGCTTCGGGGTCTAGGCCAAGAAGCTACGGCCTCCAACTTCCGAGGATCTGTCGAAACGCCTTCTGCTGAGACCACATGTCCCAGATACGTAACAGATGGCAAACAGAATTGACATTTCTCCAGAGATAGTTTCAATCCCTCTTCATGGAGCCTCTTCAAGACCTTCTCCAAACGTTGTTCATGTTCTTCCAGAGTCTTCCCGAACACAATTATGTCATCCAGGTACACTAATACTTCGATCAGATTCATGTCCCCGACTGTCTTCTCCATTAACCGTTGGAACATGGCTGGAGCCCCAGTAAGGCCTTGAGGCATTCTGTTAAATTCGAAGAACCCCAATGGGCAGATGAACGCAGTCTTCTCTTTGTCTTCAGGATGCATGGGTATCTGGTGATACCCGCTTTGCAGGTCTAGTACACTAAACCATTTTGCTCCAGACAGACACTGTAAGGCATCTTCTATCCGAGGAGTAGCATATTGATCTGGGATGGTTCTCCGATTCAGCGTGCGATAGTCTATGCATAGGCGGACAGAACCATTCTTCTTCCAGACCATTACTATTGGAGATGCATATGGACTCCTGGACTCTTGGATCACCTTGGTTCTTTGCAGTTCATTCAGCTGTTCTCGTAGATCATCCAAGTCTCCCAGCGGAACTCGTCTTGACCTTTCACAAAACGGCTTGTCCTCTTGTAATCGAATGCGGTGCTCAGTACTTTTAGCTAGGCCCACGTCGAACTCATCTTTCGAGTACAAGTCTCTCCACTTTAGAACTTGGGACTGAAGACGTTTCTTCCACTCAGGTGAAATGGGAGCGTCCTTGGGGTAGAACCTTTCATCTGGAATCTCTTTATCCACTCCCCCTCCTAAATCGGTAGGAGAGAGGGGCGTAGCGGACGCTACTTGCCCGATAGGCATTCGTGCTTTAAGGACTACTGGGGAATCAGACACATTGCACACGCTGACTGAGACTCTTCCTCGTGTTCTTTTCAAAGCTTTAGCATAGCTTATTTCAGGGATTACTTCTACTCCGGCTTCACTCCCATGATTAAAATCGGTTTCCAGTACCACATAGGGCCCTGGTTGCGATCCGTTCAACTTGACTGAGGCCCGGAAGCTCGCTACTTCTTCCGATTGCAGAACCTTTTCTGTTCCTTCTAATCTCCATAGGCGCCCCACTTCGGCAGGTGCCTTCTGTTCTTCGACCATTCTCTGATAGACTGGACGTAACATTGGGTGTACCCCTTCAGTAGAACCGTCTTCCAATACGATGGGTGTCAGGAGACGTCGCACCAAATCAGTATTCGTCCCCACTATCATGGAACTCCTGTTTGCCCCTGAAAGCCGAGGACACACAATGGCCAATGCATCACAACCGCCGGACTGTCCAATGACTTCGGATCCAATCTCCAATTTCACCTGTAGATACCCGTCATAAGGGTGTTTCTCAGTTCCGATACCCCAGATTTCCAGATCCTTCAATTTCTGTAGAGGGATGTGCTTCAAGTGCTTCTCATAGAAGTCTCGGTAGATCAATGTCACTTGAGCCCCTGAATCCAACAGGGCTTTAGTGTAGACTCCCTCCACTTGGATTGGCACAATAGGGGAAGGACCTATCAGCTGGTCAGGAAACTTGGTGGTGGCACCAGGACACTTAGACCCAGTTTGTTGTACCCTGGCCTTCTTCTTGGCCCGTGTAGGGGTTGGGTGTGCATTGCTTCCCCATGACGTAGGTCCGAATGCTAAGGGAGTGACTCTTTCAGTCCTGGCAGGCTCGGCAGTTGGCCAGACTCTGGGCCCTCTCGCCCTCTTAGTCCTGGCTTGATTTTTGGAGCGTGTTTCAACCTTCGGGCACCTAGGTTGCTCCTTCACTTGTGCCCTCTGGCGTTTCCCGCCGGTGAGGTAGATAACAGTCCTTCCAAAGCTTTCAAGAACTCCTCAACTCTATTTCCTTCAGGCTTTTGCATTGTGCGCGGAAGTGGCCCATTTCTCCACAACTGAAACATCTCTTCTTTGAAATCGGAGACGCAGTCGCCTGCTGTGATTCGGTTGAAGGACCCTGGCTAGACGCCACAGCAACTCCGGTTGTCTGCATGTCTGTAAGGAACTTCTGCATCTCTGTCTCTGTCACCTTCAACAATACTCGGCACAGTTCCGCGTGCGCCTGTTGCAATTCAGCTTGAGCGTCTTGTACCTTCTTAACAGTTTTGTGCAACTCACCATATGCAGAGAGGTTTAATTCTTTGACAGCCTTCTCTGTGGATTTAAAAGCGATCAGATGCTCTTGTTCGTCCACGTCGGATTCATAGGCATCCAACAAGTCACTTTCAGGCTGCAAACATTCGTTATGCCTCACAGGTTGCGCGTAAGCTCTTTCTCCTCTCCTGAAGGATTTTTCTTCCAGTAAAGCCTCCTCCTCTCTGACAGCTCGGATCAGTTCCAGGTACTTCAGTTCTTGATTACCTTCCCTGCTTCTCAGCTGCAGCATCACTGGATCTAGAGGTTGAGCGCCCCTCAGGATCTGTTTTATTCGGATCTTCTCTACTTCAGCCGGTTCGGCCCCTTTCTTGAGGAGTATCTGGTGCAGAATCTTATCTAGGCGCCTCATATATTCGGTCATTCTCTCACCTTTCCGCTGGTAGGTGTGTTCATACTGATATACGAGCTCTGCAGCCTTTTCCGTTCGCCCAAAAACTTCCTCCAGAACATTTAAATAATCTAAAGCAGTGCAGTCTCTTTTACTCAATTTTAGGTTTCTTACAGCCTCTGACGCAGGTCCCTTTAAGCTCTCAGTGATCCTTTGCTTTTTCTGTGCTTCAGGGACGTCCCACTCATCCAGAGCCTGCATCACCTGTTCCACCCATTCTTCGAAGGTTTCTTCTCCCGCCGGAGTTGGTACGTTTCCTGTAAAATTTCTCAACCGTCGATAACCAAAGTTAGTGTGTGGAGGGCTTGTTCTCTGACATTTAGCCAGCAAATCTCCAATAGCCACTATAAATTCAGGCCCGATCATGGCCAACGGACTGGGCGCGGGAACACTCGCGGATTCGCCACGTGGCGCACTTTGCTGAATCAGTTGGACTTCCACCTCATCGGTCAGCTTCACGCTCGCACCCTGAAAACACACTGGAACACCCTTTCTCCACTCAAAAAGAACATACGTGTGAGAGGTATCTGGGTTCTCTTTAATGTCCAGGATTAACCCCCGATGATCTGGTGTCAGCGCGGCCACGGCCTGGCGAATCTGATCTTCGGCCCAAGTGTCTGCTGGAATATCCATGACTATACACAATTCTAACTGACTACTGTGCTCCTCACACCACTTGGCGGCAGTGTCTGGATCCATATTTAACCCTTTAAATGCGGTTTTTCCAGAGACTGGATCCCAGAAACGAGCCCCCACGTGTAGCGCTCACTCCCGGAGGAGCCGCTGAATTTGAACCTCGGGTCAGTCTCCCCACACTAGGGAATAAATATACTCCAGCACCATCATGGATTTTATAAATTATATAGTTTACTGAATAAACTGGCATATAATGAGTAACACGGTATATATATATATTTACAGTACTTCGTAGTGCGGGAAACGCGCAGCGGAAAAGAAATACAATGCTTCGTAATGCGAGAAACGCGCAGCGGAAAAGTGGAAAAATATATCTTTAACCCCCCTTTGTGGTTGGGGAGTGAGTCCCGTACAGGTTATATCCCAAAGAATGTATGTGTATGTGTGTATTGGTACCCGGGTACAATATTCAACTGGCCAGTGAATTATTCATGAGGTATCTTCGACTAGTCAAGTTGGGGCCCTGTGGGTTTTTTTTAAACAAACTGCATCGTGCTTTAGATTTTCACAACGGCCTGGAAGGCCTCTCACCCATCCGCCAGGTACTCTGTGCTCCGCTCGACCCAGGACGTCTCTCCGCTCGATTTTGACTGGGGTTCTCTGTGTCACCGGATCCGCTGTCTTGCTTGTCTGTATCGGCCACAAGATGTCCAGCTCACCGCCTGCACTCCCTGTTAGATCGATCTGCGGTTCTCCTAACTCGGGGTCCTCCAGCTCACTCGGTATCAGCTCGGGTCACTGCGGTGGATCACTGGGTCTTCATAAGATAAGGCAGAAAAACCCAGTCTCCAGCTCTGTCAGGCCGCACCTGCGCTCCGGCCTGGTCGCTATCACGTTCAGCTACCCTGCGTCTTGCTCCTCTCACTCCTAGGCGCGCTCTGCCAGCTCTTTCCACGAGGCTCAGGATGTCAGCGTCTCTGTCCCACCCACTTCCTGTGTCCGCCCTCAAAGCATGCTGGATAATGTAGTCCCAATGTTCAGTGTCTCACATCGCGTTTGTCTCCCTCCGGTGGCCAAAAACAAGTACTACACGGCAGGGGATTTAAAACCAGCGCTACACAAACATTGCACAACTTTATTTAATCATATAAAATATCAATATCTTGTACTGTTAGACTGGGGATTTAGGAAAAAGCTAATTGATGCAGAAAGAAAGCACTGGAACAAGTGAAAAAAGTGACTGACGATCCTAAATTACGAAATCAGCAACGGGACAGAAACGGACTCGAAACGATACAAAAATACGTTGTCCGAAATGAACCGGAACCGAAATTGCGAATAGAACGAAAATGACTTGCGATTTTACAAATTTCATGTCCATACGAAATAACGAAATTTTTTCGCTTCGTATCGGAAATATTTCGGATGGTGTGTATTTTGTTGCCGGTCCAGAACGTCGGACAAATCTGAAGCACTGAATCGGCCCGTTTCGTGAGAAAAAACGAATCGGTACGAAACAAAACGCTCATCCCTACAGGTTGCCCGCCATCCAGTTCTGCTGCATTCCAAGGCTAATGCGCACCGGGGGATTCTCCGTAAGGGTGAGCTTTCATTGAAATATTAAGTAATTAACTACTTAATACAGAAAACACTCAGCTCCTCCCTCGATACCTGCACTCTTGTTGTTGTTCCGTGTTAGGCCGGGGTCAGGTGATCGTTTCTAAGCTCGGAAGGAACGGCCGTGAGAGGGGACGTTGCTTCCACTCTGACGCCGTCTGGCCACCTCGCTGAGCGCAGTTAATGCGCTCAGCGCTGCAAGGCTCGATACTACTATGGAGGATTGCGCTTTGCAGCCCCATCAAACGCGCGTCGTAGCACGTAGACGGGGAGGCTTTCAAAACATCTGCAGCATGTCTGCTGTGGCGCGCACAATTCGTGTGGCTGGCCCCGTCAAAGCATCACAACGCTGTGACGGACCCCGGGAGGCACGTCAGTACAGGCGCACTTAAGGCTAGGGTCAGACGAACGCATTTTTAGCGTCGTCCGTGAAAAAGTGCGCTCGAACGAATGGACGTATTTTTTCACGGAATACGCGATAGCGGTCATACGATGCGCATTTTCGTCTGTGATTTTGTACGGATCATCAATAAAACACTTTTTGCGTCTGGACGTTATGTTGACCGGACATTAGCAGCGTCTGACGTCTCCTAATCACGCACACACGCCTCTAGCGGACGCAGCGCACTCTGTACGTCCGTACTAGCGGTATCACGTTCTCGAAAAAATGCGTTTGTTTGCCGCTTGCGTTGCGCGGCCAAACTTTCATGCGGCCGTACTTCGTATATTGCCCGTCATTGGCCGTTATTTGCTGCTACTACGGCCGTGATAAAGTGCGACTGCACGCGCGTTCGCACTGCGTTCGTCTGACCCCAGCCTAAAGCTGCAGCCAAAGCAACCGTGACAGCACTATTTATTAATTCTGCCTGTATACAAGGCTGTCAAACCCACCATGTTTTCCTGGAACAAACTGCTTCTCCGAGCCGAGCAGCACATGAAACCTGCTGCCCTGCAGTATGTATAATTTGTACTCTGCAGGGGGGGGGGGAGGCGGAGGCATCAGTTTGATAATTAAATGTGTTGTTCTTGGATTCCTGCATGATCAGGTGGATCAATGAATTCTACATGCTGCTGGGAAGCACTTTCACGTAACTTTTTTTCATGAAAGGAATGCACAAAAACAGGACCTGGAAATCATTGTTGACAGGAAAAACCCGAGTGGGGATTTTAAAGGACGTCCGAGACACAGAACATGAGCCCTTTATCTATATTTAGGCCGCGCACTTGGCCAGACAGAAATAGAAATTACCGCAGACCATAGACAGCTGAGCATCGATAAAACTGCTGGATCGCCAGAGCCGATCTGCAAACCGCGCTTTCAATATCATTTTTATGCATTTTTCATGCACTGCCCATCAGCATGAATACATTATATGTGTCCAGGAAAACATGGCCGATCTGGCAACCCTAGCTCCCATGGGTAGTAGGTTTGCCAGATCGGCCATGTTTTCTAGGACACCTATAATTTATTCCTGCTGATGGGCAGTGCATGAAAAATGCCACCCCGCAGGATGTATAATCTATAGGATGTAGGTAAGAATTCAGAAAGGAATCTCTGGCGACATGCCTGATTTCCTTTCTGCGGCATATGAATTCTACATGTTGCAGCGCAGCACTTTTCCCTGTGCTCTCCCTCTGCATGAAATAATGTGTTCAGGAAAACATGTCTGACCTGGCAATCTTAGTTCCCAGCTTTTGGAGCATTTAGGATGCTCAAGCTGTCCTCCTTTGAGGCACAAGATACAATTGCTCAATGATACATTACACTATACAGCCATGCCTCTGCATTCCCACTCGCCCTCATGTAATTTCCACTCGCCAAATGCGAGCAGGCGAGTGGAAATTTTGAGGCCTGATCATTACAGTAATGAAGAGAAAATGTGGCAGAGTTGGCACTTCAGATGCTCTGGTGGTGGTATATTTGCAGGATCTGTGCTTGCTTCTGGGGTCCGCTGTAGCCCTTAAAAGCAAAAATCATATATGGCGTAGCACAGTTTAAAATAAAAGTGCAAATTTACCATAATTTATGATACTCACGTTTACTGGTGTCTCAGAGCTCAGACACCAGTTTTGAAGGCAGCCAGTGATATTATCTAGGTGCACCGGATCACCTATCAGCCTCAGCCACCTCCTTGGAAGATGTGAATGAGTCAGGACCCAAATAGAATAAAAAAACCCGTGATGGTTTTATTAAAACTAATAGTAAAAGTATAAAATATAAATTACCAGTACACCAATACGCGTTTCGCCTTAAGTGGCTTCATCAGTTGGTGTGTCACACCTATTAACTCCCTATTAACATACCTCGATACAGAATGCACCTGTAAACATGTAATAGTGACTATATACAGAATGCACCTGTAAACATGTAATAGTGACTATATACAGAATGCGCTTGTAAACATGTAACACAGTGACTATATACAGAATGCACCTGTAAACATGTAGCATAGTGACTGAAAATGAGAGAAATCTCAATGTATCCTTCCTGGTAAAATACTTTATAAATAAATAAATAACCCCCTCTCTTAAATTTCTTCAAGCTGTCTGAAATAATTCATGAAGTCCATGGTTTTGGTGGCGACCTTATTTTGCCACCAGGTGGCACCACAAGCAGAGGAAACCACCACTGTGGTAGCAGCGGCATGTGACACTCGGAATTTCCAGCGAGTAATTCTAAATCAAAACAAAGGAACGATCACCCAATGCAGTCAGAGCTGACATCAGAGGGGTGACAGCCCGTGATATGTTCAGGGCCCCAGTGGATCCAGGGAGTCACGGCCCTTGCCAAACTCTGTGTAACTTGTCTAAGTGCCAGAGATGAAAGGGACACTCCATGCCACCCAGGACTGGCCCACCAAGATACCAATAAATTTCCCGGTGGGCCGCAGCATCTGAGGAGGTTTTCTTTTTAATGAGTTTACTGAAATGGGCAGCCGAGGGGAGGGGGGCCCCATGTAGGGTTGCCAGGTCTTACATGTTTTCCTGGACACGCTTAATTTATTCATGCTGATGGGCAGTGTGTGAAAAATGCCACCCCCGAAAGGGCAGGGGCTGTGACCCCTGTATAGTGTTGTGCGTATGGAACCCAATGGCAAGCTGTCGAAGGAGACCAGGTATAAATAAGCAAATGAATGTTTACTGAGAGGAAACAAAATAGAAGTACAGACAGGACTGTCTTTAACGCAGGGCAAAAGGGGCGCCCGGTCATTGTTGAGGGGCCCAAAGCAGCTGCCCCTTGGGCCCACGTAAACCGTGGACGACCGCTGCAAATGGATTGCATTAACAGCATTTCGCTATAGCAGCCTCCTCGATTGGCCGTGTCTTCTTGTAAGCGCCATCGTGCTCCCTCGCGCGGCCGTCGTCGTCCTCCCTGTGCAGGCTGTGACACTGTCTACAGGCGAGATCTTGCAAAGAGCGCGTCACAGCCTTCAGAAGCCGGCGGCCACGCGGAGGAGAATGCTGGCACTCAGAGGAACACGTAGGTCATCTGATCCTGAGGTCTGTGCTGGGTTAGTATAATTCTGGGGGTCTGTGCTGGGTACATATAATTCTGGGGGGGGGGTCTGTGCTGGGTACATATAATTCTGGGGGTCTGTGCAGTGGCACCACTAGGGTTGGTGTCACCCGGTGCGGTAACCTATGGTGTCACCCCCCCGAGTTTTACGGATTTTTGTAACTACTCTTACTCCTAAATCAGTACTCCCATATAACACTGAATGCTCATACACACAGCACACATTACTGTGAGGTTTATTGCTGTGCAGCTCTCTCATATGCTCACACAAATTTTTGCCAACTGCCAGCAAGTACGATGCCTGTTCGAAGGCAGTGAAAGCACACATGGATATATATTGCCCCCAGCAGCTCTGGATATATTGCCCCCAGCAGCTCACCCATGGATATATATTGCCCCAGCTCACATATGGATATATTGCTCCAGTTCACAATTATATATGCCCCAGCAGCTCACATATGGATATATTGCGCCTCAGCTCACACATGGATATATTGCGCCTCAGCTCACACATGGATATATTGCGCCTTAGCTCACACATGGATATATTGCGCCTCAGCTCACACATGGATATATTGCTCCAGTTCACAATTATATATGCCCCAGCAGCTCACCCATGGATATATTGCGCCTCAGCTCACATATGGATATATTGCGCCTCAGCTCACACATGGATATATTGCGCCTCAGCTCACACATGGATATATTGCGCCTCAGCTCACACATGGATATATTGCGCCTCAGCTCACACATGGATATATTGCGCCTCAGCTCACACATGGATATATTGCGCCTCAGCTCACACATGGATATATTGCGCCTCAGCTCACACATGGATATATTGCCCCAGACCAGCTCACACATGGATATTGCCCCAGCTATCATGGATATGCCCCCAGCACACATGGATACTGCCCCCAGCACACATGGATACTGCCCCAAGCACACATGGATACTGCCCCCAGCACACATGGATACTGCCGCAGCTCTCATGTATATGCCCCAGCAGCTCTCATGGATATTGCCCCAGCTCCTCTCATGGATATACTGCCCCAGCTCCTCTCATGGATATACTGCCCCAGCTCCTCTCATGGATATACTGCCCCCAGCTCCTCTCATGGATATACTGCCCCCAGCTCCTCTCATGGATATACTGCCCCCAGCTCCTCTCATGGATATACTGCCCCCAGCTCCTCTCATGGATATACTGCCCCAGCTCCTCTCATGGATATACTGCCCCCAGCTCCTCTCATGGATATACTGCCCCAGCTCCTCTCATGGATATACTGCCCCCAGCTCCTCTCATGGATATACTGCCCCCAGCTCCTCTCATTGATATTGCCCCAGCTCATGGATACTGCCCCAGCTCATGGATATGAGCAAGGCCCCAGCAGCTCATGGATATTAATGGCCCCCCCAGCTCACCTCCTGCGCCGCGTGTTCGCTCCCTCTGAGCGTCCGGCGGCGTGCAGCTTGGGCGCTCGCCTGGGGGAGCCACGTGACCAGCCGCGATCGGCTGGTCACGTGCTTTCCCCGGGCGAGTGCCGAAGCTGCATGCTTCGGACGCTCGCAGGGAGCGAACACGCGGCGCAGGGTGAGACACCCGCCCTTAGGGTGATGGTGTCACCCTAAAGGCGGGCGTCACCTGGTGCGGGCCGCACCCCCCACACATATAATTCTCATTTTTGTGTTATTACTAGACTATATAGCCATTTGTTTTACACTTGAAACATAATAATGTTCATTTGCACTTTATTACTGAAAGTTAACATGCCATTCCTCCCAAGAACATATCACTTAATAGAAATATATGATGAGAAAGAGCCTAGAAGAGGCTATAATTGGCATGTAAGTATGTACAGTTGTGTTCAAAATTATTCAACCCCCAATGCTGTAAAGGGTTTTAGGGAATTTAGTGTACATTTGTAATTGTATTCAGAATGAAATCCTACAAGGACTTTTTAAAGAACCATATGCAACTAAAATGACATCAATTGGTTTTGTAATACAGTAGTAAATGTTTCTTTTGTGAATTCTTCATTGACACAATTATTCAACCCCTTAAAGACTACCACTCTGAAGAACAGAGGTTCATTCAAGTGTTTTCAATCAGGTATTGAAAACACCTGTGGATGTCACGGAGCAGCAATAAAGCATAATAAGCACCAATTAGGCAGCTTTAAAATGACTGTGATACTCAGCTCCTTCTAGACATTTACTGGTGTGGTTACAAACATGGTGAAGTCAAGAGAATGGTCCAGGAAGACAAGAGAAGGGGTGATTACTCTTCACAGGAAGGGCAATGGCTATAAGAAGATTGCAAAGATGTTAAACATACCAAGAGAGACCATAGGAAGCATCATTCGCAAATTCAAGGCAAAGGGCACTGTTGAAACGCTACCTGGTCGTGGCAGAAAGAAGATGCTGACTTCGACTGCTGTGCGCTACCTGAAGCGTAGAGTGGAGAAAAGCCCCGTGTGACTGCTGAGGAACTGAGAAAAGATTTGTCAGATGTGGGTAATGAAGTTTCAGCTCAGATAATACGGCGCACACTGCGTAATGAAGGCCTCCATGCCAGAACTCCCAGGCGCACCCCTTTGCTGTCTCCAAAGAATAAGAAGAGTCGACTGCAGTATGCCAAAAGTCATGTTGACAAACCACAGAAGTTTTGGGATAGTGTTCTGTGGACTGATGAAACAAAATTAGAACTGTTTGGGCCCATGGATCAACGCTATGTTTGGAGGAGGAAGAACAAGGCCTATGAAGAAAAGAACACCTTGCCTACTGTGAAGCATGGCGGGGGGTCAATCATGCTTTGGGGCTGTTTTGCTTCTGCAGGTACAGGGAAGCTTCAGCGTGTGCAAGGTACCATGAATTCTCTTCAGTACCAGGAGATATTGGATGACAATGTGATGCAGTCCGTCACAAACCTGAGGCTTGGGAGACGTTGGACCTTTCAACAGGACAATGATCCCAAGCATACCTCCAAGTCCACTAGAGCATGGTTGCAGATTAAAGGCTGGAACATTTTGGAGTGGCCATCGCAGTCACCTGACTTAAATCCGATTGAGAACCTCTGGTGGGACTTAAAGAAAGCAGTTGCAGTGCGCAAGCCTAAGAATGTGACTGAACTGGAGGCTTTTGCCCATGACGAATGGGCGAAGATACCCATAGATCGCTGCAAGACACTTGTGTCAAGCTATGCTTCACGTTTAAAAGCTGTTATAACTGTAAAAGGATGTTGTACTAAGTACTAAGATTGAATGTCACTTGGGGGTTGAATAAAACTGATAATGATGTGAGCACAGAAAAGACATTTGTGGTTATTTCATTATAAATGTTATGTTATATTTGTCTGACCTACACGTGCCTCTTTGATTTAATTGTAAGCAAGATGACTGAATGATCAAAATCAATGTCAAACTGGCCAAAACACTCAATTTCAGTGGGGGATGAATAATTTTGAACACAACTGTACGTACTGTTACAGGTCAATCTAAGGACTTGTTTGTGAGACAGTTCTTTGTTTACATTATTAAAGCTTTTTGATACAAGTCCATGATGTATTTGTGTTTTTTTTTTTGTGTGATGTTGGGGGGGGGGGGGGGTGGAGAGCAAAATTATGCAGTGGGTGGACTCTCGGGGGGGCCCAAGAAAATGTTTGCCCAGGGTCCAATCAATATTAAAGACGGGCCTGAGTACAGAACAAGAGACTATTACTCAAAAGGTATCCTTGGTTTAGTGGAAAGTCCAGAACGGGGAATTGCAAGTAAGGGTCTTCGGGTTCAGAAGTGAGACAACATAAAGTCCAGAACGAAGGGTTGTAGAAGAGGGTAACGTGGGCTGTGGCCTTTGAGACAAGCCTGGGTTGAGGAGCTGGAGCGGTCGCAGAAGCAAGCCTGGATACAGGATCTGGAACGGGTACCGTGGTCGTGGAAGGAAGCCCGGATATAGGATCTGGAACCGTGGAAGCGGAAGCAAGCTTGGATATAGGAGCAGGATCTGGTACCGTGGTAGCGGAGGCAAGCCTGGAAGCAGGGTCTGGAACTGGTACCGTGGAAGCAGAAGCAAGCCTGGATATAGGAGCTGGTGCCGTGGAAGCGGAGGCAAGCCTGGATGCAGGGTCTGGAACTGGTACCGTGGAAGCAGAAGCAAGCCTGGATATAGGAGCTGGAGCTGGTACTGTGGTAGTGGAGGCAAGCCTGGATGCAGGGTCTGGAACTGGTACATTGGAAACAGAAGCAAGCCTGGATATAGGAGCTGGAGCTGGTACGGTGGTAGCGGAGGCAAGCCTGGATGCAGGATCTGGAGCTCAGGATTCACTTGGAACAGGAACAAGGCGGGAACACTGGCTAACTGACACGGCGAACCACAGTATAACCTGGTTAATGAACTGAGAAAGGCGGCAGGTTTAAATAGGGTTCAGAGGATCATAAGAACACCGTTCACCTGCGACTCGTAGGTGGAGCTGGGATACCTGAGTACTTGATAGATTAATTGGGAGCATACGAGGATCTCCAGTGCAGGTGCCATGCAGTACCCGTAAGCTACCAGCAGAGGGCGCCAGAGTACCAAGCTCTTTGTTTCTTAGGAAGGCATGTGATCGCACGTGCGCACTTTGTCTCCCGACATTCGGATCCTGGCGGCGGCGTGGGAGGTACTGCAAGCTGTCTCCTCCATGTTGGGACTCAAGCGGCGCGCCACGAGGGACCTCAAGTAAGTATGGTGTGTGCCCCAGCATGGCGGTCCGGGCAGGGAGCGGGCCGCGGCGCAGGGCATGACAACCCCACAGGCTGTATAATCCATACACTGCAAGTAAGAAGAGAGGAATCCCAGGTGACCTGCCTTGATTTCCTGCAGCATATGAATTATACATGTCATAGGGCAGCACTTTCCCCTGTGCTCCACTTCTGCGTGAAATGGTAATATGTGTCCAGGAAAACATGGCCGATCTGGAAACCCTAGCCCCAAGCAGTGGGTCAGCAAGGGGACCTAAGATTTCTGATGGCAGCCCTGAGTAGGGTTGCCAGATCAGCCATGTTTTCCTGGGTAAAAGTATAAAATATAAATTACCAGTACACCAATAAGCATTTCGCCTTAAGTGGCTTCATCAGTTGGTGTGTCACACCTATTAACTCCCTATTAACATACCTCGATACAGAATGCGCCTGTAAACATGTAACATAGTGACTATATACAGAATGCGCCTGTAAACATGTAACATAGTGACTATATACAGAATGCGCCTGTAAACATGTAACATAGTGACTATATACAGAATGCCCCTGTAAACATGTAACATAGTGACTATATACAGAATGCACCTGTAAACCTGTAACATAGTGACTATATACAGAATGCACCTGTAAACATGTAACACAGTGACTATATACAGAATGCACCTGTAAACATGTAACATAGTGACTATATACAGAATGCTCCTGTAAACATGTAACATAGTGACTATATACAGAATGCACCTGTAAACCTGTAACATAGTGACATTATACAGAATGCACCTGTAAACCTGTAACATAGTGACATTATACAGAATGCTAACAGAGGAAAATGGGGTCAGTGGGGGCGCTCTGATCACTATATTTTATGGTTTGGCTGGTGCTGCCGGATAGGATAAAAGCACAGACTCTCGAAGGGGTGTGCGAAGAGTGTAGTTGTAAATAGGGATGAGCCGAACACTCCCCAAGTTCGGTTCGAAGCCGAACCTGAACTTTCCAAATGTTCGGATCCGAACCCAAACTCGAACCCCATACAAGTCAATGGGGCTGAAAATTCGGTTTTTAGAGTGCCCTCCAAGAGGGCATATATGCTAGATATTTGCCATAAAAAGTGTATGGGGGTCCGGGTAGTGCCCTGGGGGACAGGAAACAAGAACAAAAAGTTAAAAAAACAAAACGTTTTTAAAGGGACAGTGAGTTTTCCATGAAATAGGGGTTAAAAATAAAAACGAAAAATTCCTTCAAATATCGTGCCTAGGAGGTCCCCATAACCTGCCCGTGAAGTGGCGGATTTCTAGGATGTAGAGAAATATGTAAAAACCAAAAAATGACATTTCAAATGACGGTAAATGCTTTTCCTTTAATCTATCCATAAACCACTGCTTGGGGCGGCAGTCTGTATGAAAAGAGGAGACATTTTCGGACACGCAGAAAAAGTTTACTGATTTTTTTGGCGGTGAAAAGCAGAAGAATGACTGGAGAATGGAAAATTCTAGACCAAATAGCCGATTTGGAAAGTGAGAAAAATGGGAGAATTTTTCTGGTTCGGCTATTTTGACCTAGAATTTTCTCTTCCGTCTTTCTCCTGAGTTTCACCTTTCTCTGAATAACCCTGTCAGGGTTATTCAGAGAGCGGTGTAGAGCAGGAGAATGACTGGAGAATGGAAAATTCTAGGTCAAAATACCCAAACCAGAAAAATTCTCCCATTTAGGCTAGGGTCAGACTAGCGAATTTTTTACATGCGTTTAGGCGCACTTAATCATGGCCGCACTAGCAGCAAATGATGGGCAATGACGGCCAATATACGAAGTACGGTCATACGAAAGTCCGGCTGCGCAACGCAAGTGGAAAATGAACGCATTTCTTCGAGAACGCAGAACCGCTAGTACAGACGTACAGAGTGCGCTGCGTCCACTAGCGGCGTGTGTGCGTGATTTGGAGACGTCAGATCCTGCTCATGTCCAGCCAACATAACGTCCAGACACCCAAAGTTTCCTGGTTTGGATCTGTAAAAAATCACACCCAAAAATGCACATCGTATGACCGTTTTCACGCATTCCGTGAAAAAATAAGGCAATGCGTTCAGACGCACTTTTTGACGGTCGCTGTGAAAAATGCGTTAGTCTGACCCTAGCCTTATCTCACTTTCCAAATCGGCTATTTGGTCCAGATTGTTCTCTTTTCCTGCCATTCTCCTGGTTTTCACCTTTCTCTGAACAACCCTGAGAGAGAGGTGAAAGCCAGGAGAACTGGCAGCAGAAGAGAACAATCTAGACCAAATAGCCGATTTGGAAAGTGAGTTAAATGGGAGAATTTTTCTGGTTTGGCTATTTTGACCTAGAATTTTCACTTCTCCAGTTATTCTCCTGCTTTTCACCACTCTCTGAATAACCCTGTGAATGTTTAATCCCGAGGTGAAAAATAACATTGCTTAAGGCTGGGGTCAGACGAGCGCAGTTATCACGTCCGTGTTGCCGCACATTTGTACGTCCGTGGCAGCATAGCATTCTGACCAATGGAGCCCCACACACGAAGTACGTCCGCACGGAAGTGCCGATGCATGGCGGACGCAGCAAACGGACGCAGGTTAGGCAAGAACGTAATACTGCTAGAACGGACGTGCGGAGTGCGCCACGTCCGCAAAGTCCATGTAGCTTTGTATGTCAGTGATGAAACGAGGTCAGATGGACTGCATTTATACGTCCAGCATTTTTGACAGACAGAATGTTTTTTCATTTTAATTTATTTTCCCTGCTAAATCAGTCAAAAAGTACTGTTTGGCCACTACCTTGTTGTCAGTCAGTAAGTACGTCCGTACTGCACGGACGCACAGTCCGTACAAAATGCGCTTATCTGACCCTAGCCTTAGATGCTATTTTGAATTTTTTTCAAACACCAGTTAACCACTTGGCTGCTATGGACGCGCTCAGCGCGTCCAGCCAAGTGGTTCTCCCATGCACAGGAGGCAGCAATCTGCCGGATTCCGGATACAATAATATCGATGAAATTGCACAATTGTGTCACCTGAGATACGACAACACAAGAGCACTTTATATTGTGAACAATATCTTGTACGATACACTTGAAAGTTGGAAAATCAATATTCTAATATCATTACTATATGCACTATATAAATGCAATATTCTGTATGATATACTTGTGAAATTTAGGAACTAATATCCCACTATATATCCAACATCAATATCACCAATATTTTGCGCCGATAGGAACCACCCCAGTTTGCATTATACAGAATGCACCTGTAAACATGTAACACAGTGACTATATACAGAATGCACCTGTAAACATGTAACATATACATGTAAACATGTAACTATATACAGAATGCACCTGTAAACATGTAACACAGGGACTATATACAGAATGCACCTGTAAACATGTAACATAGTGACTATATACAGAATGCACCTGTAAACATTTAACATACAGGGTAATTCTAAGAGAACCGAATTCCTTGAGAAAGGTAACCGAACGCTGAAAATCAGCATTCGGTTACCTTTCTTGGCCATTCAGCTATCCAGAGAGCAGGCAATTTGCCAAATCCTGGCACATGTAAACATGTAACACAGTGACTATATACAGAATGTGCCTGTAAACATGTAACTGTAAACATGTAACTATATACAGAATGCACCTGTAAACATGTAACACAGTGATTATATACAGAATGCACCTGTAAACATGTAACATATTGACTATATACAGAATGCACCTGTAAACATGTAACACAGTGACTATATACAGAATGCACCTGTAAACCTGTAACACAGTGACTATATACAGAATGCACCTGTAAACATGTAACATAGTGACTATATACAGAATGCACCTGTAAACATTTAACATAGTGACTATATACAGAATGCGCCTGTAAACATGTAACATAGTGACTATATACAGAATGCGCCTGTAAACATGTAACATAGTGACTATATACAGAATGCACCTGTAAACATGTAACATAGTGACTATATACAGAATGCACCTGTAAACATGTAACATAGTGACTATATACAGAATGCACCTGTAAACATGTAACATAGTGACTATATACAGAATGCACCTGTAAACATGTAACATAGTGACTATATACAGAATGCACCTGTAAACATGTAACATAGTGACTATATACAGAATGCACCTGTAAACATGTAACATAGTGACTATATACAGAATGCACCTGTAAACATGTAACATAGTGACTATATACAGAATGCACCTGTAAACAATTAACATACAGGGTAATGCTAAGAGAACCGAATTGCTTGAGAAAGGTAACTGAACGCTGAAAATCAGCATTCGGTTACCTTTCTTGGCCATTCGGCTATTCAGAGAGCAGGCAATTCGCCAAATCCTGGCGAATTGCCTGAACATACGGTGCCTGTTCGGTGCCTGTTCGAGGGCAGTGAAATCCCCATGAAAAAGCACTGCTTCGGCTATTCAGAGAACACAAACCAGCAGTGAAAAGTTCCCGAAATGCCCTGCCATTTAGGCTTGTACACCGATTTTTTTTTTTTTTTTTTTTTTATATTTATTTATTTATTTATTTCAGTTCGGTTCGTTCTGATTTTGTAAATTTCGTTTCGGTTCGTTTCGTTTCGTTTTTCGCATCGACTTTTTTTCGTGATTTCGTAAATTTTCGTGTTTTTTGGAACGTCTGTTCTCCTCGTTTCGAAGTGTCTATTCGTTTTGATGTAAACTAATGTTTTTTTGGATACGATAATTATACGATACGATAATTCTGCCATTGAGATTTCTCATGTTTTACAAGAAGGATACATTGAGATTTCTGTGGATTTCCTGGAAGGATACATTGAGATTTTTCTGGTTTCCCGGGAAGGCTACATTGAGATTTCTCACGTTTTACAAGAAGGATACATTGAGATTTCTCATTTTTTACAAGAAGGATACATTGAGATTTCTCTGGTTTCCCGGGAAGAATACATTGAAAATTTCTCATGTTTCACAAGAAGGATACATTGAGATTTCTCTGGTTTTACAAGAAGGATACATTGAGATGGGAATGATACAAAATTAAATTACAGAATCAGCGATATAAATAAGATGTCCGAAATTACTGAAATGGAACCGAAATCAGGAATGGAGCCGAAATCACGAATGGAACGAAAATGAATTTCGATTTTTACACATTTCTAGTCCATTCGAAAATTCTGAAAAGTTTTCGTTTCTGCACGAAAATGTGTTCGGATCTGCCGTTTTCGGATCTGAAAATTTTCGGAAAGTCGGCCAGATCCGAATGCACAAATCGGGAAATTTCGTGAAAATTCCGAAACCCGAAACGCACATCCCTACCTGCCATTCGGTGGCTTCATTCGACAGGGTTATTCAGGCGAATCCCATAGGCTTCAATGTTAAAAATATTCCCGTTTTAATTCAATATCTAATAAACCGTTCATTATAAAATTCTGCAGTAAAGAGTCTCTTTATTTATAGATTTTTTTTAGGATATTTTAAGCATTTTTCTGAATTAATTTGCTTTGTGTCAGATTTTTTTAACTTATTTTTCCTGTAACAGCCCTTTTTATTATCATTCATTGGATTATATGTAAAATTCAGACATTTTCGCTCAGTAGTTTCTTTGCAAACAGTGTTTCACTTTTCACACATTCATGCAAACTGTTTTGCTAATTTATTCACTCCATTCGTCTGCGGTGTCGGCTTTTTCCGGCGGCTGCGCTGTGTGTGATCGGCTCCTGCTCGGGTTTTTCCGTGATTTTCGCCAGGTTAATCCAGATGTTTTTCCGGGTTTTCGGCGTGCATTCGCCGGGTTTTGCGGTTAGTTTTCATCGGGTTTGCAGCAGCTTTTCCCTGCAATTTGGGGACCCTGTAGTGTTTGCTGACTACACCGCATTGTAAGAGACCGAATTGAAGAAAACGAAAAGTTACCGAACGTTACCGATGACTTTTCGAATCTCTATTGAATTACCCTGATAGTGACTATATACAGAATGCACCTGTAAACATGTAACATAGTGACTATATACAGAATGCGCCTGTAAATGTGTAACATAGTGACTATATACAGAATGTGCCTGTAAACATGTAACATAGTGACTATATACAGAATGCGCCTGTAACATAGTGACTATATACAGAATGCGCCTGTAACATAGTGACTATATACAGAATGTGCCTGTAAACATGTAACATAGTGACTATATACAGAATGCACCTGTAACATAGTGACTATATACAGAATGTGCCTGTAAACCTGTAACATAGTGACTATATACAGAATGCGCCTGTAAACATGTAACATAGTGACTATATACAGAATGCACCTGTAAACCTGTAACAGTGACTATATACAGAATGCACCTGTAAACATGTAACACAGTGACTATATACAGAATGTGCCTGTAACATAGTGACTATATACAGAATGTGCCTGTAACCTAGTGACTATATACAGAATGTGCCTGTAACATAGTGACTATATACAGAATGCGCCTGTAACCTAGTGACTATATACAGAATGCGCCTGTAACCTAGTGACTATATACAGAATGCGCCTTAAACATGTAACATAGTGACTATATACAGAATGCACCTGTAAACATGTAACATAGTGACTATATACAGAATGCACCTGTAAACATGTAACACAGTGACTATATACAGAATGCACCTGTAACATAGTGACTATATACAGAATGCACCTGTAACATAGTGACTATATACAGAATGCGCCTGTAACCTAGTGACTATATACAGAATGCGCCTTAAACATGTAACATAGTGACTATATACAGAATGCACCTGTAAACATGTAACACAGTGACTATATACAGAATGCACCTGTAAACATGTAACACAGTGACTATATACAGAATGCGCCTGTAACATAGTGACTATATACAGAATGCACCTGTAACATAGTGACTATATACAGAATGCGCCTGTAAACCTGTAACATAGTGACTATATACAGAATGCACCTGTAAACATGTAACATAGTGACTATATACAGAATGCACCTGTAAACATGTAACATAGTGACTATATACAGAATGCACCTGTAAACATGTAACATAGTGACTATATACAGAATGCACCTGTAAACATGTAACACAGTGACTATATACAGAATGCACCTGTAATTATGTAACATAGTGACTATATACAGAATGCGCCTGTAAACATGTAACACAGTGACTATATTTCCTACATATTTATTTCCTGTGTTAATCTGTATATTTGTTTTGTTTTTAATATCTTGCATTTTATTACTTTGTATTTCTGTAACAATTTAATGTTCTTGAACCCAGGACATACTTGAAAATGAGAGAAATCTCAACGCATCCTTCCTGGTAAAATACTTTATAAATAAATAAATAACCCCCTCTCTTAAATTTCTTCAAGCTGTCTGAAATAATTCATGAAGTCCATGGTTTTAGTGGCGACCTTATTTTGCCACCAGGTGGCACCACAAGCAGAGGAAACCACCACTGTGGTAGCAGCGGCATGTGACACTCGGAATTTCCAGCGAGTAATTCTAAATCAAAACAAAGGAACGATCACCCAATGCAGTCAGAGCTGACATCAGAGGGGTGACAGCCCGTGATATGTTCAGGGCCCCAGTGGATCCAGGGAGTCACGGCCCTTGCCAAACTCTGTGTAACTTGTCTAAGTGCCAGAGATGAAAGGGACACTCCATGCCACCCAGGACTGGCCCACCAAGATACCAATAAATTTCCCGGTGGGCCGCAGCATCTGAGGAGGTTTTCTTTTTAATGAGTTTACTGAAATGGGCAGCCGAGGGGAGGGGGGCCCCGAGTAGGGTTGCCAGGTCTTACATGTTTTCCTGGACACGCTTAATTTATTCATGCTGATGGGCAGTGTGTGAAAAATGCCACCCCACAGGCTGTATAATCCATACACTGCAAGTAAGAAGAGAGGAATCCCAGGTGACCTGCCTTGATTTCCTGCAGCGTATGAATTATACATGTTGCAGGGCAGCACTTTCCCCTGTGCTCCACTTCTGCGTGAAATGGTAATATGTGTCCAGGGAAAACATGGCCGGTCTGGCAACCATAGCCCTAAGGCTAGGGTCAGACGAACGCATTTTCGCGTTGTCTGTGAAAAAGTGCGTTCGAACGAATGGACGCATTTTTTCACGGAATACGTGATAGCGGTCATACGATGCGCATTTTCGTCCGTGATTTTGTACGGATCATCAATAAAACACTTTTTGTGTCTGGACGTTATGTTGGCCGGACATTAGCAGCGTCTGACGTCTCCCAATCACGCACACACGCCTCTAGCGGCCGCAGCGCACTCTGTACGTCAGTACTAGTGGTTTGACGTTCTAGAAAAAATGCGTTTGTTTGCCACTTGCGTTGCGTGGACGAACTTTCGTGCGGCCGTACTTCGTGTGTTCCCCGGCATTGGACGTCATTTGCTGCTAGCACGGCCGTGATTTCGTGCGTCTTAGGCTAGGGTCAGACTAACGCATTTTTCACGTTGTCCGTGAAAATGTGCGTTCGAAGAATGGACGTATTTTTTCACGGAATACGCAATAGCGGTCATACTATGCGCAGTTTCATTCGTGATTTTGTACGGATCATCAATAAAACACTTCTTGCATCTGGACGTTATGTTGGCTGGACATTAGCAGCGTCTGACGTCTCCTAATCACGCACACACGCCTCTAGCGGACGCAGCGCACTCTGTACGTCAGTACTAGTGGTTTAACGTTCTCGAAAAAATGCGTTCATTTTCCACTTGCGTTGCGCAGCCGGACTTTTGTGCGACCGTACTTCGTATATTGGCCGTCATTGCCCGGCATCTGCTGCTAGCACGGCCGTGATTAAGTGCGCCAGAACGCGCGTTCGCACTGCCTCAGTCTGACCCTAGCCTAAACGCACGTTAAAACTGCTTTCGTCTGCCCCTAGCCTAAGCAGTGGGTCAGTAAGGGGCCCCAAGATTTCTGATGACAGCCCTGATTGAGTAGGGTTGCCAGATCGGCCATGTTTTCCTGGGTAAATATTACTATTAAATGAAGGGAGGAGCAGAGAGAAAAATGCTGCCCTGCAACATGTATAATTCAGATGCTGCTAGAAGGAAATCAAGGCAGGTCACCTGGGACGCCTTTCTTGATTTCTTACCTGCAGCGTATGGATTATACATGCTGCTGGGTGGCATTTTTCATGCACTGCCCATCAGCATGAATAAATTATATGTGTCCAGGAAAACATGGCTGACCTGGCAACCCTAGTCCTGAATGCGTGGCAAGATTATTGGATTGCATTTTCCATGCACTGCCCATCAGAATACCTCCCAAGTGTCCATATTTATTTGGGTCAGTCCCTAATGGGGCTATAATCCCTCTGTCTCTGACATCGATCATAATATCCCTCTATTTAGGAGCTCCTCCGTATATTTGGGGGGGGGTGTGCAGGTGTATAACAGAGCTGCTGTGTGATAAAACGTAGCAGCACACTTCTATCAACTTTAATAAAAAAAATTATATAAAAAAAGAATTGCTCTAAACGACATTTTTATTTACACAAGTGGGGGCCACTAAAAAGTCTTGGGATGGCTTCATATATAGCTCCACCCAAAGGGTTGCCAGATCGGCCATGTTTTCCTGGGTAAATATTACTATTAAATGTAGAGAGGAGCAGAGGGAAAAAGTGCTGCCCTGTAACATGTATAATTCAGATGCTGCAGGAGAGAAATCAAGGCAGGTCACCTGAGATTCCTTTTTTATTTATTACCTGCTGTGTATGGATTATACATGCTGCGGGGTGGCATTTTTTAATGAACTGCCCATCAGCATGAATAAATTATGTGTCTGGGAAAACATGGCCGAACTGGGGTCCCTACTCCACCCCCTCCCCCGCGACACTTCATCCCCTTCACTACCAAGTGATTTTCCAAAAAAACACTGTCAGAAACCAGTGTGTTTTTTTTTGTAAAATAATTTTTCATTAATTATCCAGTAATAAATAGCTATTACTATAAATAACCTAATTGGCCAGTAGATGGCGCCATTTACTGTCAAATTGAGTTACAGAGGCTCGAGCAGCAGGTCTATGTTTTTTTTTCTCTGCATCGGCTGCTGAAAGCTCGATATTCCAGCAGCTGATTTTACGGTTTTAGCTCTTTGGGCATTATGCCCACAGGGCTAAAACTTTGGGGGCACTTTCTGCAGCCCAAAAAGCAAACGAATTTCATTTGCTTTTGGGCTGCAGATCAGCACATCGATATATCTCGATATCGGGGCACCAGATGGTGCCTTTTGAAGCCTGAGATGTCTCTATCGGTAGTGAAGGGGTTAAATTACCCAGGGACCTGTTTTTGGCCATCAGGAACGTTGGGAATTTTGCAGTGGGAAATTACCGCGAAGCACATGATCCGTCTGGATTTGTTTTGGAAAAAGGAACCTCGTGGAGGTGATCTAATCCGCGCGCTCTGTGTGTAACGCCATGATGCATGACGGGAAATTAAATCAGCACTGCTCAGAGTTGTGCGTCTGTGTGTGTGTGTGTATATATACATATATATATATATATATTTTTTTTTTACATATATATTTTTTACTGTCAAACACAGGGATTGTCACACAATTTTCCACTCCGGCTCTATCTTTTGTATATCTCAGTCCCGGCCAGGAAATGGGAGAGGTTCCGTGTTTTATTGAACGCTCTCATGCCATTGTTTTTCCTCCCCTTTTTTAAAAAAATAAATGAAAAAGGGAAAATAATCACCCAAACCCTTTGCTTCTGTTCTCCTTTATAGATGCAGCTGCACATCCATAAGTGGGATTCATTGACGTTGTCCAAAAATATACACGGTACAGTTTATGACCTGTGTGTCTGATGTATGGACAGAATGATGCAGCACATAGGGTTACATTGTGTATAGAGACAGATAATTATATGTATATGTCATTTAGAAAAAGAACAAAGTATCTTATTTATGCCAAGAGATTTCCATCAGCTTTTCTTGTAGTTTATTGGCTGTGCTTTAACAGTTTATTGAGGTGGAGGAGGGTATGTTTAGATAAGGCAGCGGGAGGTCTATTGTTCTCCAGGCTGAGATAAGAGATGGCATCTGAATGAGATAAGACAGGGATCTTAAAAGGCTTCTAATCTACTCCTGGTGATGTCCTTTGAATACATCCCATACAATACAATGATGTGAGTCGGTGACTGACCCATTCACTTCATTCTATGGCCAAAGCCACACAGTGAGGAGCAAGTGATGGAAAGACACTGGGGGGGGGGGACATTACAACACAAAATATCACACAATGGATGCACCCGGTGACACATATAGAGGAAAATATCACACAATGGATGCGCCCAGTGACACATATAGAGGAAAATATCACACAATGGATGCGCCCAGTGACACATATAGAGGAAAATATCACACAATGGATGCGCCCAGTGACACATATAGAGGAAAATATCACACAATGGATGCACCCAGTGACACATATAGAGGAAAATATCACACAATGGATGCACCCAGTGACACATATAGAGGAAAATATCACACAATGGATGCGCCCAGTGACACATATAGAGGAAAATATCACACAATGGATGCTGCACCCAGTGACATATATAGAGGAAAATATTTTCTTAACTAAACATACAAGAGAAAAACAAACACATGTAAGATATCAGCAACATCAAATAAACACAATAAGGGCATTTCATTTTTTGGTGGTACTGGCCCTTTAAGTTATTTTGAGCATAAATATGCAATGTTCTGCCAACCTTACAGTGTAATAAAGCTGTTGATTCCCAGGTCTTTGCATTTCATCCTGCAATGCTGCGCTTGTGCTTACAGTAAACGCATACAATATATACCTGTACACACACTTTTTTCTTTATAGGCAGCTGCAGCCCTGCACTCTGTATGTGCATAATACTATGCTTCACTGGTCTTAAAAAAAAAAGAAGTGGGCCAATGTTTTTGTCTCATTAATCCGTTGCAGACACCAGACAAACAATCCAGTTTAGGTTCACGCGCCGCGCGCTCTGGATCTCCACCAACATTTAAATACAATTATATTTTTCTCCCTTAGCAGCGACACAAATATTTTTTTTGCTCTGGACTCCGAGACATTAACCACCGGCGCAAAACAGCCAGGTATCCAAAACAGCCGGCGCGTCGCTCTGTGGAGATGATCGCCATGGCGTGCTTTGTTGACGTTTCAGACTGGGCTGACCAGATATAGGCCCTGGGCAGGATGGGATTCCCCTCCGTTTAATCCCGCCGCAGTTTGTTCTCACTCGGCTGGTTCCTCAGCTCCGGGTTCCCCCGCTTCCACCATCACGACTCGCTTGGCCGGTTGATATTTATTGGAGAATCAAGATGGAGTTTTCTAATGCAGAAGTTGCTCGAGAGACACGGCCGGCGCTAGTGATAGGCCGCGGGCAAGGAGCAAATGTGAGGCCCGTGTAACGAAGCAAAACATGCAGCTATACACACAATAAATTCTATTTAACACAGGCTCACACACATCTCATGCTTGACACGTGACTATAGGAGTGTTTTTGTGTGGTGTCTGTGCATATGGATTTGACATGACAGTATCACAAGTATGGCCCGTGATGCAGTGAGGTCTGAGGCAAATGCCTATTTTCCCTAATTATAAAGCCACCTTTGTTGAGAGTGTTGGTGAGCCATTCGAACACTGTGATGCACTGGCTTCTGGAACACAATGAGACACTGGAACACTGATGAGCTGGAACATTGTGAGGCACTGGCTTCTGGAACACGATGAGACACTGGAACACTGAGGAGCTGGAACACTGAGGAGCTGAAACACAATGAGGTACTGGAACACTGAGGCATTTCTGCACTGGAACACTGATGCACTGGCTTCTGGAACACGATGAGACACTGGAACACTGAGAGGAGCAGAAACACAATGAGGAACTGGAACACTGAGGCATTTTCACATTGAAACACTGTGAGGCACTGGCTTCTGCAACACGATAAGACACTGGACCACAGTGAGGAGCTGGAACACAATGAGGTACTGGAACACTGAGGCATTTCTGCACTGGAACACTGTGATGCACTGGCTTCTGGAACACGATGAGACACTGGAACACTGTGTGGAGCTGGAACACAATGAGGAACTGGAACACTGAGGCACTGGCTTCTGGAACACAATGAGACATTGGAACACTGAGAGGAGCAGAAACACAATGAGGAACTGGAACACTGAGGCATTTGCACATTGAAACACTGATGCACTGGCTTCTGCAACATGATAAGACACTGGACCACAGTTAGGAGCTGGAACACAATGAGGTACTGGAACACTGAGGCATTTGCACACTGGAACACTTATGCACTGGCTTCTGGAACACGATGAGACACTGGAACATGATGAGACACTGGAACACTGTGGGGCTGGAACACAATGAAGAACTGGAACCTTGTGATGCACTGGCTTCTGGAGCACAATGAGACACTGGAACACTGAGGATCTGGAACACAATGAGGTAATGGAACATTATGAAGCACTGGAATACGGTGTGATACTGGGACACAATGAGGTACTGGAACATGGTGAAGTACTAAAACACTGAGACGCTGGTTTACAGGAACATGCTGAGGCATTAGCATACTGGAACATGGTGAGACACTGGAACACTGAGGCGCTGGAACACAATGAGGTACTGGAACACTGAGGCGCTGGCTTCTGGAACACAATGAGACACTGGAACACTGTGAGGAGCTGGAACACTGAGGCATTTCCACACTGGAGCACTGTGATGCACTGGCTTCTGGAACACTGTGTGGAGCTGGAACACAATGGGGGACTGGAACACTGTGAGGCACTGGCTTCTGGAACACAATGAGACCTTGGAACACTGTAGAGCTGAAACACAATGAGGAACTGGAACACTGAGGCATTTGCACATTGGAACACTGTGAGGCACTGGCTTCTGCAACACGATAAGACACTGGACCACAGTGAGGAGCTGGAACACAATGAGGTACTGGAACACTGAGGCATGTCCACACTGGAACACTGTGATGCACTGGCTTCTGGAACACGATGAGACACTGGAACACTGTGATGCACTGGCTTCTGGAACACGATGAGACACTGGAACACTGTAAGGAGCTGGAACACAATGAGGTACTGGAACACTGAGGCACTGGCTTCTGGAACACAATGAGACATTGGAACACTGAGAGGAGCAGAAACACAATGAGGTACTGGAACACTGAGGCATGTCCACACTGGAACACTGTGATGCACTGGCTTCTGGAACACGATGAGACACTGGAACACAATGAGGTACTGGAACACAATGAAGAACTGGAACATTGTGATGCACTGGCTTCTGGAACACAATGAGGTACTGGAACACTGTGATGCACTGGAATACATAACAAAAAACAATTCGCATAAAATGCCCCCCCCCCCCGTTCTTTGTTGATATTTTGCTGGGTCAGCTGGACTGGAGCTAGTGGGATAAAGAGCCCTAAATGGGGGGATGCGACAATCCAGGTGTTAGGAAAGAGGAGCCTTGGATAAAACCACTAGATTCCAAACTCACCTCTGGTTCCACCGTGTAAAGGACTGAGCAATCCACTGCCTCCTCTCCTGAAGCAAGAGGACACTGGGAACAAGCATCGTTCCGCTGGTGCTGCAAGATGACATAAGACTCCTGCAAGTTTTCACGAAGTCTGACGGGTTCCAGGAGCACGGATACAAGCAGCGGCGTGCGGAGCCAGGCCTCTATCCATTAGCAAAGCCTACATCCTACATCCTTCTCATCTCTGGTCACAAGGTGGGAAGGACGGAGCAGTCCACTGCTTCCTCTCGCCGCAACCAAAGGACACTGACATCAAATAGCTCTCCAATTTCGGCACAATACGGTGACTATTCGATAAATAATAAATTCACCATATTTTTGGTGAAATGTCATCGCCAAAGTGAGTCGAAATGCAAAGCACTGAAACTGCGTTGAATTTTGCGCATTGTGAATGGACCCCTTGGTATACAGAGGGTTTCCCTACCGCAAACCCAGGAGAAACAGAATGCAAACCTGTCAATATAACAAGTCGCAAACAAACATATTTTTTCATGTATGCACTATAAGGAAGTGTCGCACTCCGCTGGCCGCGCGGCGTTACCGATTTGTTTTTGTGGCGAGGCTCCTGTGATGATATTTTTTGCTGCTTGCAGCAGGTTTCAAATGAACGGTTGTATCTGCTAAAAACACACTCAGGGAACAGCTGCTAGAGAAGAATTAAACATGTTTACAGCCAGATCCACACCCGCCTGGATAATACTGTATCCTCGACCCCACTATTACTTTTTGGGGTCACTTGGGGTTTCCTAACGCATTGTGTTTTTTTTTTTTTTTAAATATTATGAAATTAATGGAAATGGTGAAATTTTATAAGCAAATAACATTAAGGGGTTTACGCAGAAAGTGCCGTGGAGCACTGTGATCGTATCCCAGAGCTCCACAGCAATAAAACTCAGTAATGTACAGTGTAATATGAGCGTATCACAGAGCTCCACAGCAATAAAACTCACAGTAATGTGCGGGGTGTATGAGCGTGAGTTTTATTGCTGTGGAGCTCTGTGATACGCTCATACACCCCGCACATTACTGTATCACAGAGCGCCACAGCAATAAAACTCACAGTAATGTGCGGGGTGTATGAGCCTGAGTTTTATTGCTGTGGAGCTCTGTGATACAGTAATGTGCGGGGTGTATCACAGAGCTCCACAGCAATAAAACTCACGCTCATACACCCCGCACATTACTGTATCACAGAGCGCCACAGCAATAAAACTCACAGTAATGTGCAGTGTGTATGAGCGTATCACAGAGCTCCACAGCAATAAACCTCAAGGTATTGTGCGGTCATGCGGTGTGTATGAGCGTATCACAGAGCTCCACAGCAATAAATAAAACTCACAGTAATGTGCGGTGTGTATGAGCATATCACAGAGCTCCACAGTAATGTTTTTTTTAAATTACACAGATGTCAGTAATCAGTCTGTATACATCAGATACACTGTGTCCTGTTTATTATTTATATACAATAACACCACAAAATGCATCGAAGCCAGAAGTAATTAATTTATTAAGGTTTCTTTTCTTTTCCATTACTGTATATTTTTGTAGTGGATATGCATAGCATGGGCAAAACTCGCCGAATAACAAAATCCAGCTAATTCAGCAGCAACCATGGAATGAACAAATTAAGGGAAGTCTGGCTGATCTGGGCACCCAGCGGGCATTACCAGCCGCCTCCTCGCCCAGCTCCCAATAAGGCTCTGTGACAGCCACTGCACACCTGTCACTGCAGACTCCAGTCTCTATACACACCTTGGAGCTGAACTGACCCCCACCTGGCTGCACCCGCCGAGATGAGCCTCCTGCCATCAGAGCTGAGGAATGCTAAATATTTAGGGTTTCTAAGTATAAACACCCCGTCTCGGGACCGAGCCGTCTGCGCTCTGTTTCACTCAAAACATAAACTGTAAATGTAGGCGCCAAGAAAAATTATATTTGCATATTTAACTGTGGCCATTGTTATTATTACCCAACTTCAATGTACCTTCACAAGATGAAAGGCGGGTGAACATGTAGGCCACCGAAATTTTGTGGATGCAAACTTCCCAAGGATCCCAATTTTGGCTACAAATACCTTTGCCTCTCTTCTTTTCTCTCCTAATGCACCTCTTTTTAGGGGCTCCTCCATATATTCTGGGCGTGCGGGTGTCTTTTTAGGGGCTCCTCCATATATTAAGGGTGTGCGGGTGTCTTTTTAGGGGCTCCTCCACATATTCAGGGTGTGCGGGTGTCTTTTTAGGGGTTCCTCCATATATTTAGGGTGTGCGGGTGTCTTTTTAGGGGCTCCTCCATATATTAAGGGTGTGTGGGTGTCTTTTTAGGGGCTCCTCCATATATTAAGGGTGTGTGGGTGTCTTTTTAGGGGCTCCTCCATATATTCTGGGTGTGTGGGTGTGTTTTTAGGGGCTCCTCTATATTCAGGGTGTGTGTATTTTTAGGGGTTCCTCCATATATTCAGGGTGTGCGGGTGTATTTTTAGGGGTTCCTCCATATATTCAGGGTGTGCGGGTGTCTTTTCAGGGCCTCCTCCAATTTAACACCCTCTAAACCACCCTCCATTAAATCCCATACTCGCCTCTCATCCCGCAGCGAGAGCAGTGGCCTGATCCGCCTCTTGTTGTCACTGGGGGCAGAGTGAGACAAGGGGACAAATAGGTCCAAGTCTCCCTCTGCGTCTGAGATTGCGCAAAACTCGCGGCCCGGAATCCTATGGACTCCAGGAGGTGATACTCGAGGTGGCGCGGAAACACTACTGTGAGTATCCCAGTGGTTAGAGCTGCGTTTCGGGATGCAAGCGCCTGCCCTGGAATATCACACTAAAATGCGGACGCTACAGGGAAATATGCAGGTGCAGATCTTCCCCCATATTAGCACAAAAGAATGTAATAGGTGTGTATGTGTGTGTGTTTGTGTGTGTGTGTTAACCTCTGAGTCCCTTTTGATGTTTTTCTAACCAAAAAATGTTTCTTTTAAAGCGACATTATTTATTTATCTCTCCATCCCATCAATAAGTATTAAATAAATGGAGATTATATTGTATAACACACAGGCTTCAGTGTTTTCCTTATATTTTTACCAGCATTTTACTACACATGTGGTTATAGTATCTGTCAGAGCTGCTGTCACTGGAAATGCATTGCAGTTATTGATCGGCCTAACCGCAAGATGATAAAACCCCCAATTATTAAAAAAAACACAAACACAGCGAGCGGGTGACATCATGAAATGCTGCGTCACTGAGTGGTTACATGAAGCCACGATGACCTAACACAAAGCCAGTGCTACTTAAATAGACCATGATTCCGTGTAACATTGTATCGAGCGGCTTTCTCAAAGCAAAATAGATAAATACAATTAAATTTAAAAAAAATTATTTGTGTTGCCATTTTTTTCCCCCCAGAAATATAATTGAATGAAGGGAATTATTCCCTGTCTTTGAAATACCACTGGGAGGATTGACAGCTCTGAGCATGGTGCCATCCTGCAGGGCTGCCATCGTAAGTCTTGAGGCCCCTTACTGAAGCACTGGTCGGCCCCCGTTCCATCAACTAATGATTTCATTAAACATTTTTCCTGCTCTTCTATTTAAATTTTTTCCAGGGACTGTTCTAAATCCCTGGTGGTCCATCAAGGGGATAAATTGCCCCCTGGGGAGAGCGTGCATTCACTCTTCATCTCTACCCGGTAGCCCACGATGCTAATCACACCCTTAGTGATGAGTTAGAGTTCTCCTACAAGCCACAGGTGCCATGGCCAACCGAGAAATTTTATGGCATCTTGGTGGCACGAACAAACCCTTACATCTTTTGCACTTAGACAAGCTGCACTAGGTTTGGCATGGGCCACTGGGCCCATGAACATGTTATGGGCTGTCACCCACTGGTGGCTGCCCTTTGGCCAGTCTGTACGCACCATTGACTGTTGATGCCAACATCTCTGCCCCCAGCTAGCTCTTCCCACAGAGGGCAAACATGGCGGTGCCCCTCACTGAATGAAGACATAAAGACCAATACAGCCCCTGATGCACTGTCGGATCCAGGTGTGGGATAGGAGAGGTGGCATTGGAGGCAAGTGCGCCCCTCAGCTGCAATCTCTTAATACTGGATTCCAAATGACTCCTGTATCTCCAGTTCCATACAGCCCACCAGGTCGAGTCAGGTATCATTGGAAAGGCCATAGTCTGCCCTTCCAAACATGAACAAGTAAAACATCCCATAAACAAAATTGCAGATATAAAATAATAATTTCCTTTTTTGTTCTAAAGCAGCAGCATTTTCTGCTTTTTAATAACAAAGTGAACAATGCTTCTGCAATAACAATTTTTTTTTTCATTTTTTCACTGCAGAGCATGGTTGCACGTGGTCCGCCGGGTGTCACGTGAGCTGCAAGAGGACAGAACCTGTGTGGCAGTGTTCAGGGAAGAGTGAGTGTGATGAGGGCAGCCTGTGATCCATTGCCCGCTCTGCCTGGAGTGTCCCTCCCAAATTGTTTTTGTCTGTGTTCCAGGCTGGATCCGCACCTGCACTGGTGGGATTTCACAGAAAATGTTCATCTGGGCAGGACAGATGCACTAACCCCCCCCCCCAGCTTTCCCACCCTCCCCTAAGAAGTTGCTACTGAACATTTTGATTTGTGTGGGAACTGCTGGTAACCACTTCTGGTACCAACTGTGGACCTAGTACCTCCAAGACCATTGAGTACGTCCAAGACCAGCTGTAGAACTCCATGTACATGGAATCACACTGGGGCAGAGGAAGGACACTGGCACATATCATGCTGGGCAGGAGGAAGGACACGGGACAGATACCTTTTCCCAAGGGTCATGTCCTACAAGAACACATGGGAACGCAGATCCCTCATTATTTTGGCAGGAGGAACTTCGTTCCCTTTTGGCTGATATACTGTGACGCTGCAATACCTTTCTATTTAGACAGAATTTTATAAAATGGTCAATATTTAAGGCTTTTTCCTGGATTTGAGCACACTGGGCAGGCATGCGGAATGACAATTTCTCAGTGTTTGCCAGAGGAATGGCATTCTCATGCATAAAGAAGTGCTGCAGCTGCTGCGACTCCCAGTAATCTTAGAGACTAGCAGGGTTATTCAAAGAGATCCAAATTGCTGGTGAAAGGTAACCGAACGCTGAAATTCAGCGTACGGTTACCTTTCCTGGCCATTCGGCTATTCAGAGAGCAGGCAGTTTGTCAAGTCCTGGCGAATTGCCTGCACATACGGTGCCTGTTCGGTGCCTGTTCGAGGGCAGTGAATCCCCATAGAGAAGCAATGCTTCGTCTATTCAAAGAACAAAAACCAGCAGTGAAAAGTTGTCGCATTGCCCTGCCATTCGGTGGTTTCATTCGACAGGTTTATTCAGGAGCATCCCATAGGCTTCAATGTTAAAAATATTCCCGTTTTAATTCAATATCTAATAAACCGTTGATAATATTCCGCAGTAAAAAGTTTCTTTTATTTTTCGATATTTTTTTTTAGGATCTTTTAGGCATTTTTCGGTATTTTTTAGCAGAAAAAGTTTTCTTTTTTTCTGTAACAGCCCTTTTATGTAAATTTCAGACATTTTCGTTCAGTAGTTTCTTTGCAAACAGCGTTTCACTTTTCAAACATTCAAGCGTACTGTTTTTTTTCACTCCATTCGTCTGCAGTGTCGGGTTTTTCCGGCGGCTGCTCTGCGCTGTGATCAGCTCCTGCTCGGGTTTCTCCGGCGTGTTCGGCGGGGTTAATCCAGATGTTTTTGCGGGTTTTGGTGAGCAATCGACAGGTTTTGCGGTGAGTGTTCGGTGGGTTTGCGGCAGCTTTTCCCTGCACTATGACGGCCTTGTGGTGCTTTCTGAATACATCGCAGGGTCGCCGAAATGGGATCGCCAAATTGCACCGAATTGAAGAGAATGAAAAGTCACTGAACGTGCGGTGACTTTTCGATTCTCTTTGAATTACCCTGTAGAATGTACAGAATTGTTGGTGAGTTTCTACACTTAATTTTTTTCAGGACTTGATCCCTCTTTATTCCTCTGTGTTTTCCTGCACTGTCCTCTTCACCGAAAGACAGATAAGTTTTACATTTCATTATAGTTTTATTTTAAGGTGTTTACTGATTTTTACAATCGAAATATCACGTAACATCAGTATTTTTTAAATTCAGGTTCCACAAGATACACAATTAAAGTAGCACACATATGACAGTTACGAACGCCACGCAAATTGTGTAAGAAGAGGCTGCAGGGACTTCTGCATTCTGGAAGTCCTGAGCTGAAGAGGAGGAGCCGTGCGTGCCGAAGGAGAAAAGCGGAGTATTTACACTTAAAATAGATCAAAAATAATATGTATTCGAGCAAAGCGTGTCAGCAGTGTCTGCCTAATTATGAAAGGGGGAAAAAAGAACGGGGGGTTAAATTTGTTTTATAGCCTTCCAATAACTTTGCTTCGGCTCGCTGTTTAGCGAATAAACCACATAGAATATAAATTCCATCCAGGAGGCAAATTCACTCCCATGTGTCATGCTTTTCATTTTAAATAATATGCGTTTTTAAGTTTTATGCAATTTATTGCTTTGTTGTTTGTCTTTGCTACATCTATTTACAAAATACTTAAGCCGGGAACTGATACATTGAACTCTCTTCATTTCAAGTCCATGATCTTCGCATCCTTCATGCCCTCGTTATTCCGCTTCGTTGATTTGTTTTCATTCAGCAGGCAAATATTGGACAATAAAAACCCACTTTGTAGATACTAAAGGATGTAGTAGGTCAGTAGGTTGAGCGTGTTATGTAGAGACTCATTACAAGGTTAATTCATGTATTTTTTGTTAGAGAGCCAGCTGGTCATTACCTGTTACAGACTCTCATTGTCTGGCATGAATGCCACCACTACCATGGGTGAAACCTGTTCCCCTCCTCACCCTCCTCTCTCCGTCCTGCCCTATTAATTGGTTTAGTGCTGGAATGGTGGAGAATAATCCTGCTGCCCCCCCCCCAAACTACAAACATAAAAAGGAAGGATTAAACTGGAAAACCAGAGCTGCGTCAACAGCAGAGCTGCCATTTATTCATGCTGATGGGCAGTGCATGAAAAATGCCACCCCGCAGTGTGTACAATCCATATCCTGCTGCTGGTGACAAAAAAATGTGTTTCCCGCTAAAAACATTTGAACTATACATGAGGCAGGGCAGCATCTTCCCTGTGCTCACCTTCGGCATGAAATGGTAATGTGTGGCCAGGAAAACACTGCCGATATGGCAACGCCAGATCCGTCAGGATGTGCTTTTATAGAGTTGCCGGATCGGCCTTGTTTACCTGGTCGCATAGAATTTATTCATGCTGATGGACAGTGCATGAAAAATGCCACCCTGCAACATGTAGAATACATACGCTGTTGGTGACAACAGAGCTGCCTCTATTAGATAATGGGTTTCCCGCTGGAAATGTTAGAACTATACATGAGGCAGGGCAGCATCTTCCCTGTGCTCGCCTTCGGCATGAAATGTGTCCAGGATTGGAAAACACTTCCGATATGGCAACGCTAGATCCGTCAGGATGTCCTCTATAGAGTTGCCAGATCGTCCATGTTTAAAGGGACACATATAATTTATTCATGCTGATGGGCAGTGCATGGAAAAATGCCACCCCGCAGCATGTATAATCCAGATGCTGCAGGTATGGAATCCCAGGCGACCGGCCTTGATTTACTTCCTGCAGCATATGAATTACACATGTTGCAGGGCAGCTCTTTTCCCTGTGCTCCCCCCCCCCTGCAAGAAATAGTAATGTCTGCCTAGAAAAACATGGCCGATCTGGCAACTCTAGTCGTGTACGTGTATACCGTCTGCATGCTGATATAACTCAATCCCAGGGATCATTCATGGGACTGGATACAAATGTTGCGCAGTGAAATGCGCAGGGTACTATTAGTGGCACCTGTACATTTTGGAGTATGATGATTCTGATTGGCTGGCACTATCCTATTGAGGTGTCATTAGTAAGGGGGGGACCTCCGCACCTATCCTGCACCCAGTGACTTTGCAGCTAGGATGGCTTTCTCAGCAGTGAGTGCGTTTCGTGGCATTTTCCAGCCCTGCCTTTATTTACATGATAAGGCTCTTTTCGTCTATAAACTGAAACAAAGAGCTTTATTTGGCAGCAGTTTATCATTCAGATTTAGGCCCGAACTGTGACGTATTTTTCCATCTAGGAAACTCGCTGCTCTGCGGTGTTCGATGAATGGACCCAATTACCGTTTTTGTGCCACCTGCTGCACCTGTGTTCAAGCAGGACCGTCTCCCAGGCTGTGTTTAATGTTGGTGTCAATAATTCGAGATCCGCGTTAGGAATTTAATCTATGACACAAAGTTAAAGTTAGAAGATGCAGAAACTGAAACTGCAAAAGGTAGAGGAGAGTAAACCAGGTTATTCCTTAAAAATTTTATTTTTCTACTAATTTAAAGATTCTGTTGCAGCCGGGCAGTGATGGAAGGTCAGGACAGAACTTACTGCTGCCATCAGAAATCTTGGCACCCACTGCTCTGGCCACAGCCTCAGGAGGGAGCACACAGGGAGTTGAGGCCAGGTCCCTGCTCCATGAATATGTGGTAGGTTGTTATTGTTACCCTCTGATGGCGGCCATGGTTATATTGATGGTTGACACCCTGATGGTGACGCTGGATCCATTAATGGCTGAAGCCCTGATGGCAGCCCTGGTTCTATTGGTGGCTGACCCCCTGATGGTGACCCTGGTTACATGGAAGCTGTTTCCATTAATGGCTGCCCCCCATTGTCATCTCTGGTTCCACTGATGACAGCCTCCCCTAATGGTGACCATTGTTACATTGATGGCTGATGCCCTGATGGCAGCCCTGGTTACATTGACATTGATGGCAGCCCTTGTTCCATTGATGGCTGCCTCCCCTGATGGTGGCTGTGGTTGCATTAATGGCAGACCCGCTGATAGTATCTGCGGTTCCATTGAAGACTGACCCCCCTGATGGCATCCATGGTTCCAATGATGACTGAACCCCTAATGACTGCCTTGGTTCCAATGATGGCTGACCCCCTGATGACTGCCTTGGTTTCATTGATGGCTGACCCCCTGATGACTGCCTTGGTTCCATTGATGGCTGACCCCCTGATGACTGCCTTGGTTCCATTGATGGCTGTCCCCCTGATGACTGCCTTGGTTCCATTGATGGCTGTCCCCCTGATGACTGCCTTGGTTCCATTGATGGCTGACCCCTCAATGACTGCCTTGGTTCCATTGATGGCTGTCCCCCTGATGACTGCCTTGGTTCCATTGATGGCTGTCCCCCTGATGACTGCCTTGGTTCCATTGATGGCTGACCCCTCAATGACTGCCTTGGTTCCATTGATGGCTGACTCCCCGATGACTGCCTTGGTTCCATTGATGGCTGATCCTCAGATGACTGCCTTGGTTCCATTTGTTGACTGACCACCTGATGACTGTCTTGTTCCATCGATGGCTGCTTCGATTGATGTTTGACCCCTTTGTGACAGCATTAGTTCCATTCACGACTGGCCTGTGATGGTGGGCTTGTTTCAGTTGACGGTTGGTTCCATTCATGACTGACCCCCTGATGGTGTCCCTCCAGCCAATCCTTTTATTATGAGCACAGTGAGAGCCATTTGTTGGGACCTAAGCCTCAAAAAGAATGCTGGTTTGGGAATCTATGGAGCTTGGATCAATGGCTGCTCATCTAAGCTTCTGGGCGGCACAAAACCCCTGTACTTGAAGGACTGAATCAGCCCTCTGATAGCCTCCTGGAGAGGTGCGAGGACACCCAGGTCACTGTGACCACTTACATTGAGTGGTCACAATGGGTAGAGTGATCCTTCAACACACAAAAAATACATTAAAAAAATCCCACACTCATCTCTGGTCCCACGGTGCAGAGGATGATCCCACGACGTGATCTGCTGCTTCTCACTTCAAGTCAAAGGACACTAAAAAGAAAGATTTTGCAGTGCCCTTCACACGACCTTGCTCAAGTCTCGCGGAGTCACATGAACTCCAGGACACCATGCCAGCGGCTCGTTTTGTGTTACATAGCTGCTCACTTGGAATAGACTCGGTAACACAGAAATTCTAATCGATAACTGCTCGCCCCAAAATTTTTCCGCCAATGGCGGCTCCGGCTCCCCATTTCGGGCTGCAGAGGAATAAAGCTCAGTATCACTACTAGAACATAAAATTGATTTACTCTTTGTGTTTAAGGCAGAGGATTTCCAGAAACAAACACTATTCAGGGGCTTCGAGTCGTTACTCCTGATTGTTTGCAAACGTACTTTTCAGCATGTGTTTGCTGTAATTGCTCTGAGATCTGCTGATACCAGATAGGTAGGTTTAGGCTAGGGTCAGACGAGCGCAGTGCGAACGCGCGTGCAGGCGCACTTAATCACGGCCGCACTAGCAGCAAGTGCCAGGCAATGACGGCCAATATACGAAGTACGGTCGCACAAAAGTCCGGCTGCGCAACGCAAGTGGAAAATGAACGCATTTTTTCGAGAACGTTAAACTGCTAGTACTGACGTACAGAGTGCGCTGCGTCCGCTAGCGGCGTGTGTGCGTGAATTTGAGATGTCAGACACTGCTAATGTCCGGCCAACATAACGTCCAGATGCACAAAGTGTTTTATTGATGATCCGTACAAAATCACGGATGCAAATGCGCATCGTATGACCGCTATCGCGTACTCCGTGAAAAAATGCGTCCATTCGTTCGAACGCACTTTTTCACAGACAACGTGAAAATGCGTTCGTCTGACCCTAGCCTTAGTGTCTCTGTTTGCTTTGTGTCTGCTGTGTCCCCGCAGCCCCTGAACAAGGAGCCCCCACACAATTACCTGGTGCTTCATGCGTTTTAATCATAGCTACCAGGGTAAACTTGGAATCGCTGTAGCTTGTGAAAAGGGGGAGTGAGCGGCAGAGACATATTGGGGTTTAATCTTTGTCCAGCTTGTGTCGTAGCTTGTAGTTTTTATCCTAAACACATTTTTTACCATTATCATCGGGCATTTTGGCCATGGCTTATATTGCACCCCCCATCTTTATTAATTTAAGGTTGAAGAAAGAGAAATATACATTTTAATAAAGTATCACGTGCGTCAAAGATTAAACGCCAATATGTCAAGGGCCGGATTAACATAGGGGCTGATGGAACAGCAGCTCCAGGCCCAGAAACAAAATAGGCCCAGAGAAAGGATAACAATGTCTATATTGATGGGCATTTGGGCCCCTGTATCTCCAACTCTATAGCAGCTACTGGGTCATGTGAGGTATCACTGGAAAGGCCAGAGCATGGCCTTTCCAATTATCCCACACATGACCAGGTTTTATATAACAATATAAATAAAATAATTAATATTTCCGGGGGACTTTGGAAGCCTGCGTCACTAATCTTTGCACCTCACAAGGTCAAGTGTGATGTCGTTGGACACATCAGAGTCTGGCCTTTGCATTGATACCAAACATGACCATGTAAAATCTAAAAGAAAAGAAAACAAACTTTATTTTGTTCCAAAGCATTGGCATTGTCCATTTGTCACGTATAAAATGAGCAATACCACTGCCATTACTCACCTTCTCATTTCCCACGCTGGGAGCAAGGTTAAAATTGTATATTTTCCATAAAAATGCAGTAACAGGTTCCCATTTAAAAAATTTTAAGAAGAATTCCCAATAGAATATATAACCACAAAGGTATGGATGATAAAATATGAAAAAAATAAAAATTTACACGCTTTAAATGATTGAAATCTAAATGGACATTTCCTCACACGGTATCTGCTTGGTTAGATATACCCGTATCTGCACTATTAAATAACCTAAAATATGTTAACATTTCACTAACAGGGTTATTCAAAGAGAATCAAAGTCACTGCACGTTCGGTGACTTTTCGTTCTCTTCAATTAGGTGCGATTTGGTGATCCCATTTCGGCGACCCTGCGGTGTATTCATTAAGCACCACAGGGTCCCCGAATTGCAGGAATAAGTCACCGCAAACCTGCCGAACACTCACCGCAAAACCCTGGGGAACGCACCAAAACCCGCAAAAACATCTGGATTAACCCCGCCAAACACGCCGGAGAAACCCGAGCAGCCGCCGATCACAGCGCAGAGCAGCCGCCGGAAAAACCCGACACCGCAGACTTATGGAGTGAAAAAACAAACAGTACGCTCGAATGTTTGAAAAGTGAAACACTGTTTGCAAAGAAACTACGGAGCGAAAATGTCTGAAATTTACATATAAGATCCAATGAATGATAATAAAAAGGGCGGTTACAGAAAAAACGATTTAAAAAAAAAAAGGAAGAAAAATATTTCGCAAAAAAAATCCCCAAAAATGCCTAAAAGATCCTAAAAAAAATCTATAAATAAACTTTTTACTGCAGAATTTTATAATCAACGGTTTATTAGATATTGGATTAAAACTGGAATATTTTTAACATTGAAGACTATGGGATTCTCCTGAATAAACCTGTCGAATGAAACCACCGAATGGCAGGGCATTTCGGCAACATTTCACTGCTGTTTTGTGTTCTCTGAATAGACGAAGCATTGCTTCTCTATGGGGATTTCACTGCCCTCGAACAGGCAACGAAAAGGCACCGTAGGTGCAGGCAATTCGCCATGATTTGGCGAACTGCCTGCTCTCTGAATAGCCGAATGGCCAAGAAAGGGATTTCGGCGTTCGGTTACCTTTCGGCCACAATTCGCCACTCGTTCAGGTGGCGCCACTCATTCAGGGGCTCTAAAAAAAATACACTCGTCCCGAACGTGGGAACGCAGTTCCTCCACTATTTTTGCAGACGGAACTCTGTTCCCATTTGCCCCTCACACCATAAAGCTTGTATCGGGGTGTTCGATCATAGCTTTCCCTTTTAAGTCACAATAAATATAGGATTTATCATATATTTTTGCCAAATTCCACATTTATTCATAAATCTATCAGATGTGAGTGTGAGTTTGTGTTAGTAATGAGATAAGGGCTCATTGAGGGACAGAAATCTTGGTGAGTTCCTACACTTCTTCATTAAAGTACTTCACCCCTGCCTAAACCCCAATTTAATACTGGTTTCTGATTTGCCCTTCTTTTCACCCCTTAAAGAAACATAAATCCCTTTGCCCAGAAACGTAGGATCCCTAAGGAGAAATACAGGTGGACTTACACTCTTTTCTGTCGTTTTAGGGTCTTCTGTCGTAAAAACAGCCGAAAATGGCTTCTCCAATTGCTTTATCTGGAAGGCCACCTGTGCAGTGTCCACCTCTCCAGAGAGGAGTCGATTATTGGGGGAGTCAAGAGCATTGTGTCAGCTGTTATCATCAGTTACAGAAGGTGATGGCGAGGAGAGGTTTATTACCACTTTGAGTAAAGGAGAGATCTCAAACTCAGGCCCCTCAGATGTTTCTGAACGACAACTCCCACAATTCTCTGGCCATTTATAGCATCCAAAGAATTCTGGGAATTGTAGGCCATCAACATCTGGCGGGTCGGAGTTTGAGACCCCTGGTGTAAAGGATTCTCCTTCGACGTATACTGTATAGTGCTCTACGAGCAGGGCTGTCATCAGAAATCTTGGGGCCCCTTACGGAACCACTGGTCAGGACCCCCTTCTGTCAGCTGCCCATATCAATAAGCTAATTAAAAATATACCATTTTGCCTCTTTCTGCAAACCTGCCTTATATGTAAAAGCAAACGTATTCTTAGGGAGCGCAGACAGAATGTATAAGTAAAATTTCTTGCACAAAACAGGTTGCAGGGTGTTTTGCTGGATTCGATATTTCCACTAAAATGAAAGATAAAAAACAGTCGTGCAATACTGTATATGCATAGAATCAAATATAGAGGAAGGTTGAACCACTCACAAACGGGGAACCAATAGGTTCGTGTAAAATGCAGATAAGCCTCTATGGGGGGCTTCTCCCGTCAGGTGGGTCTCAGTTATAGATGGATGGTGTCGTGTTCTAATTTTCACAAATGCAGTAACCTCAAAAAAGAAAGGCATACATAGCACAATACCGCTGGCATGTGAGCATATATATATTCTGACTTGGAATTACTCACGTGTTGCTGAGCCTCCCAGCGAGTGGCTCAGTATTCAGGCAGAGGACCGCTTTCTCCGTATGCTTGATATACTACTATGAGGGTAATTATAGCTAGAAGAAAGACTTTATTAGAAGATCTAAGTATAGAAATAGAAACTATATATAATCAACTATGCAATGTTATAGACCTGCAGGAAAAGGAACTCCTAATGCGGAACATTGAAGGAAGTTTAAAGAAGGTTGAAAGAGAAGTCAAATTTAAAAAAAGGAGTAAATATATACGAGATACAAGAGATTATAAACAAAATAAAATTTGGATTTTCAACAACCATACAACCAGTAAACACTTCAGAGGCGTTAAGGGAGTAAAAATCACTCAAGAAGAGGAAGATCTATCTATGAAACAATCAAACTTGGGACATAGATACCAATCCAGACCTTTAAACAGAACACCTATTAGGAAAGAAGATCCAGTAGTTAGAAAGAAAATTCCACAACAAGGACACAACTACTACCAAAGACGTAGAAGTAGCCTCTACGAAAGAAAGAAAATACACACAGATCCCTTCCCACATGAGACGAGACCGACATGTGGGATTTAATGCGGCAAGAAAAGGATCCGGACCATCGAACCGAAATGCTTGGGATTCTAATAGATTAACAACACGGCCATTTACTACCGATAACAGGTACCAACCACTTGTAGATGAAGAACAGGATGAGGTTTTTCACCAGAGAGAAGAGGAAGAATGGACACAGGAAACACCATACAGAGAGAAGTACAAAGAGAAACCGAAAGGGGATTCGGGAACCAACATAAGTACCAGGAATATAGGGAAAAGGACGACAAGAGAAGAGGATGCCGAGGAGGATATCTGGCACAGGAAAGAAAAAAGAGGAAGACTGAGAGAACAGTAGGCATCTTTAACCTCAGCGGCCAAACCCTCACGCAGGGACAAATAGGAGTTCTAAAGAAGGGACTAAAATATGTACCGAATCGAAAAGGAGACAGCTTCAATACTTTTGTCGATTTACAAAAATTCAAACGAAAGCTGTGCCTAAAAAGGTTCTTTGCTAAAACCCCAATAGAAAGAGCAATAATATACGATAACAAATATGTACACACCAGTTTGAAAGAAAAATCTAGATTTTACCCAAGACATATGATCTCTAAGGAGATTGATACTTTCGACCAAATGGTCCAAAGGGATATAAGAAAGTTAGAAAAAAAGAGGAGATATACCAACAGACCTAGTAATTTAACTAAGGAAGAGAATGAAGGGCTAAAGCAATTAAGTAAAGATACTAATTTAATTATAAAACCTGCAGACAAGGGGGGAGGTCTAGTTATACTTAACCAAGAACAATACCATCTGGAATCATGTAGACTATTGAATGACGCTAAAACTTATTTCAAAGTGGGAAATGATCCAACTGAACAGATTAAGCAAATTTTTCTGGAATATTTACAGCGAGGAAAGGATAGCGGTATTTTAAACGAGCACGAATACCAATACCTTAAAATCAATCATCCACGTATACCAGTTTTCTATCATCTGCCCAAAATACACAAAAACTGCCAACATCCACCAGGCCGCCCTATAGTATCTGGTATAGACTCCATTTCGTGTAGAGTCTCCGAGCATATAGATCATCTCTTGCAACCATTAGTACAAACAACACCAGCATATTTGAAAGACACAATCTCAGTTTTAAAACTGTTGAAGGAGATTAAGTGGGAACCGAATTTTGTATTTGCTACCTGTGATGTAAATTCACTTTACACGATAATTCCACACGAGGCGGGGTGCAAAGCGACAGAACACTTTCTCCTAGAATCAAAGGCTTTCAAATTGGACCAAATTGAATATATAATTGAGGGAATTAATTTGATCCTCAAGAACAATTATTTCTGGTATGGAGGAGATTTCTATCTCCAAACCAACGGGACCGCTATGGGGACGAGGTTCGCCCCCAGCTATGCAAATCTGTTCATGGCCCACTGGGAATCCGGTGCGGTATGGGCGGGGCATGGCTGGGGGCCTAACCTCATCCTCTACAGAGGATATATAGACGATGTCTTGATTATTTGGCAAGGTGAAAAACAAGACCTGGAAAGTTTTATTATCCACCTAAACAACAATGAATTAGGAATTAAGCTGGACTCAAATATTAGCCTAACTCAGGTCAACTTCCTTGACCTAACTATATATGTGGAAAAAAACGAAATAAAAACCCGTACATTTTTCAAAACAGTACAGGTCAATAATTATATCCCTACTAACAGTGGACACTATCCCCCATGGTTAAAGGCAATTCCGAAAGGACAACTCCTGCGCATTCGCAGAAATTGCACGGATGTAGAACAATACCTCCACCAGGCTGAGAAACTCATTGATCAATTTAGGGAGAAAGGCTACAATAGCAATTTCCTAGATGAAATGAAAAAAGAAGTTCTCAAACTAAGCAGAGACTCATTGTTACAATACAAACATCGAGAGGATGAAGAATTCAAAGAGATCCCTTTTATCATGGACTATAATATGGATAACAAATTAATTAAAAAGTCGATAGAAAAATACTGGCCAGTTCTGACCAATGATCCAATCCTCAATTGTATTTTACCTGAAAAACCCAAAATTATTTTCAGAGGGGGTAATAATTTGAGCAACGATTTAGTCCATAGCTTTATTAGAAACAATGATGTACAGGGACCAGAACGTTTTTTTGGAATAACTCCGGGCTTTTACGGCTGTGGTCAATGCATATCATGTCGAAAAACTATAAGTAAAAAAAGAATAGTAACAAACTTCGATGCAGGCATTAGAGGATCTAATTATAAAATAAAGGATATAATTACTTGCCATACCAAGAACCTAATCTATTTACTTAAATGCCCATGCGGAAAAAAATACATAGGACAAACATCACGACCTCTATACATTAGAATTAATGAGCACCTATGTAATATTACTAGAGGATATATAAAACATAGTGTTTCCGCTCATTTTTCAGACACCCATAACTGCAGCCCTAAAGGCTTGGAGTTTATGGGCATCGAGAAAATTAAACGTGATTGGAGAGGTACTAACATAGATCAGAAACGTATTAAAACTGAGATGAGATGGATCTACTATCTAGATACTTTAGCCCCCAATGGACTTAATACAGACTTTGAGGTCTGTCACTTTTTGTACACATAAATATATTCATTGGTATGTAGTCTGTCACCTCTCTCTACTTTTCTCGCTAACCAATGGTGGAATTTCTTTTCTACTATTGAATGAAGAGATCTCTAATATCTCATTGAGTTAAATGTTTAATATCTCATTTAGTTTAATGTTTCCGTAGCTATCTGCATCTGTCCTCATGGCTGGGTGTTTATAGGCTTCTGCGGCCAACAGAACTTTGTTAAGTGAGTTCGCATTTTAAGAACGAAAGACCCACGCATGCGCAATAGGGAGCGGCGCACACGGCTCCGGCATGAAGATCCAAAGAAGATCTACGTCATCAGAGGGCTCCGAAAGGTCCTGCTGGAACGCACATCGCGTACTGACACGCACGCCACCTGAAAAGTATTCAACTTCAGGATTGAAAGGACTACAAATAAACCCCATATGGAACTATCGATCTACCGACTGATGAAACTCGCAGGCTAGCGAGGGAAACGCGTCTCGGATTTCTTTTACTTCATTTTCTTTTAATCCGTTTTATTTACCTATTATTTTTTTACCCTTTGTTAAACAATTTCTTTTGTCTTTTAATAATAAATCCCTTTTTTTTTCCAATACCACATTTTTAAAAAAACAGCTGCTTTCCCCGACAGACCGGAACGTACCACCACCGATTTAAGGGTAGGACCCCCCACGGAGAAAGCGGTCCTCTGCCTGAATACTGAGCCACTCGCTGGGAGGCTCAGCAACACGTGAGTAATTCCAAGTCAGAATATATATATGCTCACATGCCAGCGGTATTGTGCTATGTATGCCTTTCTTTTTTGAGGTTACTGCATTTGTGAAAATTAGAACACGACACCATCCATCTATAACTGAGACCCACCTGACGGGAGAAGCCCCCCATAGAGGCTTATCTGCATTTTACACGAACCTATTGGTTCCCCGTTTGTGAGTGGTTCAACCTTCCTCTATATTTGATTCTATGCATATACAGTATTGCACGACTGTTTTTTATCTTTCATTTTAGTGGAAATATCGAATCCAGCAAAACACCCTGCAACCTGTTTTGTGCAAGAAATTTTACTTATACATTCTGTCTGCGCTCCCTAAGAATACGTTTGTATTTTTCCATATATGGTCTATAAGGGTGAGGGACACACCTTATGGTGAGCTGCATGATCACACAACTCTCTCTCCACACAAATTTTGATACACAACTACTTAGCGCCGAGCACTGTAACATCTAAAGGTGTTATATACAACTTATATGTAAAAGCATACATTGCCTCTGCCGTAGAACAGAGAAAAAAATAAATTTTGCATTTACTTTTTTATATTTTTTATTTTTACACATTACATGGTCATGTTTGGAATCAGTGTAAAGACCAGACTCTGACCTTTCCAGTGACACCTCACTTAACATTGTGCGCTGTACAATTCACAGATACAGGTTCCAAAGTCTCCCTTTCTCTCCGCACTGCAGTGACACGGTCTAGGTTGTTGATGAAACAATGCGTTGCATCATCAGCGCCACACTTGCTGGCAGTGTGGGAAATGAGAAGGCGAGTTAGTGTGGCGTCACTGCACTTTATAATTGTAAACTGAATAATAGTGCTGAGTTGGGGAAAAAAAGAGAAATATATTATTTTATTTTTACATAACTATAAACTGGATAAACTTATATTTGATATCACTGGAAAGGCTATAATCGGGCCTTTCCAATGATACCTCATATGTCCCTCTAGCCCTTAGGGCTCCAGAGATACAGGTGTCTAAATGATTGTAAATTGTAAAAAAGATATATATTTTTTTTTTTTTTACAAAGCAAGGCCTACTCTGCCTAATTATAAATCCGGCCCTGATGATACCACAGGCTTTTCAGGTATTATTCCTATTGCTGCCCTTAGTACCTTCCTTTACGACGTGTACCTGTTGCAGATTTTCCCTTCAGAGTCTGTGCAATCAGGTCTATTCACTGAAAGGTGAAACGCAGGAGAAGAGAACAATCTAGACCAAATAGCCGATTTGGAAAGTGAGATAAATGGGAGAATTTTATTTTCACCTAAAATTGTCTCTTCTGCCAGTTCTCTCGAGTTTCACCTTTATTGAATAGACCAGTGTGTGTTTTTATATAGACATATCAGTCACAGAAAACAAACTTGCCGAAACTGGAGCTGAACTGGTCAGCCGCTTTGTAACCTCTTCATAAGGTCTGTGGGATTGCAGGGCCTCTCACAGCCTGTCATGGGCCTATTTCAGGCTGTGGGCCTGGAGCTTTAGCTCCAATAACCCCTATGGCAATCCAATCCAGCTAGGGTTCCCACCCTTCCGGTTTTGACACCCTCTGCCACCCGGACACATGACTCCGAGCTGCCGGCACAAGTCCCCGCCTCATACTTACATTTCCTGCGTTCCCCCAGTGCTGCGGTCCTCTCCTCCGTCTATTTTTTTTCATTTTCAAGACAGACCGCCCACTATGGGAGGGGTTGAGTGGTCTGTCGGTCACGTGTCATCCTCCCCGCCTCCTCCCATGAGCCGCTGTAAACACGCGCAGGCGCAACGGGGTCACGTGACAATGTTCACGTGGTTGCTCATGCCCTAGCATGCATGCGGCACTGCGGCTCCCTACTAGTCCCAAGCAGCCAACAAGACGTGCTGATGGTGCTGCGACGCTCTCCATCCACTCTCCGACTGGACCATCACCAAAAGCAAAGCATCTCGACTTTCACTGTACCAGTGTGAGTGTGAGTGAGGCTCGCAGGCTTGAAGATCATCAGCAGTCAGTGTGCCTGCCAGGCTGCCAGCCTATCCAGTGAGTCTGCCATGCATAATACCAGTGTGTGCCATACCAGTGTGCCAGCCATACCAGTCTGCCATGCAGAATACCATTGTGCCGTACCAGTGTGCCAGTCATACCAGTCTGCCATGCATATACCAGTGTGCCAGCCTTTCCATTCTGCCATGCATAATACCAGTGTGTGCCATACCAGTGTGCCAGCCATACCAGTCTGCCATGCATAATACCAGTGTGCCATACCAGTGTGCCAGCCATACCAGTCTGCCATGCATAATGCCACTGTGCCATACCAGTCTGCCATGCATACCACTGTACCATGTATAATACCACTGTGCCAAACCAGTGTGCCAGCCATACCAGTCTGCCATGCATAATACCAGTGTGCCATACCAGTAGGCCAGCCATACCAGTCTGCCATGCATAATACCATTGTGCCATACCAGTGTGCCAGCCATACGTCTTCCATGCATAATACCAGTGTGCCATACCAGTGTGCCAGCCATACCAGTCTGCCATGCATACCACTGTACCATGTATAATACCACTGTGCCAAACCAGTGTGCCAGCCATACCAGTCTGCCATGCATAATACCAGTGTGCCATGCATAATACCAGTGTGCCAGCCATAATACCAGTCTGACATACTACCAGCCTGACATGCCATGCATACCACGTGCCATATTATATACACATAATGTAAATATACGCATAATGTATATGCTACAAAAAAAATGGCCGCCCAAGCCCAACACTAGAGTTTTCGGGTTTGGCTTGAAGAAAAGGTGGCAACCCTAAATCCAGCACATATATTTTATATATTTTTGTTTTGGACGTCAAGCAAGTGACTGGTCCAGCAATGGTGACATACCTTTAGCTTGTTCTATTTTGAGTTTATTACCTCAGATATTCCTCGTTGTGTCATCGTTGTATAAAATCTGAGTCATTGCCATGAGGACAATGTGACCTTTACTCTACATCATGATATATAATGAACAGTATGTGAAAATGGCACAAGCAGGTGGTTTGGTTTGGGTTTTCTCTGTGATAACTGGGCTCAACACAAAAATGATCATCCTAGTCTTACGTAATCAATGATGGCAGCATTTTATTGTGTTGAATATATTTATGTTCAATATATTACATATCTTCTATATATATCCGGAGGTTTCTGCACATGTTTACATCTTGTGTGACATGTGGAAGAATGTATGTATTTGTATTTTCTAAAGGTGAGTCATATAACCTGCAGAAAAGGGCAAAATACACACATATAACAGGTGCGCCTCCATATATTCAGGGTGTGTGGGTGTCTTTTTAGGAGATCCTCCATATATTCAGGGTGTGCGGGTGTGTTTTAGGGGCTCCTCCATATATTCAGGGTGTGCGGGTGTCTTTTTAGGAGATCCTCCATATATTCAGGGTGTGTGGGTGTCTTTTTAGGGGCTCCTCCATATATTCAGGGTGTGCGGGTGTCTTTTTAGGGTCTTCATATATTCAGGGTGTGTGGGTGTCTCTTTAGGGGCTCCTCCATATATTTGGGTGTGCGGGTGTCTTTTTAGGTGTGCATCCATATATTCAGGGTGTGCGGGTGTCTTTTTAGGAGATCCTCCATATATTCAGGGTGTGTGGGTGTCTTTTTAGGGGCTCCTCCATATATTCAGGGTGTGCGGGTGTCTTTTTAGGGTCTTCATATATTCAGGGTGTGTGGGTGTCTCTTTAGGGGTTCCTCCATATATTCAGGGTGTGTGGGTGTCTTTTTAGGTGTGCATCCATATATTCAGGGTGTGCGGGTGTCTTTTTAGGAGATCCTCCATATATTCAGGGTGTGTGGGTGTCTTTTTAGGGGCTCCTCCATATATTCAGGGTGTGCAGGTGTCTTTTTAGGGTCTTCATATATTCAGGGTGTGCGGGTGTCTTTTTAGGTGCGCATCCATATATTCAGGGTGTGCATGTGTCTTTTTAGGGACTCCTCCATATATTCAGGGTGTGCGGGTGACTTTTTAGGTGCGCATCCATATAGTCACTCAGGTTGTGTGGGTGTCTTTTTAGGTGTGCATCCATATATTCAGGGTGTGCGGGTGTCTTTTTAGGAGATCCTCCATATATTCAGGGTGTGCGGGTGTCTTTTTAGGGGCTCCTCCATATATTCAGGGTGTGTGGGTGTCTTTTTAGGTGCGCCTCCATATATTCAGGGTGTGCAGGTGTCTTTTTAGGGTCTTCATATATTCAGGGTGTGTGGGTGTCTCTTTAGGGGCTCCTCCATATATTCAGGGTGTGCAGGTGTCTTTTTAGGGTCTTCATATATTCAGGGTGTGTGGGTGTCTCTTTAGGGGTTCCTCCATATATTCAGGGTGTGTGGGTGTCTTTTTAGGGACTCCTCCATATATTCAGGTGTGCGGGTGTCTTTTTAGGTGTGCATCCATATATTCAGGGTGTGTGGGTGTCTTTTTAGGGGCTCCTCCATATATTCAGGGTGTGCGGGTGACTTTTTAGGTGCGCCTCCATATATTCAGGGTGTGCAGGTGTCTTTTTAGGGTCTTCATATATTCAGGGTGTGCGGGTGTCTTTTTAGGTGCGCATCCATATATTCAGGGTGTGCATGTGTCTTTTTAGGGACTCCTCCATATATTCAGGGTGTGCGGGTGACTTTTTAGGTGCGCATCCATATAGTCACTCAGGGTGTGGGGTGTCTTTTTAGGGACTCCTCCATATATTCAGGGTGTGCGGGTGACTTTTTAGGTGCGCATCCATATAGTCACTCAGGGTGTGTGGGTGTCTTTTTAGGGACTCCTCCATATATTCAGGGTGTGCGGGTGTCTTTTTAGGTGCGCATCCATATATTCAGGGTGTGCATGTGTCTTTTTAGGGACTTCTCCATATATTCAGGTGTGGGGGTGACTTTTTAGGGACTCCTCCATATATTCAGGGTGTGCGGGTGACTTTTTAGGGGCTCCTCCATATATTCAGGGTGTGTGGGTGTCTTTTAGGGCTCCTCTATTTATTCAGGGTGTGCGGGTGTCTTTTTAGGGGTACCTCCACATATTTGGGGTATGCTGGTGTCTCTTGGTCTTCTCCATATATACGGGGTGTGTGGGTGTTTTTTTTTTTTCTTTAGGGATGCCTCCACACACATGGTTTGTATGGGTGGCTTTTTAGAGGCTCCTTCAAATATTTTGGGTGTGCAGGTGTTTTTTTTGGGGCTCCTCCATATATGTGGGCCGTGGGAGTGCATAACAGAGCTGCACAGCAATAAAGCACCTAGAAATTATTCCTTAATTTGTAATAAATGTTGTTGGGAGTCACTTGGTGCATATGAGATGTTCTAAATGTTTTTTCCCCCCACATAAACGACCCTGGTACGTCATCAGGTCATCTGAAGAGTCTGGGTATAGTCACTGGCCCCACCTCCAGCGTCATTCTCTAACATGCAAGCATCTCACGTCTGTTATTTGAAATGTCTGTATATATAGTGACGCCGCGGCCTATGCAGGGCTGTCTATACATAATGTGCACCTGTCCTAATCGTCTCTTTGTGTACCTTGTTGCACCAAATGAAATGGAAAGACGAGTCTCGCCTTAATGTCCATGGTAATCAATCAAAAATGGTGAAACCCCCGGGGGACTCCTTTTTAATACAATAAATATACAGCTGAAAATATCCCGCCCCAGGCTTTTCCACTCCCTCATCCAATTTTGGGAGAACCCGTTAATTTGATGGAGTGACGGGCCGGTTGGGGTCACGGTGATTTGGGTGATTTAATTTTCCAAAGGAAGCTGTGCAGCACAGACGGGCGAAACCCAAACTTTGCATAGTGGAAAATAGAGGGCAGGCGAGGTTACTGCACCAACCACATCTGTATCGGAGGGAGGGAGGGGGATAGTAAATACCTTATCTCGTGATAATTTGGGAATTTTGGGCATTACATAATTTTTTCCTGTCAGAACAAATTTTAACGTTATAGGCTAATGGTCGGAGACGCCTTTTCTTAGATAAACGCCACAGAACTTATTGCGTATGGCAGGAGCTGGCAGCCCTGGCCCTCCTGACCTTTGAAACTACATCTCCCATGATGCTCAGCTACTCATTTGGTTGACTGAGCATCAAGGGAAATGTTGTTCAAAAACATGTGGAGGGCCAAAGACGCCGGCCCCTGGCATAGAGTGTCCCTTTAATAAATAGTGGAACACACCCTAGAACAGAGGTGATCAATCTCTGCCCTACAGATGTTTCGGGACTACATTTCCCATGATTCTCTGCCTTGTGAGTCGCTGAGCGCCATGGGAAATGTAGTTCCGAATCATCTGGAGGGCAGAGGTTGTTGACCCCTGAGCGGGTGGTTCGTGCCCAATGGCGTCATTGTTACTATACGTGTAAAAGGGAGGATGAAGTGGTTAAACAAACTGTAATATTTTATTAAAGTGTCACAGAAAAGCTGAAGGGCGGCCATATTTGAAAAAGGTTAATTAATCGAAAGTGGAGTTGTTTATTTTATTGGGGTAATCCTCTGACCTGCCTTGAGTGGCCCAAATGAGGCTAGGGTAAGACTAACGCATTTTTCACGTTGTCCGTGAAAAAGTGTGTTCGAACGAATGGACGTATTTTTTCACGGAATACGCGTTAGTGGTCATACGATGCGCATTTTCGTCCGTGATTTTGTACGGATCATCAATAAAACACTTTTTGCGTCTGGATGTTATGTTGGCCGGACGTGTGCAGCGTCTGACGTCTCCCAATCACGCCGCTATGCGGACGCAGCGCACTCTGTACGGCAGTACTAGCGGTTTGACGTTCTCGAAAAAATGCGTTCGTTTGCCACTTGCGTTGCGCGGACGAACTTTCGTGCGGCCATTCGTCCTATGTTCCCCGGCATTGGACGTCATTTGCTGCTAGCACGGCCGTGATTTCGTGCGGCTAAACGCATGTTAAAACTGCTTTCGTCTGACCTTCGCCTAATGGATGGTCTCTCTATGGTAAACTTTGCTGCTACAGCAGTGCTAATTGAAAGTAACCCCTTAAGGCTGGGGTCAGACGAGCGTTTTTGAGAGGATGGAATGTCCTTGAGACGCCGTCTGGCCACCTCGCTGAATGCACTTAGTGCGCTCAGCGCTGCAAGGCTCGATCCTCGTATGTAGGATTGCGCTTTGCAGCCCCCTCAAGCGTGCGTTGTAGCGTTTTGACGGGAGGCTTTCAGCACGTCCGCTGTAGCGCTCACAATTCATTCGCGTGCTACAGCGTGTGGCCAGCCCTGTCGAAGCGTCACATGAGGCATGTCAGTATGGGCGCACATAGTCTGACACTGGCCTTAAGGCCGGGCCTTTAGAAAGTGTCCATCTAGGCATGGGGTCAGCAACCTTGGCTCCCTGATGTTTTGGGAACTACATTCGCCATGTGGCTCAGTCACCCTACTGGGGGGACTGAGCATCATGGGAGATGTAGTTCCCAAACCATCAGGGAGCCAAGGTTGCTGACCCCATGGCTCGGCGTGCCTCGATACATACGGGGGTGGTATATGTGTGACTGTAATCTCTGGGGTGAAAGTCCCTGTAATAAAATCTCTGTGGTGCTGCAATCTATTTTAATTTTCCATATCTAGGAGCAGATCCTGCCCCGTAATGACGGACAGGTCCAAGGAAAACGATTTAATCATCTGACTGCTTTGTGAGGAAATCCCAGCGGGCCGGGCATTAATGGCGGCTCTGGTTTAACTGCAGGAAATGAATGGGTGAAAATCTTTTATTTCATCCCTTTCCGAGTCACTTGGGGTAATACTAGAGTTACAAGTCGGGTATCCATGTTTTCCAGGACACATATAATGTATTCATGTTGCTGGGCAGTGCATGAAAAATGCCACCACGCAGCATGTAGAATCCATACGCTGCAGGTAAGAAGTCAAAAAGGTGCCTGCCTTGATTTCCTTTCTTTGGCGTATGGATTATACATGTTGCAGTACAGGGCAGCACCTTTCCCTGTGTTCCCCTTCTGCATGAAATAGTAATGTGTGTCCTGGAAAACATGGCCGATCTGGCAGCCCTAGCCAGACTGCCTCTGGGTTATTCTGTGAGGTGAGGGATGGGGGGTGCATTAGGTAGTCAGGATCGGCCATGTTTTCCTGGACACATCTTGCTATTTCATGCAAAAGGGAGCACAGGGAAAGCCCCGTAACATGTGTGAGTCTTATGGGAAATCAGTTGCTGAATCAAGAAGGTCACCCGTGATTCTTCTCTGATTTCTTTCCCGCAGTTTATGAGTTATACATTGTGCAGGGTGGCATTTTTCATGCACTGCCCCTCAGCATGAATAAATTATATCCGCTAGATTGTAAGCTCCTATGAGCAGGGCCCTCTACACCTCTTGTTTCCATCACATGTCCATTTATATGTATTTTGTTCCCTTTGGTTATTGTAAAGCGCTGCAGAAACTGTTGGCGCTATATAAATGATAATAATAATAATATGTGTCTAGGAAAACAAGGCGATGCGATATGTTAATTTAAGGAGGTGCATAATAACAGTGAGAGCATTTCTTTACACCCCCCCCCCCCCCCATACACTCATTTTAATTATTCTATATGAATTTATCTGCCATATAACCCACACAGGGGCTGAGGAGCCCCCTGAGCCTCTGCTGCAGGGTGGCTGAGCATTAGGGCCCCCCCCCCCTCCTGGCCTCACATTGATTACAGAGTCCCAATGATCACGTGACCTCGGCTGACCGGGGTCACTGAGGATGCTGCAGCATTGAAAGGGTTACGCGCATCGAAGCTCCCAAATCGCCTAGCAACGTTACGCCGCACCCCTCGCCTTACTCTCGGCCAATCAGCGCGGCCGCCGCCAGTCTAGCCCTTTTTCTTAGTAGTAAATCGCTTGGGTCGTTGACCGGCGGGCCTCATTTACATGAGCCAATAAGCGACGCGGCATGCAAACGAGGTGTGCGGGGATTGGTTGGTCGCCGGTGGATGTAGCCGGGGCAGAGGGAGGCGGGCAGCAGATCGTGTGGAGTTGATGTACAGTAAGGAGCATACTGCAAGCTCTGAGGATTCCCGCCTGACAGCAGCAGCAGCATGACCCTGGAGGAACTGAGCGGAGAGCACGGCATGGAGAGGTGAGAGGGGACACTGCCTGCTGTCTCTACCCCCCCCCCCAACTGCCCTGGGGCTCCACACATCAACCCCTGGGCCAACCCCCATCAACTGCCCTAGGGGGTCCGTGCAGCACCCCCCCATCAACTGCCCTAGGGGGTCCATGCAGCACCCCTCCCATCAACTGCCCTAGGGTGTTCATACAGCACCCCCCCATCTACTGCCCTAGGGGGTCCGTGCAGCGCCCACATCAACTGCCCTAGGGGGTCCATGCAGCACCCCTCCCATCAACTGCCCTAGGGGGTCCTTGCAGCACCCCCATCAACTGCCCTAGGGGGTCCTTGCAGCACCCCCCCCATCAACTGCCCTAGGGGGTCCGTGCAGCACCCCCCCATCAACTGCCCTAGGGGGTCCATGCAGCACCCCCCCATCAACTGCCCTAGGGGGTCCGTGCAGCATCCCCATCAACTGCCCTAGGGGGTCCGTGCAGCACCCCCATCAACTGCCCCAGGGGGTCCGTGCGGCACCCTCCCCATCAACTGCCCCAGGGGGTCCGTGCAGCACCCCCCCCATCAACTGCCCTAGGGGGTCCATGCAGCACCCCTCCCATCAACTGCCCTAGGGTGTTCATACAGCACCCCCCCATCTACTGCCCTAGGGGGTCCGTGCAGCGCCCACATCAACTGCCCTAGGGGGTCCATGCAGCACCCCTCCCATCAACTGCCCTAGGGTGTTCATACAGCACCCCCCCCATCAACTGCCCTAGGGGGTCCTTGCAGCACCCCCATCAACTGCCCTAGGGGGTCCTTGCAGCACCCCCATCAACTGCCCTAGGGGGTCCTTGCAGCACCCCCCCATCAACTGCCCTAGGGGGTCCTTGCAGCACCCCCCCATCAACTGCCCTAGGGGGTCCGTGCAGCACCCCCCCCATCAACTGCCCTAGGGGGTCCGTGCGGCACCCCCCCATCAACTGCCCTAGGGGGTCCGTGCAGCACCCCCATCAACTGCCCCAGGGGGTCCGTGCGGCACCCTCCCCATCAACTGCCCCAGGGGGTCCGTGCAGCACCCCCCCATCAACTGCCCTAGGGGGTCCATGCAGCACCCCTCCCATCAACTGCCCTAGGGTGTTCATACAGCACCCCCCATCTACTGCCCTAGGGGGTCCGTGCAGCGCCCACATCAACTGCCCTAGGGGGTCCATGCAGCACCCCCCCATCAACTGCCCTAGGGTGTTCATACAGCACCCCCCCATCAACTGCCCTAGGGGGTCCTTGCAGCACCCCCCATCAACTGCCCTAGGGGGTCCTTGCAGCACCCCCATCAACTGCCCTAGGGGGTCCTTGCAGCACCCCCCATCAACTGCCCTAGGGGGTCCTTGCAGCACCCCCCCCATCAACTGCCCTAGGGGGTCCGTGCAGCACCCCCCCCATCAACTGCCCTAGGGGGTCCGTGCAGCACCCCCCCATCAACTGCCCTAGGGGGTCCGTGCAGCACCCCCATCAACTGCCCTAGGGGGTCCGTGCAGCACCCCCATCAACTGCCCCAGGGGGTCCGTGCGGCACCCTCCCCATCAACTGCCCCAGGGGGTCCGTGCGGCACCCTCCCCATCAACTGCCCCAGGGGGTCCGTGCGGCACCCTCCCCATCAACTGCTCCAGGGGGTCCGTGCGGCACCCTCCCCATCAACTGCCCCAGGGGGTCCGTGCGGCACCCTCCCCATCAACTGCCCCAGGGGGTCCGTGCGGCACCCTCCCCATCAACTGCCCCAGGGGGTCCGTGCGGTACCCCCCCCATCAACTGCCCTAGGGGGTCCGTGCGGCACCCCTCCCCATCAACTGCCCTAGGTGTCCGTGCGGCACCCCCCGTCAACTGCCCTAGGTGTCCACGCGGCATTCCACTCACCCCCTGTCTTTAGGTTTGCGCCCCTTCCTGGGTATTGGGGCACATTGCCCGGGGGCCGCTGCTCGCCAGCCTCGTGACACAGACCTGTTTGTCGGATGTTTTCCGTCTCTCGCCCTGAATCACGGCTGAGTCACGTGTTGTCGGTCTCCGGCGTGCGGATTCCGTGCGTTCCCTGCATACTGACGCCTTGCCGTGTTTACTTCTCTCCCTCAGGATGGACGCGGTGGGAAATGCCCTGAAAGACGTCCTGCGTAGAGCCAAGCGCCAGCGCACCATCACTATCGGGGTGTACGAGGCCGCCAAGCTCCTCAATGTGTAAGTACCCCAATGTCTGCGTGCGTGCTGCTGCGTAAAGGGGGCACCAGTCACTCCTACAACCCCCAGCCGGGGCTCGCTGCTCCGTGTCGTCTCACACGGCATCAATGGATTTACAGACTCTAGTAGGGGGGGGGGGGGGGCTGTCAAAATCCGGCGCCCCAAATGTTACTGAACTACAACCCCCATGATTCCCTGTCCATCTATTGCATCAAAAGAATCATGGGAATTGTAGGCATTAACATCAGGGGAGGGGGGGGTCAATGAGTATAACAGTCCTGTACTAGAGCTCAGTGTTACAGGACTAAAACTCCCATCATGTTCTGCTGACACTGAGGATTGTGGGAGTTGTAGTTCTTGGGTATCATCTTTGCCTCCGGCGTATGAGAGTTAAGGTATAGTAATCCCCCCCCTATGTATCTGTTTATTCTTGTGGGTCCCAGGAAACGCGTTAAAGAATTGCACGATGTAACGTGACCGTCTGTATAAGTTACATTTTCCCCCTAAACTAACTCTCGTTTCGTCTTTGTGCAGAGACCCGGACAACGTGGTGCTTTGTCTCTTGGCGGCGGATGAAACGGACGACCAGGATGTCGCCTTGCAGATCCACTTCACCCTGATCCAGGCGTTCTGCTGCGAGAATGACATCAGCATCCTGCGAGTGAGCAACACGAGCCGGCTGGCCGAGATCCTGGGCGCCTCCGACAAGCCGGGGGAACCTGCCGATCTGCATTGCATTCTGATCAGCGTAAGTGAACCCCCCCCCCTCCCCTCTGATTTTAAAGAACCCAGAATCTGCTCCTTAGTTTGTCACTGGATGGGCTTTTAACCCCTACAGGACCAGGCACCGGCACATCGTCAAAACTAGAACGAGGGTCAGCAGCCTTGGGCCTCTGTTTTTGGATCTGCAATTTTCGTGAGACTCAGCCATGGTCGAGCATCATGGGAAATGTAGTTACAAAACATGCAGAGGGCAAACGGTTTAACCCGGCTTTAAAACGTCTCCACTGTCATGTGTCACTGGTGCTAAATGGGTTAAAAACCTCCTACCAGAGTAAGGGGGTGGGTTGTCAGCATCCTTGTCCCTCCAGATGTTTTGTAAATGCATTTCCCACGAGTCTTCACTAACCTTGGTGGCCATGCATCATGGGAGATGTAGTTCCAAAACACATGGTGTGCAGAGGCTGCTGAGCTAGGCTATCCTTGGTGTTTATGGATACGTTTTACTCTGCCAGCAGAGGTAGTGTCTCCATGGAATGGCTGTTCAGCAGAGGTAGTGTCCAAGGCTAGGGTCAAACTAACACATTTCTCGCGTCGTCCGTGAAAAAGTGCATTCGAACAAATGGACGTATTTTTTTTTCACGGAATACGCGATAGCGGTCATACGATGCGCATTTTCGTTGGTGATTTTGTACGGATCATCAATAAAACACTTTTTGTGTCTGGACGTTATGTTGGCCGGACATTAGCAGCGTCTGACGTCTCCTAATCACGCACACACGACGCAGCGCACTCTGTATGACAGTACTAGCGGTATCACGTTCTCAAAAAAATGCGGTTGTTTGCCGCTTGCGTTGCACGGCCGAACTTTCGTGCGGCCATACTTCGTATATTGGCCGTCATTTGCTGCTACTACGGCTGTGATAAAGTGCAGCTGCACGCACGTTCGCATTGCGTTCGTCTGACCCCCCCCCCAGCCTCATGAAAAGGCTGTTCAGCAGAGGTGGGAGTAACGGGAAATAATGTGTATTCTCGTTCCTTCGTGCCGGGTTGTATCGCGGCTTCCTGCTTTTAGAGGTTTGGGTGTATATAGTGTAAGATTATATTTAACGAGGCTTTTTATCAGTCTCTAAACACTCTTGTCGTCCGGCTTTTTACGTTTAAACCCGCACCTGCGAACGTCAGAGAAATTCCATAGTCCGCCCACTCGCACTGGTCGGGTTAATCTCTCTTGCCGCACCTCTGTCGGCGGCAGCTCCTGCCTATAGATCCCAGTCACCCTCCAGCCGTACACAATGAATATTTTCAGGGCATTGTATTCTCGCCCTGCCCTGGGTTTCTATTGCCTGTGCGCGCGCCGCCGCCGCTCGCTTCCCAGACTCCTGCCTGGCTGACTCATTAGCATTCCTGAGCTGCTTGCTCTCGCTCCTCCCCGTCACCAGCAGGTTTCGGTAATGCACGCTCAGGGTGACTGTGCGCTCTCTCTGTTTGCAAGTGGACTTTGGCCAACTGCTTCCCCGAATCGCTGGCTGGGGGTTTCCCTGTCTGACATGTTACAACATGTTTCCTCATGCACGCGATTAAGCAGGTGCATAAGGTGCGCATGCATAGAATACATTTTAATGTACGTATTTATTTCCCGTGAGCTGCCGTTTCTACAGATACAAATATTAAAGGATTGTACGTTTTAAACTAGGCTCAATGTTAAGGTATTTCTCATCCAGAAGCGCCGTGGTACGGGTGCATTAAGTGTGTCCGTTGTGAACCCTCCCACACAATGTATTTTTTACACGTTACAGTGCCTGTGAATTGTAGCTCCCCCAGTCGATCCACTGACAGGTGTACAAAGCACAAGCCTCCCTAGGATTTGGTACAGGTGTGCACGCAGCAATATGGGTATCGGTTTAGAACAAGGGGTCAAACTTGGCTCTCCCAGATGTTTTTGAACTACACGTGTCTGAGCATCATGGGAGATGTAGTTCAAGAAAAACCAAATTAAAATCTGGGTCAAGGTTGCCGGCATATGCCTTTTTTTTAAATCCGAGCTGACAATCTCATGGCTCCCCAGATGTTGATGCCTACAATTCCCAGAACAGGGAATCATGGGAGTTGTAGTTCAGAAACACCGGGGTGGGGGGCTGAAGTTTGACAGCCCTGGTGTTGGAAACCCTGGCGAAAAGACAACAGTATTGCAACCCTGGATTCATACAGCGACAGGATACGCTTAAAGTTGGGGCCACACAGGCGCGGAAAGAACATTGACATTCTAAACCGGGGGTCAAACTTGGCCCTCCAAATGTCTGAGCATCATGGGAGATGTAGGCCCTCCAGATGTTTTGGAACACGTTTGACCCCTGTTCTTTCCGCGCCCATGTTCCCCTAACTTTAAGCGTATCCTGTTACTGTATGAATCCAGGGTTGCAATACTGTAGTCTTTTCGCCAGTGTTTCCAACACCAGGGCTGTCAAACTCCAGCCCCAGGTGTTTCTGAACTACAACTCCCATGATTCCCTGTTCTGGCAATTGTAGGCATCGACCTCTGGGGAGCCGTGAGTTTGGCAGCTCTGGCTTAAGGCATAGGCCGGCATCCTTGACCCACCCGATTTTAACTTTGAGTTCTATTCAAAGAAAGGTGAAACTCAGGAGAATGACAAAGTGAAAAATTCTAGGGAGAATTTTTTTTCTGGTTTTGGCTATTTTGACCAAGTTATTTTTTTTTTTTTTTTTACTTTTAACATCGAATAACCCTGGTAGTTTTTCTTGAACTACATCTCCCATGATGCTCAGCTCAATAGACAGCCTCCTAGGAAACGTGGTTTCACATCTGTGGGGGCAAAGGTTGCAGGTGCTGGTCTTTAAGGTTATTCCAAGTCAGCAAAACAAGTTATTTTTGCAGTTCACGTCTAACACTTCCTTTTTGACTTTTTCAGAATCTGCATCCGTCGCACAGCAAGGACAGCGCCATGAAAGAAGTGATCGGGTACTGCAAGGAGAGCCGTTATCGGGATCAGTGGGTCCCGGTGATCAACCTGCCAGAGCGATGATCACAGTGGGCATCTGAGAAAAATACCCTTTTCTTTAATGGACGTTTCAAAAAAATTAAAATAGGAAAAAAAAGCTCGAGCCTGAAATACTTTTTAACTGAAGGAAAAAATAATAATAAATCTCTTCGGTGGGAAACTTGTACAGAGCAGAGGATTTCCTGAATATTGACTCGTGAGCAGAGGAGTCTGGGAGAATTCCGTGCGTCTCGGGAAGCGGCTGGCCACGGCGCCAAGAGACTGGAAATATATTGTTTAATGTAAACCAGGAGAAGTCGGAGGTTTTTGTTGTCTTAAAGTTGAGTTTGAAGAGGCAAAAAAAAAAAAAAATCTGAAATCTTTTAGCAATACAGAATTTTACGGAAAGGTTGACGCGGTTCTTAGTTTAAGATGTTAATTTATTGAAGTTTTATTTATGACTTGTTGCCATTATCTATTTTCAAAGTGTTAAAACTAAACTCTGAGACTGAAAAAGGCAAACGTTTAATTTTTATTAACTTGATCTGTTTAATAAACTGAGTATTTATCCTTTACGTGCGCGCCATTATTATTTCTCCTGTCTCCGTGCAATAGAGGGAGATCTTAAAAGGAACACTTGTGTTTTTGGTGGTTTCTAAACTATGTCTGTGATTCTCTGGCCCTCCTTTCAAAGAATTCTGGGCAATAAACTAGGGGGATCCATGCTTTGATCATAGGACCAAGGTTGCCTACCTAATGTTTTGCAACTGCATCTCCCATCATGCTCAGTATCCTTTTCAGGTGTCTGATTTTTAACTTGTATATTTGTCCTGTCTAACCCACTGTACAGCGCTACGGAACTTGTTAGCGCTGTATAAAAACTATTTTAGACTCAACTAGAAACGTGGTACCAAAATTTCTGGAGTGCAGTAAAGGTTTCAGACACCTACTTTATATTAAGTATCACACCTGGCCAAAAAGTGCTACGGGTGTAGGATACCTGGAGTTCTCTGGTCCTGGCAAAATGGATTTCCAAGGTGTCCAAACTGCTGCAGCACCTCTCCTACCCTGTCCAAGATGCTGAAAACTCTGGAGCCCACTTACAAATTAAATTAAACAGTTTTTTGCATCGCTCCGGAATGTTCAGATAAAGGTTTGATTATTGGGCTCCTGTAGAATCTTCTGAAGGGGGTAGACTTCCAGTTAAGGGGAACATTGTTGCGGTTTCTCAATTTTAATGCAGTTGCAGATCTTTGAGGCTTCAGTAACGGTGCATCACTTTGATCTATGGGTGCATTCAGTGAGTGGATAAAGAGCATCTTTGCACACCAGTAGGTTTAACATAGTATGCAGAGGTTAACTGCAATTTGCAAAAAGAACCCACATTGTCAGGTTCCAGGCTGAGGGGGTTAAATCTTAAAAGTGCAGCCAATGACCATTTAGAAATAATGTATCAGAGGGTGATCCTGCCCCTTTCAAATGGAAAAGGATACCTCAAGTGCTGGTAGAAACTCAGGATATATTTTAACCCCCTTCATGCCCAAAATTGAGAATTGCTTTTCAGTGTAAAATGCAAGATTCAACTGTCTAAATCCAGTCTAAACTTTACTCTCCGTGGGCACAGTAGCTTAAACCATTCAAATCTTTTTCACCCTTACTGTAACCAAGCTGCAAGGAGCAGCTCTCATAACAAGTTCAAACTTTACTGCTGCGTTACAGCAGCTAGGGATTTGGCAGATTACAGGGAGACCTGTGTGGTCAGTCGCTGCTGGACAGGGATAAGATTCCATGTGTTCTATAATGAGTGTAAATCCCTGTACAGTACAGATACAAAGGTGTTGCTGTAATTGCCATACACAGGCATTATGCAGCACATACAGATATTGCATTGCTAATCTCATTATGATCGCTACAAACCCCCATAAGGAGATCACCATTTTCTTGTCTGCAGCACATTTACTGCATCTGACAAAAGGTCATTTCTGCCTCTGCTGATAATGCAGACCCCATGTAGGCATTGGCATCTGAAGGACGGTTTTACAGCCCTGATCTAGCACTTTTATCCTTAACACATATTGCTGGAATGAAAGGTTCAAATGAGTACATGAAAAGTTAAACCTGAGCAAATTTAGAGGTTAACAGTCAAATTAGTGTAAAACGTCTATTGTACTCTATATTAACATCGTATCATATTTAAAACGTTACAAAAAGCACTTTTTAGGGAAGTGGTTGGTCAAAGCCTTGCAGGGGAATTTTTTTTTAAATGGTCTTCAAGCAAGATGGCAGCTCCGGTAGTTTTCTTTATAAAAGCACCACCATATTCTGCAGCGCTGTACAATGGACACAACACCGACTGAACAGGATTTTAGGTTTTATCCGTCCCAATTTCAGCCTAGTTTTGTAGAGCTTTGTTCGTTGGTGTAGACACCAGGACACGCAGCGCCTCTTCCTTCTCAGGATACATTAATGCCAGTGAGTGAATCCTTATGGGGAGGTTTTCGTGGCAGAGTTGTGGGGAAATCCTGAAACTTACAGGGCTGGTGGTGAGAGGTGAAGGAAGAAGGAAACCGAAAACCATCTGGAGATCAATCCCTGAACCCAAACAATGCTTATTTACAAAAAGTAAAGGAAGGGGAGAGATCTCACACCTAAAATTGGTGCCACCTAAAAGGACATGGGGGGGGGGGGGGTTGGAGGAAAAGCCTCAGGATCAGGTCATTCACCACCTACTGATGTGATTTACAGAATGGAGGAACTGCAGGGAAAAAAAAACATTTACACATTTTTAATTTGTTACATAATGTAAGTGTATAACCAACAGCTCCACAGCAATAAAACACATACAGAGCGCATTACTGTATCCCAGAGCTCCACAGGCATAAAACTCAGTAATGTGCGGTGTGTATGAGTGAGTCTATTGCTCTGGGGCTCTGCGATAACACTCATACAGTACATTACAGAATGAGCATATCACAGCTCAACAGCAATAAAACTTACAGTAATGTGCAGTGTGTTCTAGAGTCTTATTGCTGTGGAACTAATATGCAGCGTGTAGGAGTTCCACAGCAAGAAAATACTCGCGCACACTACACATTACTGAGTTTTATTGCTGTGCAGCTCTGTGATTATTATTCTTTATACAGTAATGTGAGCTGTGCATGTCTATAACAGCTACACAGCAACAAAAATCAGTAATGTGCAGTGTACGAGAGTTTTATTGCTGTGGAACTCTGATACGTTAATGTGCACCGTGTACGAGTATGATCACTTCCCCCAGGAGAACATAAAATAGTAAAAAAATAAATCTGAAAACGAGAGCAAAGAGACAAACAGCAATGAAAAGGAGACACAATGGAAGTTGCTACAACAATGTATTTGCATGATAAAAACTTACACATTTCACAATTTTTTGAATGATCTGCTGTTTTTTTCCCCAGAAGCCAGAACATCGCTTCGTCCCGTTAACAAAAAATTTACACTGACAAAAATCATACAAAATAATAAAACTTAAACCCCCCCCCCAACCCAGGAATATTTCACATGTATTCTTTATCATCACTGCCGACAGATCGAAGAAGCGCTCTTGATCACAACAGCCATGAAGTGGTTAAAACAATACCCTTTAAAAATCTGTGTGACATCATCAGGGGATTTATTCACTAAACAGTGCATCAGACTTTCAGAACGTGCAGTCTCCCCTCCCCCCCTTATAATGTTTATTGTAAAACCCTACTGGTCCGGTATACGCTTTAGGAAATCATTCAGATGTTGCAGAGTTTAGTGAATAATCCCTTTTGTCTGGCAAAGAAATAGAGACCGTTGTTTAACTCCTTGAGCACAAGAGTCGTAAGCAATGTACAGCTAACCCACGCCTTGCCTCCTAGCATCTACAGGCAGACATTAAGAGATCTCCAGCCTACAACTCCCATGATGCACAGCTACTAGAGTGTCTAAAATGGTCATTTCTCATTAACCTCGTAGCTGCCAGAGATGCTCGCTTCACAATTCAATGCTGACCAAAAGGGATAGTCAGAATTTTTTATACAAAAAAAAAAAAAAAAAACACAAATACCATTCATTTTTTTTGCATTTTAGCTTTTTTAAAGTATGTGAAATTGTCAGTTTAGAAAAATATAATTCCAAAAATACCTGCAGAATAAAAACCAAAGGGAAAAAATTCTAGAAGATCAGATTTTTTTTCATATAAAATCGGCAAAGACTTCAAATTATTCACTAGACGTAACGGACAGGACCCAATCACAAATGTGGGGGGGACATGGGGGGGGGGGAACTGGGACGGAGACTACATTTAGGTTACTAAATGCTCCCACCATAACCAGTAGGCTAGGGTCAGACGAACACATTTTTCACATCGACCGTCAAAAAGTGCGTCCATGCGTCCGGACACACTTTTTCACAGAAGACGCGATAGCGGTCATACAGTGCACAATTACGGCTGTGATTTTAGACAGAGCTATTAAAAACAAATGGACGTGATGTTGGCCGCACATGTGCAGCGTCTGACTTCTCCTAATCACGCACACACGCCGCTATGCCGACGCAGCGCACTGTGCGTCAGTACTAGTGGTTCAACGTTGTTGAAAAAATGCGTTCGTTTGCCGCATGCGTTGCGCGGCTGCCCTTTCGTGCGGCCGTACTTCGTATATTGGCCGTCATTTGCTGCTACTATGGCCGTGATAAAGTGCGGCTGAACGCACGTTCGCACTGCGTTCGTCTGACCCCAGCTGTAACGCTGAATAAAGTTGGCTTTGAATACATCTCTGTACAGTTTTGAGAGTCGGGACGCAGGAACAAACATTCGCGGTTAGGAAAAATCACATTCAACATCTTTATAAAATCCTTTTTAATAATACATAAAGTCCAAACCTAATAAAAGGTCGATAAAATGGCGTTCATTAAAGACACATATACACACACAATTTCAATGTAAGATGCAGGCTACAGAGAAAAAAAAAAATGGAAACGATTATTCGGAGACAAAAAAAATAAAAAATTTTTTTTAGTTATTTTAAATGTTACACCCTAATGAGGACAGGAAGCAGCCGAGCCAATCAGGTGCAGGTCGACGCTTCCACAGACAAGAGGAAACTGTATCTAACTATGACAAGTCACAACAAATCTACAAAGTGCAAAACTCTGCCCGTAACATAGGTGGGATGTCTCCTGCCCTGTCCACTCAAACCGTTTAGCAAGTAAACCCCTAACGTAGGGATCTTAAGACTCTGCCCCTCCTCCTTTAGATGTTTCTAAACTACAACTCCCATGATTCTCTGGCCATTCATTACACTTAAAGAATTAAGGGATTTGTAGGCAGTAAATATCGGGGGGTGGGGGCAGATTTTGAGATCCCCTGCCCTAATAGACAGCGACTGCCAACAGTGTCCTCTTGGAGGTTTCAGAACTCCAAGTCCCAGGAGAGCTGGCTGAGCACCACGGGATTTGTAGTTCCAAAAGCACGAGAGGAGCCAATGCAAAGCATCAGTATTAATGTGCACCGCAGGGATAGAAATTAACCCCTGCAGGGCAGGACTCGACAGGTCTTTGGTTGGAAAGAGGTTAAACCCCAATATGATGTAATCATTCATAACATGGGTAGTGGCTCCAGACCGGATAGTTTCGATGCTTGCGGCGCGCCTGTGATCACATGAACGGTTTGAGCGTAAATTCAGCAATTTAGGGAAACAAGCTATTTTTAGACTTTTTTTTTTTAAAGCAGATTGCGAGCTTTACGTTTCAAATATGTGACGCGACATCTCTGAACTTCACTTGGACAAAAAAAAGGCAGGGATAAGCAACCGTAGCCCTCCAGACGCACTGAACTACATTTCCCATGATGCTAGGCCATTCGTCAGATTCGTGGGAACCAGAGTTCCAAAACATCTGCAAGTACAAGGTTGCTGACCCCTGGTCTAAGGGCTTATTCACCAAGCATGGCTGAGGCGATGAAGGGCACAAAAATGATCAAAAAAAACCATTGTTGCTTCATCTACAGCAGGGGTGTCCAAACGCCGCCCCCCCAGATTTTCCTGAACTACAACTCCCAGAAATCTGAGTGCATTAGATGGATGGGCGTTGTAGTTCATAGACATCTGGAGACCCAGAGTTTGGACATCCCTGATCTACGGTGAACGTTAGCCAGAGGCAAAATATAACACCGGCAGCAGTGAAGCTCGGCGCCACCAGAATTCTTCTGTAAAACGAGCAAACTGCGGCTATTCCCCATACAGTGCTCTTCTATTGTTTGTATCACCAGGGAATAAACTTTGGCGATTTTAAAGCCATGATCTCCAAATAAGTACAGGGAAATCTACACTTAAACAACTTTGTCAGAAACTACAGTGGTAAGAACTACGGGGGACTACGCTGGCAGTTAACTGAACGAGTGCGCCGTATAGTATGGCCGTACTGGTTACACCGTAGTATCCCACCTCCCAATTTGCCAAACCAAATCCACCGTTCTTTCAATGAAGAAACGCCACTTAGTGAATAAACCCCTTGTTGTACTCGTTCCAGAATAGAGGGGGGGGGGGGGTCCGCATAGAACGCAAAGCCGTCTTTTGGGGGATTTAAGGAATCCCTTTGTGAAAAATCAAAGACTAACATTAAAGGGGGAAATCTGCAGAAAGAAGATTGCGCGGCTTTACAGTATACAACGAGCACAGACTCACACGACCCTCAGCCAGCCGTCCGCACGCGCTCAAGCACTGCCCATTACTAAAGAGAAGTAGCAGTTGGTGATTTGGGAGGCACATTCCAAAAGATGAAAGGTACCCGTTTGGCACACAGTATCACAATATTCTGATACACCCCCCCCCCGACCACTGCTGCTTATCGCTGGCACTGAAGGGGTTAAAGCTTTCAATGAGAATTTCTAGTCCACATAGGATGGCCATGATGATTGCTGGTGACAAATTAACCCCTTAAGAACCAAAAGGTCTTTAAAGTCAATGCATTTATGACAGAACAGTTACGTCATCGGTCCTTAAGGGGTTAACAGGATCATCAAGGTTTGTGCAAGAATTGAAATTCGGGAAAGGGGGGGGGGACCCCATTTTTTTTTTTTTTTAGAACCTGCAGAAAGCAGCTCTAAATCAATCCCCCCCCCCATTTTAAGATTTCCAATTCTAGCACAAAAACCGACACCTGGGCGTCCTCGTCCTGCACACCACAGGTATGCGTGGAGGAGCAAAGCTGAGGAACAGGATGTCCGTGCAAAAGAAAAAGGATGTTTAATCAAAGATAAGGAGCGGAAAGAGCAGGTGGAGAAACTGCAGGGAGCGACGCGCTCAAATTTACATACTGACTGGCAGTGCTGGCGAGAAGATCTTCCCTGTACGGCGCCTGCATCGAGCCGGTGCATTGTTACTTCCTGACATTTCCTGGAGTGTCCTTCACTAGAGGTCTCAGCAAACCAGGATATAAACAAACCACACGCGGCCCCGTGCAACCTGGAACACGACAGGAGCCATCACCATTAATGAGAGGGGCCGTTCTACTTAACTGCTCACTCGGCAAGCATAACAGCCCTACAAGAACAGAGCCTGTAACGTTACCCTATTCTGACTAGGCCTAAAGCTGCTCTACAGATTATGGGACCAACAGTGACAACTCCCCCCCCCCCCCCCCCCACCATGGCATTTCTGCAGTCTATGGCAAACCCCGGCAGATGCCTAGGGTCACCAGATCAGCCATGTTTTCCTGGACACACTTTCATGCAGAGGGAAGCACAGGGAAAAGTGCTGCCTGGCGCCTTGTTATTCCAACGTTATTCTGTTTGTAGTTTACTAAATATCTCAGCAAACCTGGCTGTAACAAAACACGTGACTCCCATGCAACCTGGAACAGGACAGGAGCCAGAGGGGAGCACAGGGAAAAGTGCTACCCTGCAACATGTATAATTCATATGCTGCAGGAAGGACATCAAGGCAGCTGACCTGGGATTCCTTTTTGATTTCTTTCCTGCAGCGTATAGATTATACATGCTGCAGGGTGCCATTTTTCATGCACTGCCCATCAGCATGAATAAATTATGCTTGTCCAGGAAAATATGGAGGATCTGGCGACCTTACTGCTAAATAACAACATCTACCAATGGGGAGCCCGGCCCGTATAAAACAAACCGGGAACACAAAAAAGATGGCGTCTGTCTGGTTTTACAAATCACAATGGCACATCAAGAATTCGTTACAATCATGTGGCTTTATTTTACTCCTTAATAAAATACTTCTGTCAAGTCATTGGTTTAAAAGTATACTTTTTTTGGAAAAAAAACAAAACAAACCCCTCCCCAAAAACTAAAAAATACATTTCAAGATGGAGTCGTAAAATTAAAAATATGGATGGAGATGTGGCGCAGCACCAATGTGGTTCCTAGGAATCGTAATTAACAGTTATTCAGCAGATTTTATTGCTAAAACGTGAATTTATATACAAAAAAAAACAAAAAAAAAAACCCTATCTGCCCTATTTATTCACCCCCCCAACTCTTAAAACTGAATAATTACTAGCAACCTTAACCCTCCAAATGTTTTGGAACTACGATTCCCATGAGGCTCAGCCAGTGTAACGAGTACCTGAGCATCATGGGAGATTTAGTTGCAGACCATTTGTTAGGCCATGATTGCCGACTCCAATACTAAAACACTTGTCCGGATAAGGCTAGGGTTATAGAACGCATTATTCGCAGCGACAGTCAAAAAGTGCGTCCGAACGCATTTTTTCACGGGATGTGCGAAAACGGTCAGACGACGCGCATTTCCGTGCGTGATTTTGTACGGATCATCAATAAAACACTTTTTGCGTCTGGACGTTATGTTGGCCGGACATTAGCAGCGTCTGACGTCTCCTAATCACGCACACACGCCGCTATGCGGACGCAGCGCACTCTGTACGTCAGTACTAGCGGTTCTGCTTTCTTAACAAAACACTTTTTCCACTTGCGTTGTGCGGCCGGACTTCGTATATTGGCCGTCATTGCGCGTCATTTGCTGCTACCCCGGCCGTGATTAAGTGCACCTAAACGCACGTTAAAAATGCATTGTCTGACCCCAGCCTAAAAAGGTGACAATTCCGTGTCAAGACCAGCTGAAATCAAACTAAAAAAGCAAACATATATCCAGCAAATCTCTCGTTCCAAGCACCCGGACTCGTGTAGTGATCAGGCTGGATGAGTCCAGGGTCGGCTACGAATCCATCACTTTAAAACAAAACACAAAACAGACAATAAAACTTGGGAGCGTCTGATTTCTTTGGTGCCAAACACAAAACAAAGGACAACGTTCCAGAGAAACCAGATTTCAAGACCTTCGGAACGTCGTGAACGGGTACGGACTGGAGCGTTACACATGGATCACGGGCGGCGAAAAAGCAACATCCGCGGAACAGACTATGTAACATTGTACATTGTTTCGGAATGCAAAGAGGATGTGACGCCAGGGGACCCCTCTCCCGGGCCGCGTCTTTATACACCCAAAACCAACGCGTTTTAAACCTGCAAACATTGAATACTATAAGAATAATGAACACTGCAGACCTGTGCGGCCAAACAAATACAGGCGCGGAGACTCGTCTCCAGAGATTCATTATCCACCTCAAACCTGAACATATTGCCGAGGGGAGGCGAGCGCGGATGTCTGATGGGACAAGTTAAATTCATGTTGTGATGGTGCTTCCAGGTAGTAGATATGGATTAACGTACATGCGTACATGACCCAGGCCCATGGTGTTCATAAAAAAAAAACTGGTTACTAGTGGTTTTGGCTACATACCAGTATAACCCCATCCACCAGGACCTTACAGAAAGGCTCCAGGACCAAATACAGACTTTTCAGGCATAACACTCTCCCGTAAAACAACGGGGACGCGTACATGCTCCACTGCCAAGGATGCAAAGCTTTCTGTGGCCCCGGGTCCCCCATAAATACTGGATATTTTACAGTGTTATCAGTGTTGCCCAGGGGAGGATATTTTAGGCGGTCCACATTTGAGAACCACAAGTCCCAGGATGCCAGAACCAAGGTTGGTTCTGAAACATGAGGTGTGTTCAGTTACAGTAGTAGCTGCAGCAGTGTTTCTGGACGGCTGTGCAGCAACGTGGGCTAAAGCTGTACGGACTTCCTGGTTCTACCGGTCAGGAGCCAATCAGCTTTTAGCTTGACGCCACAGTTACTCTGTAGCAACAGTATCTTCCGCTGCGAGTGCCAAGTTAGCAGTGCCGAGCGCCGAATTGCAGCACAGCGTTCAGTTGCGGCTTGCCAACTTAGCACGTGCAGCCGTTTAGAAACTGAACGCAGCTCTTGGCTGCCAAGGTCAGCCACCACTGGTCCACATACCACGGATGGATGTGGATCGGAAAATGCTGACTCTCCTTTAGAACCGCTTAGTATGTGGCAGCAGCACCTTGCACGGTCCGCTTGCACAGCAAGTTAATCTGTCGTGCGGCTCTGTAGCGAGATACGGCTCGCCGCCAACGTGAAATATACACATTAAAACCAACAGGGTCAAAACAAGCCGAGATGGGTTTTGCCGGTACAGACAATGTCTGGGAGTCAAACAGGAAAAAGTCGCTATGATGGCTGCCTAATCGTGTTGAGCCAATATCGGGCGCCAACGTCAAGCTGTGAGGCCGAGGAGAGGCAACTTTGGTCTCGATTCAAAATCACTAACAATACTTCGAATGGATGAGTAGATACCGCACGATGAAAAAAACACATTTAAACGGCCTCACGTCTCAGTAATGAGTTTTTTGGTTCTTTTTTTCTAAAAGACTGTTCCCATGAATATGAACTTAAAAAAAAAAAAAAAAAAAAGGAATCCGGTTATAAAGTATTTTTTCCTTTTTCTCTGTAGTGAAAAGAAACCCTTAATAAAAGTCGCGGTAAGGATCCGTTCGGTGTCGACGTGAAGGGGTGGGGAGTCGGCGAAAGAGGGATGGGTGTTCACTAGTGGAGGGGGTCCTACAATATAATGCACGGCTTTTTATCCTTGAAGGGATTCTCCGAGGCGGGGATACCGATGAGCAGCGGGTCGTTCTTGGCGTGTTCGTCGCAGTAGCGCATGAGGTCGGCCGATGCTTTGGACACCTGGAAAGAAGAAAAACAAACAACGTGAGTATCACCGGGTCCTGTTTAACACCACGTAGCGGATCCCACACAATAAATCCCGAATTCCATAGAAGCTTCTGTTCACCTTTATTCTTTCTATAGAGGCCTCCACTTTGAGCTGCTGAACAGTTCGCCGCGCCTGCGCAATGTTATTTGTGCTGGTGGTTTTGGCAGACATCTTTGGTAAAATCTAAGGAGAGAAGAGACACGGAGTTATTTTATGCATTTAATTACTGATCTTTTTGGAGAAAGCCACTTCCAGTGATAAAAAAAAAAAAAAAAATTAACCAAACTGATCGATATATCTAACAAATCCTGTCTGAGCCCCGTGGTAAGAAAGCAGATTGTACAACAAATGCTTATGCCACCTATTGAATATGGAGATTTAGTGTATGCAGCTGCCCCGCAAACACACCTTCATAAACTTACTACATTGTGTAACTCATTCTGCCGCTTTGTGCTACAATGTAACTACATGACCCACCATTGTGACATGTTAAAAGAACTAAACTGGCCATCACTGGAATCTAGACGCTCCCTTCACCATTCCAACCTGGTGTTTAAGAGCTTTTCTGGGAAGCTACCACCCTACCTGAATAGACTGCTTCCCCCAGCAGCTCCCTCATCCTATAACCTCAGATCCAGGACCTGCACCTTACTTGCAATACCACAATACAAAAAGACAGTGGCTCGATCCTCATTTTCCTACAGAGCACCGCATTTATGGAATAACCTCCCAGACGCCATCAAATCTTCCCCCAGTCTAAAGTCCCTTAAGAGCTCCCTATTAACATACCTCAATACAGAATGCACCTGTAACATAATGACTATATACAGAATGCACCTGTAAACATGTAACGCAGTGACTATATACAGAATGCACCTGTAAACATGTAACATAGTGACTATATACCGAATGCACCTGTAAACATGTAACAGTGACTATATACAGAATGCACCTGTAAACAGTGACTATATACATAATGCGCCTGTAAACATGTAACATAGTGACTATATACCGAATGCACCTGTAAACATGTAACATAGTGACTATATACAGAATTCACCTGTAAACATGTAACATAGTGACTATATACAGAATGCACCTGTAAACATGTAACATAGTGACTATATACAGAATGCACCTGTAAACATGTAACAGTGACTATATATAGAATGCACCTGTAAACAAGTAACACAGTGATTATATACAGAACGCACCTGTAAACATGTAACAGTGACTATATTTTCTACATTTATTTTCTGTGTTAATAAAATGTAAAATATTAAAAAAAACCACAAATATACAGATTACTTTGTTTTAGATTGTGAGTTCCTACAGGAATAGGGCCTTTGTTTCCTCCTGTACTGTTTGTCAAATGTTGTTCAATGTATTGTAACCCTGTCTATACTGTGCCTATTGTACAGCGCTGCGGAATATGCTGGCGCTTTATAAAAGAATAATAATTTTTACAGTAAGTACAAAAAACACGATGTTCTTGTACCCAGGACATACTCGAAAACGAGAGAAAAATCAATGCATCCTTCCTGGTAAAAAACACTTCAAATCATGATTAGATATTTTTTATACTCTTTAAAGAGTCAAAAAAGGTTCAAATCGTTGAATGTATGAGCTGCTGAGCCCTGTCTGGTTTCTTGTGTTTCTGTTTTGAGAAAAGCCCATTTCTTTACAGGAAGAGTGCTGCCGTCGCGGTTGTTGCATTATACATGTGGAGGGATGACGACCCTCCAGGCAAGCACTCCATGCCACAGGTGTTGCATTTGCAGGTTCTATATAACCTTGAAATCGCTGGGAGCTCCAGGAAGGATTCTGCCCTCTGAGTTAATACCGTAAATTCAATCATTAGGTGTTTAGAGTAGGACCTGTCGCAATGGGATACATTGACACTGACAGGCTTAAGCAATGTATGGCCATGTGTTGTGAACGAAATTCCCAGCTTTTTTTGCAGATTGAGAAGTCAATCTTGGAACTTAACCCCTTCACAACCAAGAAGGTTGGTCATGGTGGATCTCTCATTAAGGCTGGGTTCACACCTAAGCGTTTTACAGCGTGCTCCTGCGCGCTGTAAAACGCTCAAACAGTGAAATCCCATGATTGCCTATGTGGGCATATCCCACCTAGCAGTTTCTCAGCGCGCAGGAACGCGCTGAGAAATGGCCGACGCAAAAAGAAGTCCGGGAGCTTCTTTTCTGCATATAGCCGCGCGTTCGCGGCCATATCATAGCCGCGAACGCGCTGCAACGCACGTTCACGCGTTTTTTTAAAAAACGCGCGACGCAGCGCAACGCTGTGGTGTGAACCCAGCCTTATCGGGATACTCAAAACAGCTTGAAGAGTAGGTACAGGTCAATATGAGCCCCAAACATCACAGGCCTCCATGAAGCCTAAATACCAAAATTGTGATTTTAGGAGGATCTTTTCACAAGGTTTATTGACCAGTGACAGTTGCCACACCACTAAGTTGCCGATTGAGCCTAGCAGTCCTAGGAGAGGTAGAGATATATATATATATATATATATATATAAATTCCCCCCCCCCCCAAGACACGAGTATCGCTACCTTTGTAATTCATGCAGCCCGTGTGTCCCTATGTATGTATGTTTAACGTGCCAGGCCCTTCCAGTCCTGATGCAGCGCTCGGAGCATTGTGCGTGATGAAAGCCCTCGCCGTGCTGCGATTCTGCTAGAATCCGTATTCAATAGACAATGAAGCTGCAGCACAGCTGGCGGCACCTGGGATGGAGCGACTGAGAACAGTGTGGCCACCAGTCACATTATCAGAAGGGTGAAACTCTGGAGAACTTTTGGAGAAGTGAAAATTCTAGGTCAATAGTCGATTTGGAAAGGGAGATATAGAATTTTTATGGTTTGGCTATTTTGACCTAGAATTTTCACTTCTCCAAAAGGTTCTCCAGAGTTTCACCTTTCTCTGAATAACCCTGTATGTCTTCATGCCATGGGAGAGGACATGATAGGTGCTGCCCTGCAGTATTTATTTATAGTTCATTAGCTTCAGAGTAAAATAAGTTTCCTGATCAAACTGGATCACCAAGGAACTTTTGATTATGGATTCATGCACACTGCGGGGCAGCACTATATGTGTGCTGCTCAACAGCATGCATAAAACACAAACAGAAAAACAGGGGGGGGGGATCTGAAACCCTAACGAAGGGAAGGATTAACGACGGGGATCGCACTTAATGTTTCGATTTGATAACCCGGCTGTCATCGTGTAGAGTTATACATGTGTAACATATGTGTAATATCAGCTTTAACCCTCGAGAGGATAAACTTGTGAGCCACGGTGGAGGGGAAACCCCAGAATCTCACTCCGAGAGGCCTGAAGTTATAACTCAAAATTAATTCCCTGCGTTTCTGGATGGACGAGTGTATCCCATCCCTCATAACTCTTTCATTTTCTAGCAGGAATGGTGGAGGAGACGGAGCAACAACCACTCGACCAAAATCAATGTCCATCAGGTTTTAGAAATGTAATCAAGGTGTTTGGTTAAAGGGCCACCAACACCATAAAACTAAATCGCCTTATTGTGTTTATTTGATGTTACTGATATCTTACATGTGTTTGTTTTTCTCTTGTATGTTTACTTAAGAAAATATTTTTCTCTACATGTGTCACTGGGTGCATCCATTGTGTGATATTTTCCTCTATATGTGTCACTGGGTGCATCCATTGTGTGATATTTTGTGTTTTAAACTGCCCCCCCCCCACAGTATCTTTCCATCACTTGCTCCTCACTGAGTCAGTGATCGACCCATTCACTCCATGTCATGGCCACTAGGGCCAGATTTATAATTAGGCAGAGTAGGCATGTGCCTACAGGGGGCGCCCTGCTCTGTTAAAAAAAAAAAAAAAAAACTTAGGGGCTGCCAATGGAAGTGTGGGTGTGTGGTCTGCAAGAAAACATAAGAGGTTATTTAGAAAGCACTGAGATTTCAGTGACTTGTCGTTCGGTGTGCGCTTCGACAATTCCTGCTCTCCAACCGAGAGAATGCACTATTCACCGTCGGGTCCCCAAAAAGCACCTAACACTGAATTGCCAATCACCAAAGACCACAGAACTGCAGGAACAAACCCCCACCCCAAAAAAAAAAAAAAAAAAAAAAAGACGATGTCTGCTACTCTTCTCATAGCTGTTTAAACCTATAAAAATGCTTTAAAATGTGCCTAAACAGTAAAAAAGTCAAAAACACAAAAAAAAAGGATTGTGAATCAAAAATTTCGTCAAATAAAACCTACGTAAAAGGTGTTAAATTTTTTTGGTTTTTTTACACGCATTTAAACAAGGGAATCCCGTAGGTTTCAATCGGTCGAACTGAATCACAAAAAAAAAAAAAAAAAAAAATCACGGCATTTCCCTGACATTTAATAGATTATTAACCATTACTTCTCACTACGACAATCCAATTGCAGCGAACTGCACCGTATTTAGCGAATTGACAGTTTAGTGAATAGACAAACTGCCACGAAATGACACCAGGGGAATTAACCCTTCGGTAGCAAGTTCTTCTCTTACTGAATAACCCAAGTTTTACTAGACATTTGCTTCATGTGAACCGTGAGCGGTGAAGTTGCGGGAGATGGAATCGGCGCGGCGGGGACGTCGCGTGTGAAGCTTCAGCTAAACAACAAGTATTTTGCATAAGAGACTCAATCTTCTGACCCAACCAGTTTCTCGATGAAGGGCCAAAAACAATCTCACCAATGGGACTCATTCTGCCGGAAATCTTCCTGTACGGAGGGGAGGGAGGACGCAGGGATTACACCATAACCTCCCGGGGGGGGGGGGGGGCAGAACACGCCAAATACTGCATGGGGTAATATGAAAACACAAAATAATAATCCCAATCAACACCAGCCTAATGTATGAACACATGATGCTATATTCACAAAAGCACCGAAATTGTGTGCAGTTTGCAATGCAGCTTTTCGGCACATTTAGGCTATTCCATTTCGCCGAAAATACAGTGAATTCACCATATTTTGTCGAAAACTGAGTTGCTAAACCAGCTATCGAATGTTAACAAAACCGCCGCATTGCTCCGAAATGGTCTTGGCGAATTCTGCCGGACTGGGGCGGAGAAAAAAAAACCAAAAACATAATTATTAGTATTAAAAACATGTCTAAATAATAGGAAAGGCCCTTTAAGAATAAAAATGTAAAACAAAAGTATTTTAAACAAAAAATTTATAAAAAATAAAAAAGACCAAATATATTAAATGTTTTAAATTGAAACCCATGGGATTCGCCCGTTTACAGCTACATTCATTTATATAGCGCCAGCAAATTCTGTAGCGCTTTACAATGGCGGTGCACAAACATGAGACGTAAAGGATACTTGTGGAAGAGACGGCCCTGCTCGTAGGACAACAGTCCTGCTATAAAACCTGCTGAATTGAAACACCAAAATCAGGCAATTTCACCACAATTCGGCGTTCTGAAGACAATAGTCTTCCGTGGGACAATTTTGGTGTCGCTGAACTGTACCTTATTTTGCGACTTGACAGCTTCGTGAAAAGACAAATTGACCCAAAAGTGCCGTAAACTGAGAAATTCACAGCTCGGTGCCAGAGGTTAGTGGATAATCCCTTAAACCTGGGGTCAGACGAGCGTATTTGGAAGGAACATCTGTGAGTGGACGTTCCTTCCGCTCTACGCCCGCCTCGCTGAGCGCAGTTAGTGTGCTCAGCGCTGCAAGGCTTGATCCTCCTATGGAGTATCGCGCTTTGCAGCTCCGTCAACGTGCGTCCTAACGCTTTGACGCAGCACGGCCGCTGTTGCATGTGCAATTCGTGCGCAAGCAACAGCGTCTGGCTGGCCCCGTCGCAGCGTCTCAATGCTGCGACGGACGCCAGGAGGCACGTTCTTACGCACGCTCAAAGTGGGCTCATCTAACGCCAGCCTTAATATTAACTAGCCGTGCCAGTCACAAAACCGCAAGTCAACAAAATGGCAAAGCACGGCAGAGCTCATGGAGTAAGTTTGACCAATCTCTGGAACCTGCAAAATATTGCAACACAGTAACAGTCAGAGCCGACTGACCGTAAAATGCGCAACATGGGAAAAGGGGCAAAAAGAAAGGGGGCGCCGCGCAGCCAGTGCTGTGCTACTGCTGGCTGCGATTTCTAGATTCATCTGCTGGGATCCTACCTTAAAAACACTGCACAAAAGGACTTCCCTCCTGCTGACACTTAAAGGGTTAACCCTGGGCCCAAGGAGGCACCTGTATTGTTCAGAGTAGCACAATATAATGTATGAAAGCAGGCGCTGCGCACAGGACAGGGATCCCACAATGAAACCTGCACATGGAAAAAAAGAAAAAGCAGGTTGTTCCACTTGTTTGAACAGACGTAATAGAATAGAAACTCAACCTGCGACATAATCTGTGTCAACACAAGGAGATTAACCCTCGGGGAGCCAGATGTGCTGCCGGATTCGCTAGCTTGAACGCGGCGGCTGGCTGATCGCCAGTGCTGCTACATACAGTTACGTATAAAGTTACTGAAAAGGTTACGAGGTCCAGACTTCCAACATGAATCCATTGGGAAATGGGCCAACCGTGTCTAGGTCATGAATGTCCCTATCTAGGAGGGACAGTCCAGGATAACACCTCAAATCCCCCCCCCCTTCATGGAGGTTAAAAAGTTTTATTCCATGCAAAAAAATAAATTACAAAGAACGGGCAACATCTTTATGCCTAGCGTGTCACCCCTCTCCATTAAATGTAAGCTCTCGAGTAGGGTCCCCTCTATTGTTCTGGGTGTGTACAGTTGTGTTCAAAATTATTCAACCCCCACTGAAATTGAGTGTTTTGGCCAGTTTGACATTGATTCTGATCATTCAGTCATCTTGCTTACAATTAAATCAAAGAGGCACGTGTAGGTCAGACAAATATAACATAACATTTATAATGAAATAACCACAAATGTCTTTTCTGTGCTCACATCATTATCAGTTTTATTGAACCCCCAAGTGACATTCAATCTTAGTACTTATAACTGTAAAAGGATGTTGTACTAACAGCTTTTAAACGTGAAGCATAGCTTGACACAAGTGTCTTGCAGCGATCTACGGGTATCTACGCCCATTCGTCATGGGCAAAAGCCTCCAGTTCAGTCACATTCTTAGGCTTGCGCACTGCAACTGCTTTCTTTAAGTCCCACCAGAGGTTCTCAATCGGATTTAAGTCAGGTGACTGCGATGGCCACTCCAAAATGTTCCAGCCTTTAATCTGCAACCATGCTCTAGAGGACTTGGAGGTATGCTTGGGATCATTGTCCTGTTGAAAGGTCCAACGTCTCCCAAGCCTCAGGTTTGTGACGGACTGCATCACATTGTCATCCAATATCTCCTGGTACTGAAGAGAATTCATGGTACCTTGCACACGCTGAAGCTTCCCTGTACCTGCAGAAGCAAAACAGCCCCAAAGCATGATTGACCACCCGCCATGCTTCACAGTAGGCAAGGTGTTCTTTTCTTCAATGGCCTTGTTCTTCCTCCTCCAAACATAGCATTGATCCATGGGCCCAAACAGTTCTAATTTTGTTTCATCAGTCCACAGAACACTATCCCAAAACCTCTGTGGTTTGTCCACATGACTTTTGGCATACTGCAGTCGACTCTTCTTATTCTTTGGAGACAGCAAGGGGGTGCGCCTGAGAGTTCTGGCATGGAGGCCTTCATTACGCAGTGTGCGCCGTATTGTCTGAGCTGAAACTTCAGTACCCACATCTGACAAATCTTTTCGCAGTTCCTCAGCAGTCACACGGGGACTTTTCTCCACTCTACGCTTCAGGTAGCGCACAGCAGTCGAAGTCAGCATCTTCTTTCTGCTACGACCAGGTAGCGTTTCAACAGTGCCCTTTGCCTTGAATTTGCGAATGATGCTTCCTATGGTCTCTCTTGGTATGTTTAACATCTTTGCAATCTTCTTATAGCCATTGCCCTTCCTGTGAAGAGTAATCACCTCTTCTCTTGTCTTCCTGGACCATTCTCTTGACTTCACCATGTTTGTAACCACACCAGTAAATGTCTAGAAGGAGCTGAGTATCACAGTCATTTTAAAGCTGCCTAATTGGTGCTTATTATGCTTTATTGCTGCTCCGTGACATCCACAGGTGTTTTCAATACCTGATTGAAAACACTTGAATGAACCTCTGTTCTTCAGAGTGGTAGTCTTTAAGGGGTTGAATAATTGTGTCAATGAAGAATTCACAAAAGAAACATTTACTACTGTATTACAAAACCAATTGATGTCATTTTAGTTGCATATGGTTCTTTAAAAAGTCCTTGTAGGATTTCATTCTGAATACAATTACAAATGTACACTAAATTCCCTAAAACCCTTTACAGCATTGGGGGTTGAATAATTTTGAACACAACTGTATATTTGTTATTCGGTCTCACCCATTGTACAGAGCTACGGAACTTGTTAGCGCTTTATAAATACTTTTAGCTGAAGAAAAAAAACAAGAACAAAAACAAAACATTGCAGTTGCATAACAATACTCTTAATGTTAGGGTTAGTGGTTGAGGTTTGGGTTTTATTTAAGTATTACTACTAATATCAGTTTGTATTTCCGTGTTTTAGGGTTAAGGTTACTCGCAGGGCTAGTATTTCCTTCTTTTAGGGTTACTTGCAGGGATAGTAGTAGTAGTGCTCGTTTTAGGGTTAAGGTTACTTGCAGGGATAGTAGTAGTAGTAGTAGTGCTTGTTTTAGGGTAAGGGTTACTTGCAGGGCTTGTTTTAGGGTTAAGGTTACTTGCAGGTATAGTAGTTTTGCTCATTTTAGGATTATGGTTACTTGCAGGGATAGTAGTAGTGCTTGGTTTTAGGGTTAAGGTTTTGGAGAAAGGATTTTACCAGGAAGGATACATTGAGATTTCTCTCGTTTTCAAGTATGTCCTGGGAGGGTTAAGGTTACTTGCAGGGATAGTAGTTTTGCTTGTTTTAGGGTTAAGGTTACATGCAGGGATAGTAGTTTTGCTTGTTTTAGGGTTAAGTTTACATGCAGGGATAGTAGTAGTTTTGCTCGTCTTAGGGTTAAGGTTACATGCCGGGATAGTAGTAGAAGTGCTCGTTTTAGGGTTAAGGTTACATGCAGGGATAGTAGTAGTTGTGCTCGTCTTAGGGTTAAGGTTACATGCAGGGATAGTAGTAGTAGTGCTCGTTTTAGGGTTAAGGTTACTTGCAGGGATAGTAGTTTTGCTTGTTTTAGGGTTAAGTTTAATTGCAGGGATAGTAGTAGTTGTGCTCATCTTAGGGTTAAGGTTACTTGCAGGGATAGCAGTAGTTGTGCTTGTTTAAGGGTAGTTGGCATCAAAAGAAGGACCATCTGCCGAATAGGGTTAACCCAAAAGTAACACTAAAACAAGCAAATCACCGCAAGCCGAATAGCAGCACCCCCTAATCTGCTACATGAAGGAGCGTGACCGCGACCATCACACGATCGTGACCCCTGTACTGAGTCAGTAAAGTAGCTGGTAGAATGATCTCTGGACAGGAAAAGCACCAGAGCGCACGCTAAAGAGGTGCCCGCCTCCAGTGACAATCCTAGAGTTCCCTGTGTGGCGTTTGATAAGATTGTGTGTCTTTCAGGGTAGTTTTTATACAGAGACAGATGACAAAGTGTTTTGTACAAGGTACACATCCAGCGGAATGCGTTCTGCCTGCCCTGATCGATCCAGGTGAGGGCCGTGTGGTGTTACATCCGTCGTCAAGATAAACAACGGCACAACGCCGGACCGGTGGCAACAACGTATTTACCAACAGAGACAGCGGACAAGCAAACGCTCAGGGATCAGGTGTTAAAGCACCAAAAGAAAATGCATAAACACCTGGGCCCGGCCTGGAATGCATTAATAACACGATGGGAGAGGCTGGAATTTAATGATTGGACGCACCTGTCACAGTTTATTTACTGTTTCCACAGAAAGGGAAGAGGTTCCAGGCAAATAAAGCCCAGTGTTTTTTTTTTCTTTTTAGTCAGCCTGCAATAAAACAATTTCATCTTTGGGCTCCGTGGAAGAGGGGGGGGGGGGGAACAGAAAAAAAAAAAAGGGAAAAAAGCAGTAATAAAATCACAAAAAAAAGATCCCCACCTCAAAAAATTCCCGGTGGTGGTCATGAGAGATAAATTATTAGACTTTGATTTATACGCAAGTACCACAGGAGGAGAGAGGGTCTGCGCGTTTTGAGATGAGCACGATCGGCTTAAGGAGGGATAGAGGAAGCACAGTAGGACACCACACCTAGGCTGCGCTATTTTTCCAGCTAAAAAGCTATAAAATGTCATTTGTATAGACCTAGGTCAGGGGTCAACAACCTAGGCTCCTTGATTTTATGGGAACTACATGTCCCATGTGGCTCAGTCAGCCTAATGGGTGACTGAGCATCATGGGAGATGTAGTTCCCAAAACATCAGGGAGCCAAGGTACTGACCCCTGGCCTAGGTCATGTTTAAAAAGACAGATTAACAGTACAGGAGTTTCCCGTTAGTTGTTCAGAACCATTTCCGGACACGGAGGCAGAGAAAGGCTAAACATTAATGAGCACGGCGCACGCGAAAACATGACTAATTCTCATATAAACTCCTCATAGACGAGGCCCTGGCATCACCCCAATTGTGCCAAAGGTCTGCAGCCGCGCAGCACACAAAGTACCGGGTGTCGGGGTGCAGCGCTGTCAAGCACTTCATGGTCAGATTTTTCATTCCTGTGATGCAAACACATGCAAGATAAAAAATAAAAAATAAAGATAGATCCCTCCTGCGTTTCCTGTTGAGCAATAATGAAAATGTATTTTATTACGACGGCCGGCGAACATCTACACCAACAGGAGAGACACAGGATGTCAGGAAGTGAAGCTTGGAGCGAGCCTAGAGGTCATCATGGACCGAAACGACTGGTTTTGGGAAAAGGGTCCAAAATCATGTCGGTGGAAGCAAACCTTCCAGGCAACAGGAGGAGGATCAACCTTGCTTTGAGGTGGACCAGACATCTAACACCATACCTCAACATGCTCCCACTTGGCATGCACCATTAGCAGTGCCCACAGCATTGTATGAAGCTCTGCCGGGTGCTGCGGGAGTGTGCCTTGGCCATAGCGACAAAAACCAGGGGCAGACACCGGCTATGTGGCTGAAGCGACAGATCTGCAGAACGTTTACGTTATATATTCCGCTATAAACCTACAAAGCTCAGCGACCTCGTCCATCCATTGGTTTTTGGATTTACATCTCCAAAGATGCTCAGCCTTTCCGCTCATTCGGTTGGCCGACCCTCATTGGAGACGTAGTTCCACAACATCCGGAGGGCAAAGGTTGCCGGCTTCTGATCTACATTAACCCTTAAAGTCCAATGAGGGAGCAATTTAACCTAGTAATGACAGCCGGGCTGTACCCCGTGACGCACGTTAAATAGAACCGGCTTGAGTCGCGCACAGAGCATACTGCCGTATCCACTTACTATAATGAGATCTTAATGGGCGAAGACGCCCTCAAACATTTGGGAAGGGGCAAATCTAGGAAAATATCTGGACTCCTTTCCCAGGGACAATGGATTTAATTTGCTCAGCTGTAAATAAAGCGAGGTGGGGTGGCCTTGGCATGTTTGAGTCCCGGTGTCCTGTACCTTTAACGCAGAAGCCGGGTTTCATAAGACCTGCTCAGGTTACAGACATGAAACCCTGACCTGTCTATATAACTGCGGCATAAGCGTCTCCCGGGTTTATCCAAACACGCCGGGTGGATTCTAACTCCTCGCGTCGAGCCCTGGATGCCGAGCATCCTTACACAAGACCTTTTATGTTGCGCACGGAAATTTCACTACCCCACATGTCTGTGAAAAGGGTTTTTAAATGTGTCCTCTGGAACAGGGGGGGGGTCAGCAACCTTTGCCCTCCAGATGCTTCAGAACTACATCTCCCATGATGCTCAGCAACTTGTTAGGCTTGGAAAGCCTCATGGGAAATGTAATCCCAAACCTGACGGTCTAAGGTTGCAGGTTGCAGGTTCCTGTGAGCAGAGCCCTCTTCTACCAGTAACTGTCTTTATGCACGTCTTCTTCCTTACGGCGTTTGTAACTTTATGCCAGCAGCTACAATGTCACAGTTTTACCTCCCTGTCCGGGTCACACGAATATGATGTGGTGACTGTGACAAGATCATAAAGCTGTGGCAATGGAGGGAGAAGCTCCACAAGCAGACGGTCCAACTGCAACTCCCATCACTCCGTCAACTGAAGCGCATTAAAGTCACTCCTTTCCGTTACTTTGGAGACAGGAGTGACTCCTGTCAGGACACACTTTTTCACGGGAGATATTGGGAGTACTGCGTACCGTGCGTCCGTAATGTCTGAGGTCTCCACGCCCTAGGAAAATACATGGCGGCGTTGTTTCTGCGTCCGTTTAGCTTTTTCACAATGTTATTTTTTCCAGCCATAGCTTTATGCTTTGCCCGTCCGTGAACAAGTGCGCAGGTGCTTCGTGTGGTGTGTTTAATGGACTCCTTTATAAAGCTACGACGGACCGAAAAACAGTGCGGTCAGACTGACGCAAAATGTTTGCTAGTGTGCCGCCAGCCTTAGCCGCACTTTATTACGGCCGTGGTAGCAGCAAATGACGTCCAACGCAGGCCCACACACGAAGTACGGCCAGACGAAAGTTCGGCTGCGCAACGCAAGCGGCAAACGAACAAATTTTTTCAAGAACGTAGAACCGCTAGTACTGACGTACAGAGTGCGCTGCGTCCGCATAGTGGCGTGTGTGCGTGATTAGGAGACGTCAGACGCGGCTCATGTCCGGCCAACATAACGTCCAGACGCCCAAAAAGGTTCCTGGTTTGGATCCGTGTAAAAAAAAAAAAAAAAAAAAAATCAAGGCCAAAATTGCGCATCGTATGAGCGCTGTCACGTCTTCCGTGAAAAAAATGCACTTTAACGGTAGACGTGAAAAATGCATTAGAACAAGTCCCCTTAGGCTAGGGTCAGACTATGTGTTTGTTATGTGTAATGTATTTTATTAATGGAGACTTATTTATTTTTAAAATTTCTTAGAATGTTAATTAGGAATGTCACCACTACGGAGGATGGTTTTTAAAAAATGTATACATATAAATCTCAAAAATAAAACCAAATAACAGGCCTATTTACACTTTCATGAGTTCAGACAATCGAAGGGGGGGGGTGAAAAGGTTAAAACTCTTATTTAATTGTCCCGGAGTGAAAAATAACCAAAATAAAAAAAAAGCCAAAAAAATGCCCCGACTGCAGCTATTAAGCCGAATAAAAGCGAGGCCTAAAGCAGATATTGTAACAAAAAGGTTTTATTTTTTCAAATTAAGCTACGGTTTGTAAACTCTTCACCGATTTTCCACTTTGCGAATGAGCTGTTTGCGTTCCAGGCGAATCTCAGGCCAAGGAGAGGATAATGGGGTGACAAGGTGACGGGCCAGGCTGGGCGATCTGCATATTAACCCTTTCACTGCTGAGGACGTGTGGGGAACATCCTCATTGACTCCTAAGGAAGGAAGGGGTGGAGATGGGGGTTCCTTTGAACCCCAATATCTCCCGAATGTTTTCAGCTAGCAGGGTCATGTTTGGTATCATTAGAAAGGCCAGAGCATAGCCTTTCCAATGTTCCCAAAACATGACCATGTTTAAAGTAAAGAAAAAAAATAAAAAAACACGTTTTTCTTTTATATAAGACGTGAAATGGCTCAGCAGTGAAGGGGTTAAAAGTGACCTATAAAACTACTGACCCGCAGAGGCAGATTTGTGAATGTGAATCTGCCTCTGCGTAACATGCAGGGCCTGGATGATAGGTTTATCAGGTGTTTTAACCCCGGCATGGCTGCAGCCAAGAGAAGGAGCAGGCCTGTGCGAGCCAGTCAGCAGAGATCCCGCTGCAGCCGACTGATAAAAACTAACCAGGAAAGAGCCTTTTTCTCCTCAGGGATTTTAGGGAAACAAAAAAAAATAAAAAAAAAAATAAACCTGAAAACAATGGGGATTCTCCTGGGTCCAAGTAAGCTCACTCCTGCCATCTGTAAACGTAGAAGGGGGTTTATTGTTCTTTGCACAACATTACAAGGTTGTGATGCCTGTACTTTGTGCCGATACAGGCCGGCAGCTTTACAACCATTAGGCCGGGGTCAGACGAGCGTTTGAGAGTTGATGTTCCTTCCACTCGGACGCCCGTCCGTGCTGAGTGCAGTTAGTGCGCACAGCGCTGCAAGGCTCGATCTTCCTATAAGAGGACTGCGCTTTGCAGCCCCCAAACGCGCGTCGTAACGTTTCGACGGGGAGGCTTTCAGCACATCCGTTGTGCGTGCGGCCGGCCCCGTCAAAACATCAGAATGCGGCGGAAGGCATGAAAGTACAGGCGCACATAGTACGCTTGTTTGACACTGGCCTTAACGGTCCCTGAGGAGGGTGTCAAGAAATTGTTGCCAAGTGTCGTGATTGAGGTTTGCGTCAGGTGAATGATTGCAGGAAATGTGCGGCTCAGGTCACTGGGCAAACTTCATGAACCGTGATCCCACATGCAACGTTTATGAAATGTGAATATATCCCATGGGACACAAAGGCCAGAACCCACAGGCCTAATGGTTAATACAACAGGTCGAGAAAAAAAAAAAAATGAGCTGAAGGCGGGCGCCGTGATCAGTAAACTCCTAAAAACACACCAGAAATTAAAGAGGCTAATCCCTAATCTCCGAATTGCCCTGATGAATTGCACAGTCTAATCTATTCACCAAACTGTCAATCTGCCAAATACAGAGCAATTCCTCGGCACCAAAATTGCCCCATACAAAACTATCGTGCCTTAGAGTCACAGAATGCCGAACTGCACCAGATTTCCGGCAACGAGCCGACAGCTAAAAAAAAACAAAAAACAAAAAAAAAAAAAAAAAAAAAAACACGAGAATCTCATAGGATTTAATGTAAAAGCCATTTTTTTTTATAGTTTATGCTTTTCATTTTTGCAGAAACCCTATATTTTTTTTAGAAGACTTTATATTTTTTTCATGACAATATTTTTTAAAAAATTAATAGTCTGTTACAAAATAAATTTAACGGACTTTTATTATTTTTAGATTGTAAGCTCTCATGCAGGGTACTCTCCTACTCTTCAACTTTTATGTATAGGTTTGTTATTCTGTGTCACCCATTGTACAGGGGAACCAATTAGCACTTTATAAATACCTGTAACTATTATTTGGACACATTTACCAATTGCAAGTCCCATTGTTAGAACAGACTTTTTGCAATACGGTGGAATTTGCTGATGTCAATTTGGCGTTTTTTGCTGATCAATGCTTCGGCAACTCCAATTTTGGCAAAATATGGTGACCATTCGCTAAATAGTGAGTCCACCGCATTTTTGGCAAAATGGAAATAACCGAAGTGTGCAGAAATGGGTCGAAACGCAATTTTGTGAACAGACCCTTAAGCGTTTACAATTCGGCTAGAGGTTCCTGCAAGAACGTTTCACTTGGCGTGTTTCTATTAACACGACTAACACGCGAGGTAACGCAGGACAAGATTCAAACCAAAGGTCAGAGCCAGTAAGAAAAACAAACCTGTAAATGGCTACTAGATACGGAACCACAGAAAAATGATATCTATCCATCCTTTTAGTGTGATTTAGTATCAGGTCCCTGGATTTGTCATTCCCGGCTACATATTGTTCAGCAAAGACTAATGAAATAGATTGTGTAAGGTACAGATCTCCCGCATGTTGGGTCCTGACATTTGCTAGAATTTGACAGTAATGGGTCGGTGGCTAAAGAATCATGGGAGTTGTAGTTCAGCAACTTGAGCTTCCTGGTGTAGGTTTTTTTTAAGCAAAGGCCTACCTGTCTTAGATATATGGGGAGGAGCCGAGGAGGGGGTCACGGCGTAGGTGTAGGTTATACAGAGTCCAGCGTGTCCTTATTTACCAGCAAAGTCCCAATAAAACATCCTGTTAGGGCAAGGCTCTCGCACGTCCACCTGAATCCACCGGCTGATCGACAGGCCACATATAAGGCTAGGGTCAGACGAACGCATTTTTCGCGTTGTCCGTGAAAATGTGCGTTCGAACGGTCGTATTTTTGCATGGAATACGCGATAGTGGTCATACGATGCGTTTTTCGTCCGTGATTTTGTACAGATCATCAATAAAACCCTTTTTGTGTCTGGACGTTATGTTGGCCGGACATTAGCAGCGTCTGACGTCTCCTAATCACACACACACACACACACACACACACACACACACACACACACACACACACACACACACGCCTCTAGCGGACGCAGCGCACTCTGTACGTCAGTACTAGCGGTTTGACGTTCTAGAAAAAATGCGTTCGTTTGCCACTTGCGTTGCGCGGACGAACATTCGTGCGGCCGTACTTCGTGTGTTCCCCGCCATTGGACGTCATTTGCTGCTAGCACGGCCGTGATTTTGTGCGGCTAAACGCACGTTAATACTGCGTTAGTCTAACCCTAGCCTAACCCAGCTTGGCAAGGTTTTTTCAGGATGTGTACGACACCCGTGATGCCGCCAAAGCAGGGAAAGACCTGAACGTGGAAGCTGGAAATCCTGCAAGTCGCAGCAGATGCAGAGACCATCCGGTCTATTCAATAAAAAAGGTGAAAATTCTAGGTCAAAATAGCCAAACCAGACAAATTCTCCCATTTATCTCACTTTCCAAATCGGCTTTTTGGTCTAGAGTGTTCTCTTCTCCTGCCAGTTCTCCCGAGTTTCACCTTTTAGTGAAAAGACCTGAAAGACCAATCTCTAGATTTCCATTGACTGTCCCCTTTCTCATACTTTTTCCATGTCAACATGAAGAGGGGGGGGGGGGGGGAGACGCTGTACTGTCCCCATTATTGGTAGGTCTATCTCTGCCTGCTCATCAATAGAACCTCTGGATTTATTTTTTTGGGGTCTTCCAGGGGCACATGATGCCAAATCCTTCACATTTATCTCAATCATAGGTATTCGGCAATGTATTCTACGTCGAGTCATAAATATTTAGCTTTTTTGCTGTATTATCACCACCTGCTTTATTTTGTAAACAGAAACAGGTTAAATGGCTTTACCCGGATTTAAAAAAACCAAAAAAAAAAACCACAACATATACTGAAGGCCATAGCCAACATCCATCACCCCTTCGGTAAAGATATATTTACTCTTTACCCAATTCGTTCACTTTTCAATCAAGGTCTCGTTAAGTTATATTTATCTATCATGACCTGAAGGTGAAAAAGACAATAGTTTGAAGGATAAAAAAAAAAAAAAAAAAGTGTAAAGTACATAAAATATATAATTTCCTTCTTCGTTACAAAAATATTTTTAATTTCGCCTATTAAAATATAAAAAGAGAAAGACCATTTATTTTAAAACAAATACATAGATTTTAAAAACAAAAAAAATAAAGAATTTTTATTTTTCGATTAGAAAATACATCAGGATAAGGGGAAGAAAAAAAAAAAAAAAAAAAAAAGGTACAGCTTTGGCGATAAATTTAGGAGCTGTCCTGTTCTACTCCAGGACCCTTGTTGTGCATCGCTCACGTTTCAGGAGTTAAAGCAGTTACAGTCACAAGGATTTATAAAGCGCCAACAAGTTCCGTAGTGCTGTACAAAAAGGAGATTTTACGCATTGGCAGATCTCGGCCAATGAGATGTTAAAATCAGAATAGCTGAAAATGTATCAAGCTACAATATCTTAGGATAAAAAAAAAAAAAAAATTCTAGACTTTCATTCCCTATATGATCTGAGAAAGTACGATTCCCATCCAAATCCCCTGCAGGCTTCATTAAAGGGTTAATTGCCCTGTGACTGAGTTACAGGGAGGGGAACAAAATCAAAACCTGAAAGCGAAAAATACACAAAAAAGCAATTAGCGCTTGGATGGGAAACCCATCTCAGCCAGAGCAAAGACAGGCGGGAAAATACCCCAATTCCAGGGAATCACTGAGGTCACGCCGACCGCATGCAGACGGTTAATATGTAACCCGTGTTACAGACCGGGTCCTTTAATAACCATCTGTGTGACCAACGTGCCCATGGAGGACAGGAATGTGCCCGGTCCGTGGATACACACACCATCTATTTAAGCACTGTGGAATGTTGGTGCTATATAAACGATAATAAATAATACATTTCCAACAGTTTCCAAAGCGCTTTACAGTATTAATAAAGCAATGGAAAGCACAACAAGAGGGCAGAGGGCCTTGCTCCGAAGAGCTTACAATCTACAGATGCACAAATGAACACCCAACCTCAAGATCGACGAGATTCCGGGATTATTTAGAAAGGGACACTGTTGCAACGGCGACAAAACGCTGATGTTGCACAAACGAGTAATCCAAACAGCAGCAGGAAACCGTGAAGCTTCTCATGCTGCAATCTGGATTTTACTTACTGTCCAGCGAATCTTGCGGTTTCACCAACAGCGCTTTTCACTAGTGTTTACATCAGTGACACTTTATTGGCGCTTTATAAATGCTTGTAACTAACTTTCTGAATAACCGCTTCAGTAATTCTCCGTCAGCTTTATTTCCAAGGAGCAGAACATACCCAATAACCACAGCCACCTTGGCTAAATGCATACCACCTCGCCGAGTCCATGTAGGGTTAAATCAGCCCAGGTCCCCAGCACCTTGTCCTTAAACCTATGAAAGGGGGATATACTGCTGCCGTACAGTTAGAGTCAAGGCACAACAATGTACCCCGTGCTGTAAATCTACAAAACACTAGAGCCGCAAAGCGGTCACTTGAACCTTTTAAAACAGACGTCCGGAGTAGATATGAGTGACATTATAAAGGGGTCAAACTCATGACTCAAACTCATCCAATTTTTCTGGTTTGGATATTTTGACCTAGAACCAGTCATTCTCCAGTCATTCTCCAGTCATTCTCCAGTCATTCTCCAGTCATTCTCCAGTCATTCTCCAGTCATTCTCCAGTCATTCTCCAGTCATTCTCCAGTCATTCTCCAGTCATTCTCCAGTCATTCTCCAGTCATTCTCCAGTCATTCTCCAGTCATTCTCCAGTCATTCTCCAGTCATTCTCCAGTCATTCTCCAGTCATTCTCCAGTCATTCTCCAGTCATTCTCCAGTCATTCTCCAGCTTTTCACGCTCTGAATAACCCTGTTAGTCTTGTGTTTTGAGGACTCAGATTGTAAACCTGAATTTTTTCACGTATCTGTAAAAATAGCAAATCGCTGGCTCTTTTGACAGATGTTTCGCCGGGCTCTAAAGTGTCTGCAAATTACCCGAAAAGCAAAGCTATTAAAAAGCGAGCAGAGTCGGCTTATAGCCCAGCAATTAAAATACCGTCTGGAACGCAGTCTTTGAAGGAGTCCGTGGACGTTCATGGCCGCCGAATCACCAAGAGGTCAAATACATCGAGCTGCTGTCACGTCTTACACCCCCCCCCCTCTCTCCAGCTCTGGGCTTGTTAAAGTGTGGGGGGGGGAAATTGGATGCCATTCAGGGGGATGATACACCAGACAAACCAGATGATGAAATTCAGAAGTTGTCGGATATAGGATAGGGGAAGGGGGACCATAGGGAAAAGGCAAAGACAATCTAGATCTTCTACAAAAGCCTGTAACCTGCCAGGGCCCTTACTGGAACGAGCCATTCTTATGGTTGGATTGGAATAAGTTGCGTTAAGACATCGCTTTATCCGATTATAAAAATAAAAAATGCAGCAGTGATTCTCTTTTTTAACCCTTTAACACCCTACGAAAAGGGTTGCTTAAGAACCGAGAACGAACCTTGTACATCCTTAGTAAACAGAGCGCTGGAAGCAATTGGTACCACTTCCAGCCCCTCTATTGCAGGGATGTTTCGGCATTGAGGCATCCTGCAATAGTGAATTCAGCTGCCGGGCCCGGAAGTGATCTCTTCCCCGGTTTAACCGGATAAGCTCCCGGCAGCGAAAAAAGACCGCCGGAAGTGATCGGCATTGCTTCCAGCTGCTCTTTCACTATTGCAGGGATGCCTCTAGGTCTCAGCATATGGAAATGGTAATTTTACCATTTACCCCGGGAGCGATCACTGCCGGTACACCCGGATTTCAAGGCACTGCGCTAAATAATTGGGGGGGGGGGGGGGAAATAGAAAAAAAAAAAAAGCCCAGTCGCATATATATATTTTTGGGGGAAAAAATGCTTTGGAAATAGCAAAGTGCTAATTACACTTATTGTCATACAAGGTGCAATAAAAAAAATTTGCCATTTCTAAACGCGTCAAAATTTAGAAACTATTTTGCCGGGGTCTTTTTTTGGCGGTTGTAGATACGCAAGAGATTTTGGGGGTCAAAGTTCGATAAGGGGTTTTCCATTTTTTTTTTTTAATAGTAATTTATATGCTGGAAATAATGTGATCTTTAGAAAGTCCATTCAATGGCGAGAAAAGCGTATATAATAGGCGGGTACATTAAATCCGTAAGAGGAAAATTAGAGCTAAACGAAAAGCGCAGAAACGTAAAAACAACAGTGGGTACTTTCAGATAGATAATGGTAAACTTCTGATCACTAAAGGGTTAAACTTTTCAGAATGTCGAAGCTGCCCCCTCCCCATCAAGCTCAGCCACGATGCAGGTTTTCCAGGCATCATGGGAAACGCAGTCTGTAGGCTAACGACTGTTTGCAAAGGTTTGCCGTCACATCTCTGGATGTTTGTGTGTTCGAGGCCTATTCATCCGTCCGAGGATTGCATGAAACGCGTTTACACTCTCCAGTAAGATATGAAGAATGCGGCGCTTTCCAGGAACTTACAGAACAACTTTCATTACGGGCCATAAAAAGGACGTCTTTAACAGTTTGTTTTTTTAGGTTCACCCACAAGCCGGTGTTTGGGGATATTTGCAATTAATAAAGACTAAAAATAAAAATGATTTCTAGCTATAAATGACAGGTCAGCCATCTCTAAATGATTAACCGCAACGTGAAAACATGGTGATCTCTGAACCACGGCCTAGGAAGGGCGCCGAGACTTTAAATCAACCGGCGATGGGACACACGCTGCGGAACCTACTGAACCAATAGAAAGTCTGAATAAGGACAAATCAGAATATATTCATTAAATCCCAGGTATGACATGGGTCCGGTGCTGACGGTGTTAGACACCAAGTCACTCTAACAGTTTTCCATACGCGGCTGAGGTCACCGTCCTTTATAAACTCCTAGCGTGATGTCATGCGATGTGATCATATGACTTTTGGTCATCCTTCGGTGCTGATACAGATCGACTCAAGGTTCAGCATAGCAGCTTCAGGCACCATCAAGGAGCTAATCTGTCCCAGGTTTTTCCAGGAAGCCGCGGCGGCCGTTTTCAGTAACATTTTCACAGGAAAAACTTCACGCGTTGTTTGAGCTTCAGAAGAAAAACAACCGAGCAGGGATTTCCAGCGAATATTTTTTTGTCTTGGGAGATTAATACGGCTGCGTGCCGAGGAGCTCAGAAATTGGCAGAGAATCCGCTCTACGCTTTCCAATATTTATTTTCCCGTTGGTTTCCCACGAGCCGAGCGAGCTCGTTTTCAGTACGTTCAACGAGGCCTGAGCGCTCTGCGAATCCTGCACGTCGAGACGACTCGGTGACGTCATTCCAGATGCAGCGTTTGGGAATTATGTATGCCGGGACGTGATGTTGGGGGCAAGAATTCACCGGGGCCAACCCCCACCCCGGTTCTTGCGTAAAATACTTGCGTACAGAAGATTTTTTTTTGTAATAAATCGTAGCGGTTTGTTTTTATTATTACAGTGTGTTTTGCAGGATCCGTCTATCACAGATCAGTCAGGTTCATGTGGGGAAAGTGACTTGTAGACGCACCGGTCAGCATCGCAGCAGAGTTTGTAACCAAGATAGAGTGTGAGAGTGAGTGAGTATTCCTGAGAAATTGGTAAACACACAGACTACGTGAAAAGGGGGCAGACGCCGTCTATAAAAAGACAGACGGCAATAATTTCACTCACACCGGGGTTTCTCGTGATGGAGTTTCAGTCTGCACAAAGCATTCACATCGGCTGTGCACACAAATTCAGTCCTAGGTTTACATAAAATGTATCAATGTGTGATATGTGCATGTATCTTGATACAATTTGTTTCTATGTTTACATACGCCCATCTACCAGAAAAACAATGGAAGGGTCCCCAAAATAAAAGTTTATCCGGGTTTATTATTGCATAACAAGTGTGGCCTGATTGAGCTTTGTCCGAGGCCTCGTCGTGTCACCCAGAGCCTCCCCGGAGTTACGCTCAGCATTAGGGGAGCTGGATATTTAGGGCCATCATCAAGATTAAAACTGGGGATTAGGGGTGAATTAATTATACATCATAGAAGTGGTGGTAAAATCCTCAAGAAACAAACTGCAGTGAGATAACAGTGAGTCACTGAAAAGGACGGAGCTCATTGTAAGCACGATTTAGATTCCAACACAACACCGTCGGCTGACAAACAGGCTGCCGAAAGGGGTGGGGAGGGGGGAATGTCCTTGCTGCTGAAACAGGAGGATTGGATATAGGACGCAGCAGCAATATGGAGGCGCCCTTGTGTAATAACTTTCTCCGCCGTGACATAGGAACTGCATGATTAACGGCAGCTAAAAGGCTTTTACATGTCCAGGATCACTTTAAGGCTAATAATAATAATAATGTAAAATACAAGGACGGCAAGAAGGGAATGTGTCGTAGGAAGCACAGGAGGCCCCGGAATGAAGAATTGTGTTTAGACGAGGCATTTCATGGCCAGAGAGTGACAGTACGAGAGAAAGCGCTGCGATTTCTAGGAAACAGAATCTAGTCGGGTTACACATTACTGAGCGGGGAGCGACATGGAGAGAACAGCTACAAAGCGAAAGAATGCGCGTGTTTACTGGTAACTCAGGCATTTAAATACAGTCACGGAGGAAATCAAGGGACTATTCTGCAACTGTACGTCTACTGGTGCAAGAAAACAAAACTTTACTGCAAGCTTACTGGCAGCGGATACAAAAAGGTTAATAAAGACAAAATTTAAAACCGGGGCAAACCAAGCACCCATTACTGTTACTTGTTCTTTTTTTTTTTTTTTCCTCTTTTAAAAAGGGATAAGCCATAAAAATAAAAAATAAAGTTTTTTTGCCCTCAAGTAATTGGGGAGATGCTGCCGACAGCCTTTGCCCAGTTATTTTTTTATTTTCTATTTGTTGGTGATTTTACTCATTTTCCCTCGCCGCACGCTGCTCCTCCTTTGACTCGTACTCCACAACCTGGAAATACCTGAAGCTTTTCTGCACTCCTTTGCAACTAAATTGTGCACCGCAGCAGTACTTGTGCACTTTACGTACACAAGTTCTGTAGCGTCTGCTAAGAGCAATGGATCAGAGCTGTGTGCATGCTCAGATATGATCGATCGGCTGCCTCAGAGTACGCTCGCTGCCGCAATTGGATTCAGAGGGTGACATCAGATCGCTCTGTGTGCCAATTTCTTTTTGTATAACTAAGAATATACTTTTGGGGAGTTACAAAATTTGTATTTAGGGGAAAAAAAAAAAAAAAAGAAAAAAAAAAGCACCACCCCACCCAAACCCCCACCCCCCTAAAAACATGCTTTTCATGATTAATTATGGTTCAAGGAGTCAAAACAAGGTTGAGTACCACGTTCTATTATGTGCTGCACACAGGGAATTTGGTGGGAGAGCACTTTAAAAGTCCCACATTATCGAAGGTCACAGGACTGTTTCACTTACAGGAAGATAAAAGTGAAAGTGTATGATCTGCGCTCCCTCTGTAGCAGAGCCTGCCGAGGCTCGATCTCCCCTTATGCAGAATACACTGGAAAAAGCAGTGGATTTTTGTAGTTCTGCCTCTGTTGTGGATCTGCAGAAAAGGAGATGCTTGCAGCCTGTCCATTGCCAACACACGATGTACACAAATAAGGAAACCATAGTTCTGTGGCGTTGACATACATACCTCTCCAAAAGGGAATGTCCCAATCTTGATTCTAAAATACAATGTCCGCTTTCCTGATTTTTTTTTTTGGGCTCCTCCATATATTACAGCTACACCGTAGTGATGGGAAGTTCGGATCATTTTTGTGAATCGGATCGATTCGGATCATTCATAAAAATGATCCGGATCATGATCCGAATCACCGGATCACTAAGTTAAACAGGGGGGGGGGGTGGTGTGACTCACCAGTAACCGCTTCTCTCTCAGTCACGCCCCGTGCTGCCGATTGGCTCTGCCCCCTTACAGTCTCTCTCTCTGAAGCTTCTTCCTGCCTTCTTTGTTGATGTCACTGAAGGCGGGCAGAAGGAAAGTAGCTCCTCCTCTCTGCATTCATTCACACTCAGTACTAGTATGAAGTACCGATTGGACCTGTCCCTTTGCTTATAGCATTAGCAATAGCTTTTTATAAAGCAAGGCAAGGAAGAATGATTGTAATTATCCCCTGGGTCTCCCTGCACTGTCCGGCTTATATTACTATACAGATAATATCAAAACTCCTCCTCTTGCACCCTACACCAGTGATGGCGAACCTTGGCACCCCGAGGTTTCTGAACTACATGTCCCATGATGCTCAGTCAGCCTTTCAGTGTGGGTAAGCATCATGGGACATGTAGTTCTGAAACATCTGGGTGTCAAGGTTCGCCATCACTGCACTATATTATCAAACCTCCTGCCTGCTTTGGTGATGTCAGTGAAGGCAGACAGAAGGTTTGCAGCTCCTCTCTAATGTTATAATTAAAAAAAAAAACAATTGAATTATTTTAAATTTATTTTATGTGGAAGTTAGTGATACAGATGTAAAGGGAATCCAGATCTTTGGGGCAGTGAGGGTTAATCCTTTATTTAGTTATTGAAGGATCATTGAGCCTGTGTAATGTTCTGCTTTTAAGATGCAGAATCAGATCCTTCTCACTGACTGACTGGTTACAATGTAATACATTACAGCTGTCAGGCAGAGCTGGGAGGCGGAGCTGACTCACACACTCTAGGATCACATTACAGCTGCTGGGAGAGCTTCACTGACTGAATGAAAAAAAAAAAAAAAAAAACAAAACGGATCGTTCAGCTTGGTGATTCGAATCACTCAGTTCAGTGAAAAGATCCGGATCAAAAGAACGATTCGTTCATGATCCGGCCATCACTACTACACCGATGTATTAAAAAAAGCTGCTCCATATATTCAGGATGCAGCTTAAGGAGCCAGACACCCCATTTACCCACTGCACAGGCATGCGCACACACACACACAGATATCCATCTCTCTAAACAAACACACACTGGGGTGGCTGGCAGAATGCACTAACAGCATTCTGTCAGGCAGGGCCGGCCCAAGCCTCTGTGCTGCCTGGAGCGATGGACGAATTGCTGTCGTCCCCCCAAAAAAAACATGCAACGTGTATGAGCTTATTATAAAGCTCAGTAACTTGCGGTGTGTATGAGCGTAACCGAGCTCCACAGCAATAAACCTCACTGGCTACGAGCGGCTGTGACAGGCTGCAAAATAACAGCAACATGCACAGTGAGTGTTATATAGATCTATGACCTGTCAGTCTGGCAATTGATAGCTGTGTGTAATACAGGGGTCAGGTGTCTCAGTCTGGTAAATGACCCCTCCCCCAGACAGTGTGAGTGTTATACACAGGTCTGACCTCCCTGCCTGGTACAGGTAAAGGACAGGGCGACAGGGCCTCTCTCCCTGGAACCCGTCATCACTCCCAGCTCGTCTCCATCGAAAAGACTCAGCCATGGAGCCCTGAGCCTGCAGCATCCCGGATCCTGGCCAGCACCGCATTCTGGGCCTGCAGTGACCAGACATCAAGTCCCTCCCCCAGAAACAGGTCCAGCTCTAAACCTGTCCCCCGGAAACAACCAACACATTAAACGGAGCCACCTGGAATACAGACGGACAGGCACCAGTATTATCCAGGGGGTCAGACAGGTCTGGAGCACCCCCATATCTCTAATCCAAGATCCGGTGTATCACTCATTGGGCAGATGAAGCGGCCAGTCTTTCCCTAATAAGGGGTGGGCGAGGCCTGCTGAAAGGGAATGGGCACAGCTTGCTAGAGGGGTGGGCGCTGCTGGCTTTCTCCATGAAAACACAAGCCTGCTGGAGTGCCATGCCTTGTTTGGGCCGAGTGCTCTCCATGCCATGGCCTTTGCCAGGGTGGCAAAATGCTGACCCTGACAAAGGGCTGCCTGGAGCAGCTGCTCCACCCTGCTCCATGGATGGGCCGGCCCTGCTGCCAGGCCCCTCTGGCTAGCCACTGGCATGTAAATATTTTAAAGCAGCTCTGCTGTGGCTGTGAAGTCTGCAATGATCTCACGAGAGCGCGACTGGATGACAGAGGAGCCATGCTAAACCTTCACATGTTGGCAACCGCTCGCTGGAACGCTGCCAGTTGGAGGGGTCTGGCAGAATGCTGTTCTTGCATTCTGTCAGCCAAACCAGCCCTCACTTACTGCCCAGCGAGCCAGCCCAGTGCTAAGCTTCCGGTATTTGTATAAGTATCAGAGGGCATTTGCAGGTGTACAAATACCCGTGCAAATTCCAGATATATATCGGCACTACGCAATTTCCAAAAAACTTCCAACAGTTTAGAGAATCATTGCTGGGAGTTTTTTTGCTTTGAAGCTCTGCCATACATCCCCACACCCCAAATATATGGAGGAGCCCCTAAAAAGACACCCACCTAGCCTGAATATACAGAGGTGCCCCTAAGAGAGACATGAGAGGACTCTCTGAAAAGAACCAGTCCAGACTGTATGAGAAAAGGTTTTATCCCATTTTTCCATCTGTTGATGGCAGATCTTTTATTAAAATGTTAAAACTTTATAAACAAAAGTAAAAAAAATTAACATATAAGGGAACAAATGGCAAAAAAAAAAAAAAGAAGGGGGGGGCTGCATCTCCCACAAAGAGGGACACTTGGGGAGGTTCTACTTTACAAACCACCAAGTCTCCCCCCCCTTTAAATATTCCTGTCTGAGTCAAGAGATAGCAATCCAAGGGTTCGGATCCACATCCCAAGCCAGCACGTGCCCATTAAATGCTTGGAATTCCCTGCTCCGTGTACAGTCTGCTTTCCAATGCTTGCATCACCCGAACACGGCATGAGATTCCATACGCGCGGTCACCTACTTCACGTGATTTGCACGGCTGGCGTGGAACCCGGGAGGGGGTGAGTATTTCTCTTCTGTAACATGATGTGCAATCTGTGTCAAAGGCAGCGCAACACACTATCATAAGTGCTGGCGCTCCCTGCTGTTGCAACTATGTTGAACTTTGGCTTTCCAGAAGGAAAATGCAACACTGGCAGAAGCTACTGCAAACAACGCAGAACGGTACCACCATTATTCATCTGTATATAAAAGTACATCGCTCTGTGCAGGCGCTACGGAACTGGCGTATGGAAATTGTGCAAGTCCTGTAGCAGTGCACAATTTGTAGTTCCTAAGCTACGCAAGTTGCACAGAAAAGCGTCAGGGACCTACGGGTTCAGGAGTCCATGAACCAAAGAAGGAGGAGGAGCAGCACGTGGCGAGGGACAAAAAAAAAAGTGAGTAATCAGCTGAAAAGAGATATTATAGGAAGTAATTAATATTATTACTGTCTACCCCATTGGAATATGAGATTCAAACAACCCTGTGTACACATTTTAGTGTACTTTGTTTTCTGCACAAAAAGAAGTTCTGTAGCAGATTACTATGAGCAACAAGGATTGTGTTTAAATATTCATAAAGATAGAGTAGGCCGAGAAAAAATAAAAAATAAAAAAAAATAACAGCGAGAAACTAAACATTTCTTGTACACGAGGCCGTGCTGTAGGATGGATACAGCAAGTTTATATTGCATTTTAAATGTTTTTGCAACAGGTTGCAATTCAAATCTTAAAAGGTAGCTGGATCCCGTGCAGGACATACTTGAAAACGAGAGAAATCTCAATGTATCCTTCCTGGTAAATAAAATAAATGAGGGTCCCGGGTTCCTAAGAGGCACAAAAAAGGAGATAAAAAAAAAAAAAATCCCACGCTAGCAAAAAGGGGTCACCATCTTCTCTGGGATGCGTAAAAACAAAAATCGTGCAGCTCAAAACAGTTAGTGCTTTATAAAAACTTGTAACTAGCAAGTTCCGTAGCGCAGTATCCAAAAAGACACCAGCAAACCCATAAAGTGTGAAGTGGGGGGGGGGGGGAAGGGGACGTGTGGAATTTCACACCTCTTTTTAAATAAACATGAGACAGGTGCTAAAAACCTTTTTGTGACCCAGAAAGTGAGCACACAGAGTTCTCAAAAGAAAAACACGTGCATTGCGCGCTTTTTAAAATATGAGCTTAATAACTGGCTGTTGGGATTAAATATTTTTTGGACTAAAACAAATAAAACAGATGAGCAGACAGTGATCACACCAGCGCAATGACACTCACATATACCGCTGGAATCGTGTAGATTCTTTAATATTCTGGTGCGTTTGCTACAAAAGAAAACACAAAAATACAGAGCACCACATAGCGTAACACCGTACAAAATTTAACTCTGGTGACAAAAGATAAGTGGAACCAATCACAAAGCAAGAGACACACCATAAACCAATGTGCGCAACAACAGCACAAAAATTAAACATCCCGCAGAGCCCGGCACCCTGGATACACCCCCCCCCCCGTCCTACTGCAGAACCCAGACAGCCCAACCTTCAGACCAGCAACTCCTACAAAGCAGATTAACCCCAACGAGATTTTAGCAGAGCCCGGCAGCTCGACGCGTTTCATACAGTGACTTTCTCAAGAGGCATGTGGGGGGGGGGGGGGTGCTATGAGTGACATATCTTCATGTAATTTACACATTGCTACCAGTGTTTTCCATTTTTAAAAACACAGGACTGTCAAACTCTGCACCCCCAGGTGTTTCTGAACTACAATTCCCATGATCCCTGGCCATCTATTGCATTGAAAGAATTCAGGAAATTATACGCATCAACATGGGGGGGGGGGGGAGAGTTTGACAGCGCTAGACTACTTTTTCTGTAGTCAGAACATGAGCAGCTGAACATCTTTCCATTTTATTTATTTTGATACAATAACCTTCCGAATACAAGGAATTAGCCACGTCACGCTGTTAATCCTAATAGGTCAAACACTTCCTCCAAGACCATTATCGTGTTTGCACTGGATGTGTTATATATACGCTGCCAAGACCCAAAAGCGTAAGACGTGTAATTCCCTCCCCAGATCACACGGCTTATAAACGAGTTCAGGAGTTTTGGAACCAAATACATGGTGTTCATGAGAACAAATATGGAAAGTTAAGTGCCAGCCTGGCAGGTAGGATTCATTATAAAGCACTGAAAGCAGCCAAACCATACAATTAGAGCGCATAACTCACTATTGTCCCTATTTAGGAGGGACAGTCCCCATGGTGTTCCTATATATCCTTATGCCAGCCCTCTTATTTTCAGAGCTCCTCCATATATTCAGGGTGCGTGGATATCTTTTTAGGGGCTCCTCCATATATTCAGGGTGTGTAGGTGTCTTTGTAGGGGCTTCTTATATTCAGGGTGTGTGGGTGTCTGTTTAGGGGCTCATCCACATATTTCAGGGTGTGGGTGTCTCTTTAGGGGCTCCTCTATAGATTCAGGGTGTGCGGGTATCTTTTTAGGGGCTCCACCATATATTCATAGAGCACATGTATATTTTTTTTTTTTTTTTTTTTAAGGATTCCATATATTCAGTTTAGGTAGTGGTATTTTTAGGGGCTCCTCCCTATATTTTGAGTGAGTAAGTGTATAACAGAGCTGCAAAGCAATAGAACTCCCAGCAATCTGACTAACTCATAAAAGTTAGAAACTGCTTGCAGGAAATAAAACACTTTGCCAATAAAACTGTAGTTTTGGACATGAACAAACAGTCCTGATAGGACAAGCTATCCAAGAAGTCTGGGAAAAGCCTCAGGTTTGGGCCCTTTTCCAATGGCATCGCTCAAGGGTCCCGGCTGTGCTACATCTGAAACGTTGGATGGTGCTGCAGCCCCTCATGTATACGGCCCAGAAATAAAAACAGAACAGCCAGGTCATTCCACCAAATTACAAACACTACATAACCACGCATAAACGTGTCACTTTCATTAAACATGACGGACACGTGCCACTTGTCTGCATAATGGGCCATATGGATATCGAGCGATTCTGGGACGAGATCTAAAAGTGGAACAAACACCAAAGAAAGCAACCGAACGCCCCTACCCACTTTCACTGAGTGTCTGAAAATGACACTTTATGTAACCGCTTGAAAACTTGCTGCATTTCCTTTCCCAATCTAACCTGATACATGTGATAGTTCTATGTAGCAGGATCCAAAGCAACACTGCAGAACAATGATGCCATCCAGTGGCCAAGCTAGAGAATGCAGGGCAGTGAACTGGGTACAGTTGTTACCCTTTAACAGCGTGTCACTTGTTTGTATTAATAGCAACGATATGAGGTCGGAAAATCTGAAGCCATACGTCCAAAACAAACATTAAGCAAATAAATTGCAAAATTAATAAATCTGATAAAGCCGAGCACTAAAAATGATCGATTACTGATCAAACAGCCTTTCTGCCAAGAAAAAAATGCCTTGCTGTAATCCTAAATTATAGGACTAGAAGACAGTGTATATAAATATATTTTAGATATCTGGCACACAGTTGGTGTTGTTGCAAAACTATTAATCTTTTATACACTTTGTTCTTTGTGTAAGTTAATTACAGGAAGTTAATATAGGAAGCATAAGAAAATATATGTAGCAAGAAGAAAAAAAATATATATGTTTCTCTTCCTGGCAACCATAGAGCAGAGTCATAAACCATAAGACAACATAAAGGAATCATTTAGGATGTCGATTGTGTATAAAACAAGCAATAAAACACCAGAGTCAATAAAAATGACGTGTGTTTATAGGGACTGTTCCTTCTAAATAGGGACACTTGGGAGGTATTCCTTTTAAATTTAAACCTATGCTTCCCTTACATACACACACGGTGAAACCTCTTCCCATTTTGCAAAACAAGCAGCTTTATTAATGACTAGAAGCTTTTATAAATGGTGTAAATGTTTCAAATTGAATTTGGCGTCATTAAGTCTTCCCTTCTCGCCGTGTAAACACATTACCGCGTCACAGCCCCTTACTGAGTCACACACACTGGGTTGATGTTTACAGTCGAAAAAATAGTGATTCACCAAATAATTATCCGGTAATAGGGGTAAAAATACCTTGTGATGTAATAGAGGCGGGATACAGCATCAGCCTCCAGGGTGTAATTTTTTTTCCGTTGGGGAAGGGGGGGTTATTTTTAAACAGTAAGTTAAAAATATATATTTTATTTAACTTTCCTCCTATCCAGCAAACCAAAAGGGTGTGTTTTTTTTTATTTTAAAGCCACTTTCTTATCTGAACACTAGGTGGCAGCACTGACAGCATTTCCCAGCAACAGGATAGATCTAGATATATCTATCTCAAAGGATAGATTAGATCAATCTCAGAATTCCTCTCGTCTTCCTCAACCCCAATCCCTCTAGATTGTAAGCTCCTATGAGCAGGGCCCTCTACACCTCGTTTCCATCTTATGTCCGTTTTTATGTATTTCGTTCCCTATGGTTATTGTAAAGCGCTGCAGAAACTGTAGGTGCTATATAAATGAGAGATTGAATACATATATACATATACACTCAATCACATTCTATTACATTCTTCGCGCACAATTGTGTGCACGCCGCAAAAACGCATTAATGCGAGGGGCAAAACCCTTTTCGCTTACCGTCGTATTACGATGTTCGCTCACAAAATGTGCGTTAACGTCTAACGCGAGTGACCCTGCGCTAACCCTTTGCGAGCGCAATTTAGTGCAAAATTTAACGGACAACGTTTGAGTGCATAATTTTAACGTCTTTGAAAAGCTGGTGGTAACGGCAAATTGTAACAACCTGACCGTACCAAACTGCGGATTCACAACGGAGAACGTCGATGCGCTTTTTTTTTTTTTTTTTTAACTAGATCCGTCAAAAACGACGGCCACTACCTTGTCTTCTATCAGAATGTACGTCTGTTGTGTGCAGCCCGCACAAAATGACGGACGCTCGTTAAAAATTACATTGCGCTGATCTCTGCGCGCAATGGTACTTTGCGTGCATTTTTGCACGTTGGTTTTACGAGCGCAATTTTCCGATGGATGAAAAATGAGCGAGGAATGTAATTCCAGCGGTGATTTTCGTGCATTTAACGTTTAACGCTTCGTGCAAAAAAAACCCCAAAAAAACAAAAACACACGTTTAGCGGGCGTTTTTGCGTTAAGAATGTAATAGGGCCCCTAATATTTGTACAAGAAACAAGGCGTAAAGAATATGAAGATTTCAAATCAAGTCGAAGAAATTCTACAATGACGGGCGTGAAAATAATAAACGGGAAACTTTCATTTAGATGAGTGACCGGTAGCAATAAACAGGCAGTTGTGATTTTTCATTTAGTCGTTTCATATCAGCCTGAGGTTTACATAACAGCACGTATACAACCTCTTACAGGTGCAATAGTCACAGTATAATTCAGGAATTCTGAAAGGGACACTCCACATTCTTACTGACCACTTTAAAGTGACCCCCCCCCCCCGATCTGGAAGAAAAACGCAGGGCGAGTTTCATACCACCGAGGATTTTCTCATTTCCCGGCTGCCAGTCATTAGATGTCAGAGAGCGCAGCCGACGTCACCCTCGGAGATAAATTGCAGTAGCGAGAGCGTTTTCAGAGGCAGCCGATGGATTGGATCTGCACATGCGCGCTGCTACAAATCATCTCTGAGCAGCCGCTACGGACCTTTTGTTCGGACAGTGAGCATGTCTGTAGTGGTGCACAATTTAGCGGTTCCTACATGACGCAAGTTACACAGAAAAGCTTCAGGGACTTCCGGGTTTGCGAGTCCTTGCGCTGATGAGGGAGGGGGAAAAAAAAAAAAAAAATCACCTAAAATAAAAAAAAAATTGTGCGAGGCTGTCAGCAGGATCTGCCCAATTATTTATGGCCTAAAGGAAACTTTATACGCAGCAGCGAGCCACAGAGACTCGCGCGCACACACGGCGCGCCACAGAGACTCGCGCGCACACACGGCGCGCCACAGAGACTCGCGCGCACACACGGCGCGCCACACAGAGACTCGCGCGGCACACACGAGCGCGCACAGGACAGCGCGCACACACGGCGCGCGCCACACAGAGACGCGCGCACACACACGGCGCGCCACAGAGACACGCGCACCACACGGCGCGCCAGAGAGACGCGCGCACACACGGCGCGCCACAGAGACGCGCGCGCACACACGGCGCGCCACAGAGACGCGCGCACACGGCGCGCCACAGAGACGCGCACACACACGGCGCGCCACAGAGACGCGCACACACACGGCGCGCCACAGAGACGCGCACACACACGGCGCGCCACAGAGACGCGCACACACACGGCGCGCCAGAGACGCGCACACACACGCGCTCCACAGACGGCGCGCCACAGAGACGCGCACACGGCGCGCCAAAGAGATGGTTGAGGTTTCGATTCCAGAATTAAAAAGTATCCTTCTCATTTACAACTTTCTTTACAAAACATATTTCATCCCCAGCAATCCCAAAAAAGCTGGAAGAGAGACTGCGCTACAGCACAGGGTTCATCTTCATGGACCAGACTTCATCCTTTCTTAGGACCTGGGGGGTTTCCTGCCTCTGCACAGCCTACATTGAGTCCCACCATATACAGGGACAATGCTGTAATTTGAGATGGAAGTTACATTCTGACATCGTGACACACAAGCATGAAATTCTGCCATGTGCCGGGTTCATGGACAGGGCATGGAGCACCAGGCGAGCAAAATTTAAAAGCCTGTGCTTGAAGGTACGACGGAACTAGATCAGGAATGAACACTCAGACCCTGCAACGCAGCTGCGCCACTGCACTTGTTTCAAGTTGTTTATCCACATTTTACTCCAGGTCCCTGCCCGCTTCGTCCACAACAACAGACATGGTCTCCATTGTTGAGGCTAAATTGTGGTTCGAGAATGTATCGGCACAGCTGTGACCCGTCTCTTTCCAATACGCTGCGATGGGAATAAAACATTAAAAGCACAGAAACTCGAAGATTAGAGATATGAGATATGAGATGCTCGTCTGAGCTCGTTATCAAAAATGTAATCAAGAATTACTCATTTAATGACCATTTTAATCAAAGACAGATATGGGTGAGGTACAATCCTGCGCTCTTCACAGGAAAGCTAATGGCCCAGCAAGGCGTGTGTGTGTGTGTGTGGGGGGGGGGGGCTTAACATACCTTGACTATATGGCTTTCCCAAAACCCCATAAATTGTGCTTGTGAACAGAGTCACTATGAAGGGGGAGACTGGACCTGGGGAAAAAAAAAAAAAAAGACATTTTTTACTCCCCGACCCTCTCCCATGTCCAAGGCGCCCTGTGCCTATATGGGTACGGGGGTCTGTTATGCGTGCATATTGTTAAGCCCTTGGGGACCAGGGTACGTCCTGGGAAAAAAAAAATCCTGATAAAGTACCAAGGATGCATGGGCGTCCGCAAAATTTTAATGGCGTCCATATTCTGCCCTTTTGACAATGTCATAAAGCGGACAGTCATAAAATAAAGCGTAGTAATATAGAGGCTACGAAACATGATGCAAGTGTAATAGAAGAATAAAAGGTGTAAGGGTCTGATCTGAGTTGCATTTTCTAGCTGTTAGCGCCATTCAATGCACCGCACTAGTCACACCCAGGATCAAGGCACTAAGGCTGGGGTCAGACGAGCGTAGTGTTCACGTCCGTGATTGCATGAAAGAAAGCCCATCGGAGCCCGTTACACAAAGTACGTCCGCACTGAACTGCGGACGCACCACGGCCGCGGCAAACGGACGCAAGGCAGGCAAGAACGTACAACTCCTAGAACGGCCGCACAAAGTGCGCTGCGTCCGCAATGTCTGCATAGCTTTGTGTGTGAGTGATGGAACGTGGTCAGACGGACTGCATTTATACGTCCAGCATTTTTTTCAGACAAAATGGTTTTGCTTTTTAATTTATTTTCCCTCCTACATCCGTCAAAATATTTGTCAGTGAAAAAAAACGGACTGTGAGGCCACTACTGTGTCTTCCGTACGGACGTACAGTCCGTAGAAATCACGCTCGTCTGACCCTAGCCTAAAAGGACATTTTTTTTAAGGCCATCTCTGTATACACAAACCATGACACACACACACATATATATATAAAAACACACACACACCCCTTCCTAAATATATAATGACTCCCCTTCCCTGCATACACACATATCTCTTCAACCCTCTCCTCTTAGATTGTAAGCTCTGGAGCAGGGTCCTCATCCCCACTGCCCAGGCAAGACCCTGCCTAGAGCGCCTGAATTCTGCCAATATTGTCCTGGCCTGTACCTCATGCAAGCTCTGTGATCTTAACACAGGCCCCCACCAGATTACTATTAATTATTTTGTGTCTCTCCTCCCCAGACAGATAATCTCAAAGATACTGGCATCAAGCTTAATAAAAATGTATTTGACAATCATTACCTTTTTTCTTTTGTCCAGCATCCCTTCCAGTGGCCCATAGAGCAGCTGCACCTGCATCTCAGCCCTGCCTCTCCCAGCATGCAAAGTGATTGGGAACACTTGGTGGATTGGAGGTGGAGTGGGGAAGTGATGCTGGTGCAGCCTAGTGGAGAGCCGAGGAACTGCAGCATTGCAGTGAATTATAATTTAAGCCTGTTGATCCGGGGGGGTGCAAGTGCCCCCCCTTGCCCCATACTGCAGACGCCCATGCAAGGATGTAACCTGTACACCATGGTCCTCTAAACCCCCCCCCTCCTCCAGCCGTATAATTCACTCTTGCCGGGATCCCGCGTGGCGGTCTGGCCTACTTGAAATCAGACCTCAGTTTTTAAAAAGACCCCAGCCGTTGCACCGACATCATTGCCAAGCCCGATGACAGTTTCAGTTGCTACCCCCCACCCCCTTTGCTGGGGAGAGCCTGAAAGAGGAGTGTTCGGACCCCTCTCCCTCCTGAATGGCAGGGAGTGTGTAAAAAAAAAAAAAAAAAAAAGCTGGAAAGGGCACAGTTTACCTTTTCCAGCAGTGCCTCTCTTTAACCTGTTAGAGGACCGTAATACAGCGCCTACCAGAGGGGGCTGACAATGACATCGTTGCCAAATACGCAATGAGGTCAGTTGGGCAGCTAACCCCAAAGCTGCCAAATGAATAAGGGGGGAAGGGTCCTTTGTTCTAGATCTTTTAAAGCCAAGAAATACGAAAACTTTTAGACTCTTATGTAAGCTGAACTTCTTGACGCCTATAAGTGCCAAGAGCCCCCCATATCTCTGCAGGTCTTTTTTTTTTTTTTTTTTTTAAACATCACACTTCCTGCTTCCACTTTAAAAGTATTAATTAAAAGGCACGTCATGAGGTCCTGCGGGTACTTCCAGGAGAAAAATCCATTTTGTATGCAAGCATTAGGCTAAGTGCCCAATTGTAATTGTGCTTAACGAATTTCTAGAAGTCCACTGCCAAGAACTAGTGTAAAAAATTTTTTGGGGGGGGGGGGGCAACTTCTCATTAAATGGTGACTACTCCCACTTTATGTAATTAATGCTTGATTTAATGTACGCGAGTCCCATTTCAAAAGGCAGATGTCGCCATCTGCTGGCCAAAAATAAGCCATTGCAGCTGGGGTTTCGTGCTGCAGCAAGGGAAAACCTCCATGTTGTTACACAAAAAAAAAAAAAACACACCACCTTGTGAAAACGGTTGTAGCCCCTCGGTTGTCAGGCGTGAGGATCTAAAACTGGGAGGGCACCTTCTGGAGCCCAAATGCATGTGTCATTTTCTTGCAATAAACCAATTTCATTTGCAATGGTCCAGCATAGCCCCAGATTGCATTAACACAATCTCGGGCTGCTGCTGATTGCGTAAACACATGAAGGGGTTAATTATGTGCATGAACACTGAAAATATTTATAGTTTGTGGGATATTTTCAGGTTTTGGGCAAAGTCCTGCAATGCGCCATTATGAGGAATTTGTGTAGATTTTCCATTTATAGCCTTCAGTGTTTGGTTATAGGGAAGCATTTGATTATGTGAAGGAGTCAAACACCGGGCGCTTTGGAGATTTAGCAACAGCAAAATACAATTCCATACTTTGAGACACACACACACTTTTAGCAGGATACATGTGAATATGTGTAACACAGGGAGAGCTTTGGGTATTAAGAGCAAAACACATCACAACACTAGGATACATTGTATTTTAGATTTTCTATAGGTGTATTGAGGTTTTTACACTTGTTCGTCCCTTTTTGGCAGCGTGTACAATGCGTACCAGGAACACTATTACGTATTTTAGATTCTCAAGAAGCTTGGCAACATCACAAACACATCAGCCTTACGGAACACCTGGGGCCCTATTCCTTTACTGGCGCCAAAACGGGGATGCAAACGCAGAAAACCTGTGTCTGAGCCACTCCGAATTTGTATTTACCCTCGCTCTCCTCTATAAACATTTGTCTGTCCTGTGTTTAAAGGGCCGCTACCACCAACAAATGCATTGTCCTTATTGTGTTTATTTGATGTTGCTGATATCTTACATGTGCTTTGTTTTTCTCTTGTATGTTTAGTGAAGATAATATTTTCCTCTATATGTGTCACTGGGTGCGTCCATTGTGTGATATTTTCCTATGTGTCACTGGGTGCATCCATTGTGTGATATTTTCCTATGTGTCACTGAGTGCATCCATTGTGTGATATTTTCCTCTATATGTGTCACTGGGTGCATCCATTGTGTGATATTTCCCTCTATATGTGTCACTGGGTGCATCCATTGTGTGATATTTTCCTCTATATGTGTCACTGGGCGCATCCATTGTGTGATATTTTCCTGTGTGTCACTGGGTGCATCCATTGTGTGATATTTTCCTGTGTCACTGGGTGCATCCATTGTGCGTTACAACTGCCCCGACCCCCTGTATCTTTCCATCACTTGCTTCTCACTGTGTGGCTTTGGTCATAGAATGGACTGAATGGGCTAGTCCCCGACTCAGATCATTGTATTGTGTGGGATGTATTCAAAGGACATCACCAGGGGGAGGTAAATTAGAAGCCTTTTAAACTCCCTGTCTTATCTCATTCAGCTGCCAAATCTCATCTTGAGTAGTTTACAGAACACAATAGCCTCCTGCTGCTTTAATTAAACATTCCTCCTCCATCTCATTAAACTGCTAAATACTGTAGAGTAGATAAGCCACAGAAGTAAAGAAAAACACTTTGGTAAATGTTGCCTCATGGGAAAAAAATATATATTTTTTGCTTTTTTACATGCAATTACTTCAAACAATGGGGGGGGGGAGAAACAGAAGTCTGGTTTATAAGGTGGTTTTGTTTGCAATGCACAAGTAATCTTGTACCCAGGACATACCTGAAGTGAGAGCGTGTAAGTGAGAGCGTGTAAGTGAGAGCGTGTAAGTGAGAGCGTGTAAGTGAGAGCGTGTAAGTGAGAGCGTGTAAGTGTATAGCTTTTCCATGCATCCTGTGTCTTAGCTCGCGGTCAGTAGCTCACTGCGCTTTAGAGACCTGGGGAGGTGATTTAACAGCTCTTTTCCCCAGATCTCAAAAAGGACAAAGTTTGGCTGTCACTCTGCACACAAAGCTTCATGGGAAGGGGCTGAGTAGTGTCCAGCTAATGCTTCACACAGGGTGAAGTGAAAGCCCCTGCACAGGCAGCCTGCTGCTAACTCCGAGAATCATCGGAAGAACGCTTGCTCCGTGTCAGCTGGGATCCTCGGTTTACATCTGAACTGCTTTCTGACACAAGTCGATATCATTTTCATCCGATAGATTTTCGGTGGCCAAAATTACGGTGCATCACCAATTTAACCTGCCTGGCGGTCTAATTTTTTCAAAATTTTGTGTCTAAAAGCATCTCAATTTTTTTTTTAAAGGAAACGTGTTTTGTACATAGTTAGCCTGTAATAATTAGGAATCACGCACTGAAATCCGTGAAATCAAGAGTCCTTACTGGTAAAATCCTTTATAGATTAATTAATTTAAAAAACAAATAGTAAATACACTGAGTCCGATAAAGTTTGAAACACGACATAATTTATTATCCCCAAAATAATGCAAATAAATGATATTCAATAAAATACAAAAACACTGAAATCTGAGAACAAGGGTGAGACGAGGTATGGTCGATTTCTTATCCTGTACTGCCACCTAGTGGCCGTTCATAAACTTTTCCATTTGTATTCAGTGAGTATTATGAATGAAGTTTGCTGCGTCCAGCCCCCCCCCCCCCCCTGCATCGTGTGACTCGCAGGGAGCCATCCAGGAAGCAGCTCGTCGCGATCACACTGCAGGGGACAGCGAGGGAGCCAGGAGGAGGCGAGTATGTATCCAGCCCGAGTGTGGCTCGGGGTTACCGTTCGTGGTAGTGAAATTTTACCCCGAGGTCACACTCGGGAATACCGCCAGGGAGGTTAAAGATCAGATGCACACACTACACTAGTCTGGAAATGTAACAGGGGCACCGCATCAATAAAGCATAATACAAATACACATTTATTACTGGATTCTTCGTGTCACTTACCTAAATGATAAAAAAAAATTCAAACGCAACACTTCCTCGTACGTCTCTTTAGGCCTCAAACCTGAAATATAATTATATAAAAAAAAAACAATGGTTACTCAATGAAAACAGGTTTTCAACCTGGCAACACGACAGCATCGATTAACAAATCTGTTCATCCCATTTTCAGGTTTTTCTATAAACAAAAGGAGACCATAAAGTATCTAAAACAACAAAAACACCTTCCAAAAGGGCTGCGTTATTAGTTTCACACACAAAATGTTTTTAAAACAAGAAAGATGCAACAACACACAAACTGCACAGAGCACACCTTCAAGGGGCCGCTACCACAAAAAAAAAAAAATGTCCTGTGTTTGATGTTGCTGAGAACTAAACATAAGAACAAAAACACATATAAGATAAGAAAATATTTTCCTCTATATGGGTCACTGGGCGCATCCATTGTGTGATATTTTGTGTTGTAACCCCCCCCCCTCTGCCATACCTGTACATCACTTGTTCCTCACTCACAAATTAGAAGTCTTTTAAGCTCCCCATTTTATCTCATTGAGCTGCCAGCTCTTGACTAGCCTGGAGACCACAATACACCACCTGCTGCCCTAAACATTCCCTTCTCCACTTCATTACCTGTTAAAGCACAACCGCAAAATAAAACACTTGCAGATTTTTTGTAAATGTTGCATGAGGGGGGGGGGGGGAATCCACATAATGGAAACCGGAGATAAAAAAAAAAAGTTTTTTACATCTAATTACTTCAAAGAACGAAAAGTAAATGCAGCATCATGTGTTTTTATTTGGAATGCACCAGTAATCTAGTTACAGATTACGTACGTGTTAGTGTCCCTTTAAATCTAGTGACGTACAGAATCGTCCTATTGTTTAAAGCGAGGTAAAACGTTTGCTTTAAGTTTATATACAGACTGCGTATGAGCCGGCGCTTCACGTCTGGAAGGCGACACAGAGCAGACAATCCAGGTTGTGGAAATATTTACACTGATCCTATGGAGCCCGGGGAGATTAATGCGCAGACACTAAAGCCATTTATTGAGAGGCGACATGCTGCACCAACACAAACCGCTGGACAACATTACTAAAGCTGGAATTTCTTTAGCTCAACTATCCCGGCCTTAAAGCTGCAAACCACTGAAATTTTGGTGCTTTGTGAATAAACCCTGATGTCTGAAACCCCTACAATCATCCCAAAATAAGAGGGTTTTGGCACACCTGTGACACAGTATGGGGACCAATCAGAGCTGCTGATCTTCACCCGTCAGGTCATGTGATCAGAAAGGCTGACTTATAGGAGACAGGCAATGGTTGCACCCAGCAGAAGAGAACAACAAACGTGCGTTGGTAAGGGGAATAAAAAGGGGAATAACACAGATTTGGACCAAGTTGGGTTTCTAAGGCGGGCCCATACACTGGCATCGTACTTGTGCGATGATCCGACCGATCCTACAACATGCAAGTGAATCTCTTCCACTACATCCGACCAGCGAGCGATTTCAGAACATTTTATGCGATTACACCAGACTAGCGATCCTTTCAATGTAAAATGAATTTGGTCAGATCAAAGCGGACGATCTGGCACAAGTTTACATGAAAAAAATGCATTGTACAGTTAAACTGCCGTGAGCGAATCCCATAGGATTCAATGTTAATTTTTTTTATCGTTTTTATTCAACTGTTTACATTTTTAATCTGCTGCAAAAGGTCTTTTTAGGTTATAATTTTGGGTTTGATTTTCTGTTTACTTTAAAAAAAAACAAAAAAAAAAAAACACTAGTCTCTCTCTCTCTCTCCCCCCCCCCCCCCCCACTTCGAGCCAACTGCTTTCAGTGTTGCTGTCTCTGGTGCTGAAACCTAATTCAGCACCAGGGACTAGGGGATAAATCCCCCCCCCCCCAGTTTCAGTAACAAAGACAGTTTTTTTTTCTCCCCGCTGCGGCCTGTCCATTGGCCAATCTGGGTCGTCCACATATGCTTCCAGTGGATGACCCTGATCGGCCAATGGCTTGGTCCGTAGTTGGGTGACCAAGTCAGCCGCCCGACTACGGTGCCGTTGGGCGACCAGCCTAGGAGCTGGAACCTAAAATAGAGTGTATGGGTCACAGCTGGCTTGGCCATATTCCATGAATATATTACGTGAAAATAGAGGAATGGATTCAGGGGACATGCACAGGTCACACATAAAGCCCCCTGGTCCACAGATGACCATGTCACTGCATATAGAAACAGGTGTCTCCTGCACAGATGAACCTATACTTCCACAAACTGTTTACTTCATAAAAAGGAGGAGACGAGAAATTTAATATGCATGAAGGATACAAATGTAAATGGGATTTTAATCCCCTGGCACCTGCTTGCACTCGCCTTTGCTGCGATTTGACACTTTCTAACTTTTCACCTCTTTGCGCTCTGGGAGGAAATAAACAGCACAATTATTCTGGTAACGGCTTGACCGCAAACACTATGAACACTAGAGGGCAGCAAAACAACATTGCCTATGGTGACCTGTCAGTGCACTATTAACCTTACCAAAATTAACACTACCAAATTACATGTGCACAATTGTTTTGCACCAAGAACCATTAAAGGCAAAATTGAGCTCATGAACCCCCCCCCCCAAGGGTTCCCGTGTGCCATGTCAACGGTTAATTGAAACAGATATTGGAGAGTTCCTACACGTATTTTAGGACTAGACCCCTGCCTAAAAGCATGCAGTTTGAGACTACATACAGGCCAAGCCCCTACACAAACAATCTGGAACATAAAGCGCTTCAGTTTGGGAAGAAAAGTCTGTAGTCTTCTACATAGAAACACCTCCTAAACAATACTCTGCCATTGCTCTCGATCTTGTGTTTTAACGCCTGGGTCGGCCTCGTATACCATGTATTTTGATGAAAGCAAATGAAACTTTATCATGTCGAGACCTTCCTGGAAGTAGAAAGGCCATGTCCTTCCCTCAGCAAAGGATCAGCTCACATAAGGTTTACTTCGAGTGGAAGGAAGGTCCGTGAGAGTGTACGTTACTTCCACTTGACGCCCGTCTGGCCATCTCGCTGAGTGCAGTTAGTGTGCTCAGTGCTCGATCCTCCTATGGAAGATTGTGCTTTGCAGCCCCGTCAACGCACGTCTAACGGTTTGACGGGGAGGCTTTATACGCGAACACTTGTTGCGCGCGAGTTTCGAGTGCACGCTCAAGCGTGTGACCGGCCCCGTTGCAGCGTCGCAACGGACGTCGGTGGGCACACAGTGGGCTCGTCTGACACGGGCACTTAAAAAAAGCGCATTTCTGGGTGGACACAGGTTTATCGTGATCCGCTGTCCAAATGGCACAAACAGCCATAAAAACATTCTCTGCAAACAATTGTATTGTAAACCAAGGTGATTATATAGATTTATGGTACATCGGGATGGTTTTATTCCTTCCTTTCGTGGCAGGAAGAAAATTATAAAACATAATACACATGAAAAATTCCATTCCTAGAATAATTTGGAACCTCATGACTGGTTTAGACCATTCTCGGAGTGGACCTGCACTGGCCAGGATCACTTCCCCTACGATGTTGTAAGACGGATATGGCAATGATCATCTTGCACTGTGGGTGACATGTAGACAGGCCTTCACCAATATCTGGGATCAGCCGTCCTGTATTGACCGGAACAACGAATACCCCCCCCCGGCTCTCTTGCTATACAACAGGGGTCAGCAACCTCAGCCCTCCAGATATTTTGGAGCTACAGTACATTTTCCACAAGCCTTTGCCAATCTAATGAACAGCAAAGCATCAAGGGAAGTGTAGTTCCAGAACACCTGGAGGGCAAAGGTTTCTGACCCCTGCATAACACAGGGTACATATAATCCCAAAGTCTTTCTCATTTCTGTAAAACACTATATAATACAAATTCTTACATTTACGTGGACTTTCATATTGAAATTATCCATGAAAAACCAAGTAAACTTTACGACAAACCAAAAGTTTTGTCCGAGAAACGTTTTGGACGATTTGGGAGATAATTTACATGTAATCATTGCGTTAGTCACCAAGCTGAGAATTGTAATGAACGGCCCGTGGGAAAAAGTCCAATCGAAGGATAAAATCGTCAAGACAGGGCAGGTGTACCTGAAATACACTTACCAGCGCTTTTGAATATTTTTCATGAACTTTTTTTTTTTTTTTTTTTTACATACAATAAACCTAGGAATGGATTTTCAGAAGATACTCCAGGAGAGTCCACCTAGAGACCAATTTTCTAGAACTGTATATTTTTGGTAGTTCGGTAACATTTATGGGTCTATTTGCAAAACACCTAAACCGCGTGCAATCTCGACGCTTTGTGTTTCGCCGCACCTCAGATAAATTTCAGCAAGATACGGTTACCTTGAGTCGAGTTAGCATATGACACTGAACAAAAACAAAGTATTCACCTAATAGGAGTTTGAAAAAAAATATTTTGCAAAAAAGTACCGAAAGTAACTGCTTCCAATAAATAATTTAGGATTTTTCTGAAAGCCTCTCCAGTTTATGGTACTATTGAAATGTGTGGCCAGACTCCCTATTTACCCACACACAGACCACACCTCAGACCAGACATGCCCAGATTACAGACCTCAGACCAGACATGCCCAGATTACAGACCTCAGACCAGACATGCCCAGATTACAGACCTCAGACCAGACATGCCCAGATTACAGACCCCAGACCAGACATGCCCATATTACAGACCCCAGACCAGACATGCCCATATTACAGACCTCAGACCAGACATGCCCATATTACAGACCTCAGACCAGACATGCCCATATTACAGACCTCAGACCAGACATGCCCATATTACAGACCTCAGACCAGACATGCCCATATTACAGACCTCAGACCAGACATGCCCACAGAGATGCTGGCCAGATGCATTTCAAGCATGTGGTCAGCGTTCGCCTCCAGTGAAATCTCGGAAGGAGGTAGCGTCACAGCCCTGTGGCTGCTTGTTAACACTGCCAGCCGAAGGTGAACGCTGGCCAAATGCTTTTAATGCATATGGCCAGCTGCCCCAGCGAACCATATGCCCTACCCAGCAGCCCCAACGACCTCACCAGGGGGTAGATTAGCTCCCTGTCATCACAATAGCCCCACCCCCCCCCATTGTTTTATCTAAACTTTCATTCCATTTAAGCAGGAGACACACTGAGCTCATTGCAACAAGACGCACTCAGTGTGTACAGATTTTTCCACCTCCAACTCTCAGGCCGCATCACGATGCAGCGCTGAGCGACGGAAGTTGGAAAAATTCAACTTTCCCCTCAGCGGAGCAACGCGCTGAGGGGAGGGGCTGGATCTGCAGCACACGGCGCATGAGTCGTGTGCTGTGTAGATCCCTCCCACCAGAGCTGCTCCGAGTCCACTTCCTGGCTCATCACGTGGGGAGACTCAGCTGTGCGCGGTTGGCTGCCTCTGCCCTCATCCTTCCCTGTATGGAGTCTGGTCTGAGGTCTAAAATGCAGGTAATTATATATATATATATATATATATATATATATATATAATATATATATATATATATATATATATATATATATATATAATATATATATATATATATATATATATATATTCTCCCATACAGGTATAGTAAGGTATAGTGTATAAATATATCCCATACAGACATCAGGTATAGTGTATACACACTACTGTTTACACTATACCTGAGGTCTGTATGGAGTGTGTGATATATTTACATATATATATATATACACACACAGGGTGTGTGCAGGCTGCGCAGTGTGTAAATGGACATGGGGTGCTATAGGATTAGGGTTACTTTTTTTATACTGTTCCTATTAGACTGGCAGTAATTTATATGTATTTTATTCAATAGAAGCTTTTTAAAGGGAAGTAATGGGTCAGTACGGTCGGGTGGCTGATATAAGTGGTGTTTAGATCTTGCCTATATGAAAGGTGTTTTGTGAAAATAAATTTTGGCATGTTGTACATTGTAATTTAAATGAAATGGGCTTTTGCTTCATTTGTAGGAGAAACAAACATTTCTCTAGTTTGATCTGCAGAGTATTTGGATTCCTGTCCAGTGCGGAGAGAAGCAAACGTAATGCAGTGCAGTCTGTCTGCGAGGCGGAGCGAAGTGAAGTCAAGCCCGCAAAATGTTTGCTTCACTTGGCTTCGCTACACGCTGTGCGTCGCTACGCACTCAGTGTGTCTCAGGCTTTACAGTTAAACCACAGCTGTAAAGTAAAATCTTTTGCACATATTTTGGGTGGAGTAGAGGTAACATCACTGCTCTGTATGGAGAGAGCCTGTGGAGACATGGGTTTGATCCCGACGAGCACCTCTCCAGTAAGTGTCCTTGGGCAAGACACCTAACGGTACATACTCGCCACCCAGGACATACTTGAAAACGAGAGAAATCTCCATGTATCCTTCCTGGTAAAATCCTCTCAAAAAAAAAAAAAAAGTGCCACATGCTAAAAATCCACAAAAAACAGAAACCGATGGAGTATTTTATCCTTTTTACATGCAATTGCATAAAAGAAAAAAAAACGCATGTGTTGCATAAGGTATAATGTGTTTGTAATTCACAAATAATCTAGTTAGTTTATTTAGACGGTAGTGTCCCTTTAAAAAGGTTTGAGCAAAAAGTATTGAGCAATATTGGCATTGCAATGATTCGAAGACATACTATGTATCTTGAGCTGCTGCCGAGCCCCCCCCGAGAGACACACTTGTCAATAATATCCTATGGAAAATATGCATTTTTTTCCAGATGTTAAAAAAGTTGACACACACAGTTATATTTACAAAGCGCTGGTGTTTGCCGCAGTTGTAACCGCAACAAACTTGGGCGGCCCACAAAAAGGGGAATTCAGATGCAGGAGAAGCTTCAACAAGGAACCTTCTCCCTCAGAATCTCCCATTTGTGAAACATCGAGCAGCGGCAGAAGATTCATCAAAGAAGCTCCTGCAGTTAAACTTCTGACAAAAAGTGTGGCGGCTGCAACAACGGCAATTTTTGCAAAACACACACACAAAAGAGTATACAGATATTTGAACTGCAACGTGAATCCCCTCAAAGTACATGGTTTAAAATTGAGCCATTACATTCACCAGAGAGAAAGAAGAAAACCACACATTTTGGGCAAAGAAAAGGAAAAAAACTGACAGCTTTAATTTCTAGCAAAATCTTATTATCTAATCTACTAATCATGATCCAGGATTTGTGCTGCCAGCTCATAATCTAATCTGGCTGCAGCTCCAAGAAAACCTGTACACAGGACCTGGCTCCCAACGCTACTTGGCAACATAGAGCTTTGAACACGCGCACACCACCTGATGGACTGCACCTCCTAAATGGGGGGGGTCCAATACCGCTGATCAGGGGGTATAATATAGCTGCAAAGCAGTAAAACTCAGTGAGTCTGTAAAATTAGAAATCGCTTGGCATAAACGAGCGAGGGGAACACTCGCATTTTAAAGGAATGCCGCTGGAGGCGGGGCCAGACTTAAAAGGTCTTATAAAAGTGACATTTAAAGGGACACTACCACTTACATAAACTACAACTAAATTACTTGTGCGTTACAATCAAAAGCACATTATAAAAGTTTTTCTTTGAAGTAATTACATGTAAAAAAAAAAAAAAGTAAAATTAGGTTTTAATCTCCCATTTTGTGTTATTTTCCCATGATGCAACATTTACCAAAATCCGTGCAAACATCTTACTATATAGGATAAAGCGCAGCCACAAAGTATTTAAAGGTTAACCCCTTCATGAAGGTTGGGCGACACTCAGGGAGGAGAGACTACTTTGGCCCACCCACAAAGCCGACATGCGTCATTGGCTGCAGGGGGATGGCCTGACAGACCCTTTCACTCCATTCTATGGCCAAAGCCACACAGTGAGGAGCAAGTGATGGAAAGATACTGGGGGGGGGGGGGCAGCTTACAACACAAAATATCACAATGGATGCACCCAGTGACACATAGAGGAAAATATCACACTATATGTGTCACTGGGTGCATCCATTGAAGGAAAATAACTAAACCTACAAGAGAAAAACAAAGCACATGTAAGATCAGCAACGAAAAAAATAAAACAAAATTTTTTGGGGGTAGTGGCCCTTTAAAAATTTACATAAAATCACCCCCAAAAGAGAAATTAAGTCTAGAAAGTGGAATATTGCGGTGAGCAGTTATGGCTAACCTTGACAGCCCAGATATTTCTGAACTACATGCCCCATGATGCTCTGCTAACCTTATGTGTGACTAAGCATCATGGGACATGTGGGGTGCCAAGATTCAACAGCACTGGACTAGAACTTGTCCAAGCAAAGGACCTGCTTCTACCGCCATATATTATTTGGCAAGTAGGCCGACACTCCACCACGAGATGACTACAAAAGGGGTATTTTTTTTTATTATTTTTTTTAGTACTTTATATCGTGGCTATAGTTTTACATCTTTTCCAGCTCACATAATTCTAGATGAGGAGCTGTGTCTCATATAAAACACAAGTACACAGATAATGAGACCTGAAAATACAAAATTTAAGAACTAAAATGTGACCAGAAAGCAAAATAGCACCACATATTAAAAAGGCAGTAAGACAACCTAGTGAGAAACCAGCATGTGCATGCAAGGGGTGGAGGAGGGGGGGGGGGATAATCAATCATGTTTTGAAGACATCCTGGGGCCGCCCACAAAAAGAAAAAAAATACGATTACAGTTTTTAATATGCGGCTTCGAGAGAATCAGAAGGATTACAGAACGAGGAAAAAAAAAAAAACCTTTAGGAAACAAAACAAAAACAACAAAAAAATTACTTAATATGGCAAGAGCGAGAGATCTGAAACATTCAGAGCAGGGCTGGCCAATTTCACACAAATATGCAAACAGAAAATTCAATTATCATCGCAACGACAAGTATTTCCTGCACGAAGGCTTGCGAAGCACGAGGCCGAGGCATGCCGAAATAGCTGATGGGAAAGCTGGAGGAAGGAACGTGGTATTCTTCTAAACTGACAGCTTAAAACACAGTATCTGAGCCATTTAAAGCAAAACAATAACAAACCAAAACATACCCTGCCAGGCGAGGCTGACACACGGCAAGGAAGCCGTCTGTCAAAAATACTCGTTTTTCAAGGTGTGACGGGGCTGAGCGGTCCTTAAAAACGGGGCGCCATGACCAAAGTGAAGAGAGGAACTGACATACTTCGGTTTGATATTACAGAGGGATTTAATCCCGGTAAATCCTGCTGATGTATATGGCTGTCAGAAAACTGACAAGCGCCGCAAAAGGGCAGTGGTTACTGCGTTAAGAGACAGCTCATTGCATGCAGATTTCGTGCGATTTCTACAGGAATTCAGTCACCATACCAACAGTTTCCCCCCCCCCCCGCCACTGAGTTTGAGGTTTAATACCTTTACGGTCAAGTGGTTTTCCATAACCGCACTGGCATGAACTATCAGTTTTATGGCAAACCACTTTTAATTATCTCCCAACTCTGTAAAAATGTCTAAATTCAGTGTAATTATCACTACAGAGAATTTAGGGACAGTTTCCGCTGTACTGACTGGTACCCTCTGCTGGTCAATCCTAGTACTGCAGCATAGACTGCCCCGAGTCTCCAAAAGCAGACTCTGAAGACCCAGCGGTTCAGAGTTAATCCTAGGGACATTCTAAAGTCTATTTATTTGAAAATAGAGTTTCCATTTATCCAGAATGTGCCTGGATTGAGTTAAACTTAAAAAGTTCCTAAATAGCTGAAGAAAAAAAAAAAAAAAAAAAAAAAACCGGGTTATTTCAATAAGGTTAGACCAAATAGTCAATAGGCGGTTATCACTCACTCCTATATTAAACAGGTTTTCATATAGATCTGTATGCCATATGATATATATATATATAAACATATTCGGGTTCCTCAGGGTTCTTACCGGCTCCTTCATTTGGTACAAACATCAAGCTGCGAATTAGAGGACGGAAGGTAAGGGACCAGGGCAAGAAGAGTTAATTCTTTTTGGCCCGGGATTCACTGATGGTTTATAGAATAAAAAGGAGCCGATTGTTCAAGCCAAACGCAGGAAGGCAGAACGGCGTTTACTGCATCGATTTAGACAGTCACAGGGTTTCATTACGGCACGGATCGCACTGGCTGTATGACAATGGCGATACACAGATCAATGTCTGTATTATGGCAATGGGAGGAGGGAGAGACAGGGCTGAGACACTTTGTATCAAAAGGGATGAAAGACAACATTATGTAGGAAAGAAAAACAAACACTGGATAAATGAATATTAATAAGGTTTTCATTAAAAGAACAATGTATAGCTCTGATTCCTCCACTAACAGCAAGCTGTGTTTAGGTGTCGATGCGAGAGAGGGCCACGGACGCAAGCGAGAGCGACATGCACGCATGAAGATATTCAGAATGATCAGCGTTATACGCTTTGGATTTTTTTGGGGCACCTGACACCGGAATAAACTAACAGGATCGATAAACAATACGAATGCACCGATCCTAGCATTTGCACGAGTACTTGGTTCGCTTGCAAATGCCCCCGATATCGAAAGCCAGTACTGAACTGGCAGAATGCTCTACCAGGCCCCTAGAATTTCCACTTCTCCAAAAGTTCTCCAGAGTTTCACCTTTCTCGGAATAACCCTGTGAGGGAGGGAGGAAACACACACGTACGTGTGTACACGTGCGTGTGTGTTTAGTTAAATAAAATATCGGTGATCATCTGTACTATGTTTATTTTTTTTTGACCAAACAAATTGGGGATCCAAGTATTTCACCAGGAAGGATACTTGAAAACGAAAGAAATAAATGTATGTCCTGTGTAGGAAAGTATGGAGTTAGGAGTCTTGCCCAAGGACACTTCCTCGAAAAAGGTGCTCTGGTCGGGATTCGAACCTGTGTTAGAGCGCAGGGATGTAACCTCTACTTCATCCAGCACAGATATATGGCGACACTTTGTTAAAAAAAAATAAAAAAAAAATGTCACAGCTGAAAACAGGATGAACTCTATTCTGCTGTAAAATTTGCAATTCCCCGCGGCTGAATACACCTCTTTTTTGCATGTGGCTTTATAATGTAACAAATGCACCTTTGCAAAAATGCAAATTATAGCCGTTCAACGCATTCCCTGCCCTGTGCAGAGGAATCCGTGTCACGGGAGTTGTGTGTGCGCATCAATGGCTGGGGGGGGGGGGGTTCTCCCCCCTTCAATGACAGATCAGACAGATTACAAAAATCAAGGTGCGCTTCCTTTAAATTGTTTCAATGATAAAGGTCAGGATGGGGAGCGCGCCAGGAGGCCGTTCCCATAGGATCAGCATGTGCGGATCAAACTTAACATTTAAAGCAGGGTGTCAAACTACAACCCCCCCCCCCAGATACTTCTGAACTACAAATCCCATGATTCTGTGGCCTTCCTTTACATTCAATGAATTGCAGGCAACAAACACGCGAGGGGGCCGGGAGTTTAACAGCCCTGATGTAAAGTTTCTCTAAATATGCCGTTATATAAAGAATGACCCGGCTTCGCCTCTGAGGGAGGACAGATATGTCAGGGAAATCACACCCTTCTACGTAAAAGATAAATAAGTGGGAGGAAGATAAAACGTCTAGAAGGCAGCAGGATTTAATTTGCCGCACCCAGGTTTCACAGCAGGCGAGTGCTTAACATGTAAGAAGAAGATTTGGTAAATATTATCATCTGCCCACACACAAAGCAAACCCCTTAAAAACAAAACCAGCGGAAACATCGCTAAAAAGGTTTATTTTCCTCAAAAGGTCTGTGCATTTAACATTTTACAACACGCACGAATAAAAAAGAAACACAATCTGTAAGAGTTCCTGACTTTTCCAGAGATATTATGGCAATGTTAAACCTTAATTATGTGCCGTGTGATGTCCCTAACACAAAAAACAAAAACAAACACAAGACAAAAAAAAACAACAAAATGTAGAATGCAGAAAATAACAGTTTCTAAAAGTCATTCATGTGATCACCTGTACATTTTCTGTAAGGTGTTCAGAGACCTGTGGGTTTTGGGGGTTATTAGGAGGTCATGCAACAAAGGACTTTGCATAAGAAAGATCTGCAAGCGTAGTGGGCGGGGACATTTTTTGCCAGGAAGGTGACCGACCAATAGACACTCAAAATAAAATGCAAGGCAGGGGAGGGGCCCAAGAGAGGCAGGGGCGCAAGAAACATAGAAAACTGTCGGCAGATAAGAACCTTCCGGCCCATCTAGTCTGCCCAATTACATGGATACTTTACCTGGATTTATCTTTTGTTTAGGATAGCCTTATGCCTATCCCATGCTTGCTTAAATTCAATTACTGTTTTGGCCTCTACCACTTCTACTGGAAGACTGTTCCATGTATCCACCACCCTCTCAGTAAAATAATGCTTCCTGATGTTACTTTTAAACCTTTGCCCCTCTAATCTAAGACTATGTCCTCATACTCCCTTCCTCTACCTTGTGGATTCCCTTTACATATTTAAATGTTTCTATCATATCTCCTCTGTCTCGTCTTTTTTCCAAGCTGTACATGTTAAGATCATTAAGCCTTTCCTGGTAACTTTTCTCCTTCAAGCCGTACACCATTTTAGTAGCCCTTCTCTGAACTCTCTCTACGATGTCTATATCCTTCTGGAGATACGGTCTCCAGTACTGCACACAGTACTCCAAGTGAGGTCTCATCAGTGCTCTGTACAGTGGCATGAGCACTTCCCTTTTCCTACTGCTAATACCTCTCCCTACACAACCAAGCATTCTGCCAGCATTTCCTGCTGCTCTATTACATTGACTACTTACCTTTAGATCCTCTGAAATAATGACCCCTAAATCCCTTTCCTCAGATGTTGAGGTTAGGACTGTTTCAAATATTCTATATTCAGCCCTTGGGTTTTTACGTCCCAGGTGCATTATCTTGCACTTATCCACATTAAAACTCAATTGCCACAGCTCCGACCATTTTTTTAGTTTACCTAAATCATTTGTCATTTGGCTGATCCCTCCAGGAACGTCAACCCTGTTGCAAATCTTTGTGTCATCAGCAAAAATACATACTTTTCCATTAATACCTTCTGCAATATCACTAATAAAAATATTAAAGAGAATGGGTCCAAGTACTGACCCCTGAGGTACCCCACTGGTAACAAGACCTTGTGCCGAATAATCTCCATTTACCACAACCCTCTGTTGCCTGTCACTCAGCCACTGCCTAATCCATTCAACAATATCGGAATCCAAGGTCAAAGATTGCAATTTATTGATAAGCCTTCTATGCGGAACAGTATCAAAAGCCTTACTGAAATCTAAATAAGCAATGTCTACTGCACCACCTGTGTATTATTTTTGTTACCCAATCAAAAAAAATAAAAAAATCAATAAGATTAGTTTGGCATGATCTCCCTGAGGTAATCCCATGTTGTTTCTGATCCTGTAATCTATGTGTTTTTAGATGTTCAACAATCCTTTCCTTTAACATGGTTTCCATTAATTTCCCCACTACTGACGTAAGACTAACTGGCCTATAGTTCCCAGATTCCTCCCTACTACCCTTCTTGTGAATGGGCACAACATTTGCTAATTTCCAGTCTTCTGGGACGACTCCCGTTAACAGATTTATTTAACCAATCCTTGCTAACGGTTTTGCTATTACATCACTGAGCTCTTTTAATAATTTAGGGTGGATCCCATCAGGCCCCATTGATTTGTCTTTACTTTAGACAGCTGCTGTAGAACCTCCTCCTCTGTAAACTCATATGTAAATGTCTCTTTAGTGTTCTCTCCTAACTGAGGTCCCTTTCCTTCCTTTTCTTCTGCAAAGACTGAACAAAAATATTCATTGAGGCAGTCAGCGAGACTTTTATCCTCTTCTACATACCTTCCTTCCTTTGTTTTTAATCTAACTAATCCTTGTTTTACTTTTCTCGTTTATGTATCTAAAAAATGTTTTGTCCCCCTTTTTTACTGACAGAGCTATTTTCTCTTCTGCGTGTGCTTTGGAAGCCCTTATAAATTGCTTTGCCTCTTTCTGCCTAATTTTATAGGTTTGCCTATCTTCTTCACTCTGAGTTGTTTTAGAATTATTGAATGCTGTCTTTTTGTTCTTCACTATTTTGGCCACTTCTGCAGAGTACCACAGTGGTTTCTTCCCTTTTTTGTTTTTGCTAACAAGTCGAATGCAATTGCCTGTGGCCTTCAATAATGCTTCCTTTAAATAATCCCATTTCTCCTGGACTCCCTTTAAACTCCTCCAGTCTGCTAATGACTCCTTCACACAAAATCTCATTTTAGAAAAATCTGTTTTTTTAAAGTCTAAAACTTTTGTTTTTGTGTGGTGCGGCTCCATCCCTGTTCTTATATTAAACCATACTGACTGGTGATCACTAGATCCCAAATTTTCACCTACAACAACATCCGATACCAAACCTCCATTTGTGCGTATTAAATCCAATATGGCCTCCAAGAAGAGGCAGGGGCGCAAGAGAGGCAGGGTCTGCACATTCTAAACTGGAAAGCTGGTATATAAAGGGGAGGGAAGAGAAAAAAGTGGTCATAAAAGACTTAGGGCAGTGAAGCCAAACCTTGGCACCATGGATGTTTCTGAACTACATGTCCCACGACGCAGAGCCATGCTTACAGCTGGCAGAGCATCATGAGGCATGTTCCTAAACATCTAGGATGCCAAGGTTTGCCATCACTGCCCTAGGGCAATGACTGGTAACTCGCCATCCTAGATGATTGGGAACTATGTGTCCCATTGTGCTGAGCCTCCCTGAAGGCAGGGTGAGACTTGCGGGGTTCGTAGTTCTGAAATATCTGCTGTCCTAAGGATGGTCACAAGTGGAAATATGCGTCACAGCGCAGCAAGTAAAATGTACAAAACACTGCAATAAAAGACGGCACACTAAGTTTCAGAACTATATTCCCCACGATGTTCAGCCAGAGACAGGCCCTGGGACGCAGTCTCAAAAGATCTGGGTACCGAGCATTCAGACATTAGTGCTGGATTTACTGTCAGGAAAGACAGCATGAAAGGATTGCCAGCTCTTCAGACAAGACCTGCTTTAGTCCAACATCTGACAGGTCAGAAATAACACACGCTGCACTCCTCTGCCGTTTTACTTCATTCCGGTTGCCCTTAATAAAGTAGAAGCTACTGAATGGGATCCGACGCTCTTCAACATGACCGAGAAACTCTGACTACCAGATCTCTCGCATGATAAGAATACGGCATTCTGGTGCTTCCAGACCACGCTAGATTTCTTGAAGTACAGGGAATAAAACAAGTCCCATAAAGAACACGCCATACACCGTCAGTTTGGACACAGGGGACTTTTGGGATAATTTTTGAGCTCACCATTAAAATGAGCTACGTAACGCCGCAAGCTCACGCTGTGCATTGTATGATCACATAATGAGCTCAGCACACAGCTTACGCAGTGCATGGTGTGATCATGCCTAAATCAGCTCAGTACATTTTGAACGCACGCTGCACATTGCGTGATTACACTCTAACGAGCTCAGCACACCGTTACTTTGCATTGTGCGCTTATACGGTAATGAGCTTGCATTGTGCACTGATCCGCTGGTCTCCGTCCCGGACCCCCTTACCATTGCCACTCTTAAGTTTCCCTGCATCCTCTGAGCTCACCGCGGAAAGGTTTGTGCTCTGAACCTCTCAAGCATTTGATTGGCCAAACAGGAAGTAATGAGCTCAGATAAAAAGGGCGGGGCTTCCATAACTGCAGAGGAATAAACGTAGCGTGCACAAAGTAATTTAGAGTTTAGCTGTCTTTGAGGCTAGGGTCATACGATGCGCATTTTCGTCCGTGATTTTGAACGGATCATCAATAAAACCCTTTTTGAGTCTGGATGTTATGTTGGCCGGACATTAGCAGCGTCTGACATCTCCTAATCACACCGATAGTGGACGCAACGCACTCGATACTGCTAGTACTGACGTACAAAGTTCTCGAAAAAATGCGTTTGTTTGCCGCTTGCGTTGCTCGGCCGCACTTCGTATATTGGCTGTCATAAAGTGCGGCTGCACGCGCGTTCGTCTGAATGAATATATATCCAGGTATTATCGGATTACACGCGTTGCACATGATCCCGTACGAGGTGTACTGCACTCCCGAGCCGCACACTGCACGATCTACAGGCCCAGCAGCACATAGGCACTTTGAACAATCTGCGTTCCACTTGTTGCCTTAGATCCAGACTGCCTGTATTTACTATATTTGCAGGAGCCCAGATACTTACTACATGTTAAACTGACGATGTGATATATATCTATATATATCTATATATCACATCGTCAGTTTAACATGTAGTAAGTATCTGGGCTCCTGCAGAGTTCACAGGCCTGTTCATCCACCTGCTAATATAGTAAATACAGGCAGTCTGGATCTAAGGCAACAAGTGGAACGCAGATTGTATCTCCTATGTAACTGCCGTACATTGAACAAAGTGCCTATGTGCTGCTGGGCCTGTAGATCGTGCAGTGTGCGGCTCGGGAGTGCAGTACACCTCGTACGGGATCATGTGCAACGCGTGTAATCCGATAATACCTGGATGAGAACAAACACTGCAGACAACTTGAAGGACAACTAATAAGTCTGTCAAATAACTGCGCCGTGTAAGCCCACATTGCCAACTCCTAGCACAGCATAAAAAGGCTCGGCGACTGTACAGATCCAGCGGCATAGCAAGGTGAACACAGGACCAGCAGAGCAACGCACTCCATGCCAAAGGCTACTGGCACCTCACCAGCTGGAAACCAATAGGGCCTCCGGCACGGCAAAGATCAGGGGAGGCGGAAACTGCTGGGACGAATACGTGAAAACAAACCAACCTCAGCAGATCTTTATCACTTGTTTAAGAGACATTGAATAAGAATAATACGAAACATGAAACATGTGCACAACCAGTCATTATATGCAGTCTTCAACACACTCCCCCCCCCCCCGTTTAGCTTTTTAGGGGATCCTCCAGATATTCAAGACGTGCAGGTGTATAATAGAGCCACAGGTTTATAAATAAAGTGGATGTTGCCCTTTGCCTTGTTCTCATTTTCCAGGCTATAAACTCAGTCCTTGGATACATCCCTCTTCTGGCTTATTCACCTAATATTACACAAAAACATTACTTTTATGACATCCTAAGCCACCCCAATAAAAATAAAAAATGACCGGAATAGCGCAAAACACATAAAAAGCAGTTATTTCACATCCGAGAATCCATAAACACACAGATGGGATTAGGAAGCAATCAGCGATGATGGAGCCGGCTGCCAAAACACACTGGAACGTCCGAGGAAGGGCTAATATTAACCATCACACAGCAAAACAGCAGGAAACATCTTATCAGCCCGAGGGACAGCACAGAAAACACTACACAGAAGTCAATAATTGGGAAGGGGAAAAAAAAAAGAAAAGCATCATTTAGAATGAGCAAATCAGAGGAAGTAACCCAGACTACAGAGCTACAAACACTGCAAGAAAGAATACCAACAGATGTACAGCGCAGTAACTGCAAACCTTCAGCTACTAACATCACACCTATGAGAGCAAGCCAGCCAGACCGACCGACCGAGACACAGACTGAAACACCGACCGACCGAAAGAGCTGTCAGATATTAAACTACTAAAAAGGAAAAACAAATCAAATCTCTTACTTACATTGACACGGTGGTCGGGAGGAAGCTTCCTGTGCAAATGGTCTTTTTTTCCTGTAGAATTCCCATGAATTCTCTCCCCCCCCCTCCCCTTCTTGACTTGTCTGCCTTTGCTTCAGGGCATTTTATTGAAACCTCCAGATACTCAAGTGCTGAATAGCAGGCGGCTCACAGAGGATATGATTTAATTCTTACGAACGCAACAAAGACGCATTGGAGCGTATAGAAGCCACGTCTGACACAAGACCAAGTTACTTGAAAACGAAACTTAGAAACCAGCGGGTGCTTCCATTTAGTTTATCGTCTTATAAAAATATGTGGGTTAAAAACTACTGTCCTTGGTAGGCAGGGCTACAAAAAAATATGTATATTAAGTTTACAGTGAAACAAACCAATATTTTTATGCATGTTTGAGTCTATGCAAACAGGCATAGCTTTGCCTTTGTATGGAGCAGCTGTATGATGGATAAAAAGGGGGGGGGGGGAGTAGTATTAAGGCCTTAGGAAAAATTAGGAATCAGGCCAATACATAAACACACATAAATCAGAACCACTAGAACTAAATACCACAACCTATTTTACCAAGAAGGGGGTACTCGGAGAAAAACAAAGTACTCGGCACAAGACACATGTTTGGGGGACCTGAGGACCAGGGTTGGGGATCACTGATCTAGAGTAAGCCTGAAATACAGGAGCCAGCGGTAACTTTCTAGGTGCCTGTGGCCTCCAGGTGGTAAAATGTGATTTAAATTTACAAGCGCTCGTTTGCCATTCTATTTAAATAAATTCTTATAGCATTGCGGGTGGATCTGAGAAGAACAAGCCACTTTGCGCAATGCAGAAACACCTTTTATTGGCTTTGCCTGGGCTGGTCTGCTTTATAGGACAATATCTCCAATATGTAACAGCAAATTACAGCCAGAACAACAACGCCTTGCGTCTCGCTTGGACATTACCAGACTGCCAGAGGGCTGAGGCTTTTACTTCCCCATTTGTGGCCCAAATGGATAAACAGCAGCTGTGCCATTAAGCCGGGTATAACTAGAACCAACAATAGGGGAAGAAAGTCTGGGAACAAAACCAGGGTGTGTAAAAATAAACTACAATATAGATTTTACACACAAAACAGGACGGAGAATAGCACAAGCACACATTTACACCATAAGCAAGAGACCGTAAGGGCAGATAATCCATTAGAGAAGGAAAAAAATACAAACCATATTGACAAGCAAGTGGTTTCCCATTATCACAAAATGTTCTGATCAACGTGCACATACTGAGATGCTAAAGTGGTCCATGGTGGCATAGGAAATCTCCATTCCCAGAGGATGTCTTCACAGACATCCTTTACAAAACGTAACCACCGCATGAAGCAAAAACCACAAACAGTACGAAGTAGGGATGCAACAATTATTAGAAGGAAAAGAAAAAAAAAAGATAAATTATCGATTTAAAAAAAAATAAAATACTTAAGGAATATTATGTAAAATAATAAAAACACCCCCTCCTTTTTCATAAAAATTTGCATAGTGTATATTACTTTCGTATGAACATATACATACACACTATTCCCTCATAAAAAGGTACATTAGTGCCTGGTCAGAGTGATGGATTAATGGTAGGGATGCACCGATACCACTTTAAGACCAAGAACAAGTAACGATACTTTTATTTTAGGTCATGTCATGTGAACGCTTTTCAATAAGAACAGACCTCGTAAAAATGTCCTCAGCTCACATGTATATATCCCCCCCCCCCCGAGAGAGACACACACAATGCCCCAGATCACACATGGATATTGCCCCCGCGGCTCGGAGGGAACGTCTGCCCCACGGTGGATCCGGTCGCATGGCTGTGACGCGGCCGCCAGGCCGTGGAGGCCTTGACTGCCTCCAGCTGAGATCTCGCAGGAGGCTCCCGCGAGATCTCAGCTGGCAGCCACATCAGTGACGTCACAGCCATGCGACCGGACCCACGGCTAGGTGAGTATGCAGCCGCCGGAGTGGAACGCTGGCAGAGTGCTTTTCATGCACACGGTCAGCTTCCCCAGCCCTGCGGACACCGGCCTAGCGCTGGCTTCCGGTATCGGGGGGGGGGGGTGATGTATCGGGACGTTTGCACGAGTACCAAGTACTCGTGCAAATGGCAGTATTAGCAACGATACTAGTACAAGTATTGGTGCATCCCTAATTAATGGTGTGTACTAGGGATGCACCGATACCACTTTAAGGACGAGTACCGATACTTTTTAAAAAGTACTCACCGATACCAAGTACCGATACTTTAATGTCATGTGACGCTTTCCAATAAGAACAGACCTCATAAAAATTTATATGAGATTTGCCCCAGGTCTCATGGCTTTGCCCGCAGCTCGAACGCTGGGGAAGCTGGCCGTGTGCATGTAAAGCACGCGGCCAGCGTTCCCTTCCGGCGCGCCGCGATACTCACACATCCTGAAGGTCCGGTCGCTTGTTGGCAGTGATGCGATCACGTGGCAGCCGGGCGCATCTATGACGCTGCCTCCAGCCGAGAGGCAGCGTCACAGGAGCACCCAGTGGCCGAGGGAACGCATCACTGCCAAGCGACCGGACCTTCAGGAAGGGTGAGTATCGCGGCGCGCCGGAAGGGAACGCTGGCCGCGTGCTTTTCATGCACGCGGCCAGCTTCCCCAGCCCAGCGGATACCGGCAAGCCGGCCCAGCGCCGGCTTCCGGTATCGGCGGGATGTATCGGGCCGTTTGCACGAGTAACAAGTACTCGTGCAAACGGCAATATCGGCCCCGATACCGATACTAGTATCGGTGCATCCCTAGTGTGTACGCAGCAAAAGCCCATGTCTGTTTCCCCCCCCCCAAACGAACGCTGCTACAAGCACTCAGACATGTCAGCATGAAAGCAGTGTGAGAAGGGGGGGGGGGACTCCATGCAGCCTGACCACTTTGAGAAGCTAAAATGGGCAGGGTGCATAGAGTGCCCTTTTACAATAATTTCCTAAACAAACTGAGTGGGAGGAGGGTCCAGAGGTGGAAGGGAATGAATTTGGGCAAAGGACTTGACCCGAGTATGAGAGGGAATGGGTTTAGGCAGAGGACCAGGCTTGAGTGTGGGAAGTAGGTGTTTGTGGGAAGGGACAGATCAAACAGAATGGCAGCTCCAGAGCAAAGAGGGGGTGGCAGGCAGGTAGGGGTGGGGACACAGGACTCCAGCTTCAAGTATGTATAAAACACCAGCATTACAGAGTCCATGCCCAGTGGCAGTATCCCAGAGTTTGTATTATAGCACTGCTAGTGTTGTAAACTGAATAGAAACAAACTGGTTATGCCTGACATAAACCTAGAACTAAAATTGTATCGAGTGAAGCAGCTTTACATCTTCTGCAATCAGCTCCGAAGCAGAGGTTATAACAGATAACTCAGTCTGATTCTAAAAGTCTGAGATAGATATCTATCTCCACAATGAAAATAGTTGTCAACCATTTTCATTAGAGATTAGTTGTTTCAGCCCTAGTATGAAGTTCGTGGACACAATTGAGCTACATTCTCCTCGTTAATCTTCGTGCAGGTCTTTAACTTAAAACCTGGGAATTTAGAATCACTCACAAAGCAAAAAAAAAAAAAATATCACCTGGATTTCTATATCTTGGTTTCATACAGGCTGCTGTGAATCGGAAACACCAGAGACGATACATGGCAAGAACGGGGCCGTGTGCATCTGCAAAAGCATCAACACAAGGATAACTCACACTCCCAATATACACTGATGCAGTGCGTCAGCTCTATGAAATTTAGCCAGTAAGAAATCACAGGAGCCCACATTATAGCGAGCCGGGTAAAAGGCTTTGCATAAGGTTTGTGCGTAATCAAACATTTAGGAACTCATGTCTACATGGCACCTTGGACGGTCAAGACTTGCAATCCAGCCACTGTTATTCCAGGAAAATTCCTGCTCAGGAGCCACAAAGAGCCTAACTCTGCTACAGAACAGGCAAAAATCTGATGCTCGGCACGGTTACTCATACACCTGTCTGCTACATAAAAATAATAAAAGATACAAAACAGCTCTACAAAATATCGCCGCCAGTGTAATATAGTAAAGGGCTTATTATGCCACTTTACTGTAACTTTAAAGACACGACGGAAGGAAAGAAAACATGTTTGTGCACGATAAAATTAAGTCTCTCTACAGAACATTTTTTTATTGGATATTCTAACCTTAAAACGCAGCGGCACCAGGAAACGGCCACTAGCAGAGAACAGCAGCTCAAAAGATTGAAGGAAATATATATATATACACACATACACACCCAAGTGTCAATATTCTATATTGAAAGCAGATTAAAGACCCATTTAGTCTGAAAGAACATAAGGCAGACAGGCACCGACCACCGATATCCAAGTCTCTTCCTGGTCATTGTCCAATCACTTGCTTCTCAGAAACAGGACGATTATTTAAAGAATTTTACCAGGAAGGACACATTGAGATTTCTCTCATTTTCAAGTATGTCCTGGGTTCAAGAACATTGAATTGTTACAGAAATAAAAATGAATTAAAAAAAATAAAAAATAAATTATATATATTAACAGTTGAAACACAATCTACAACACACATTGCTTATAGCCAATAACCCCCATAATACTCATTAGATACAAAGTCCTTCCAGGACAGTACATGCAAGTGTCTAATGTGATCTAATTGCATGAAACGGTGGCAATTGTGAAAGATTAATTTCCTGCTCTACGATCGGTAGTGCTTCCGGGTGGAACAACGACGTCAGGAAAAAGGGCCCTGGAATTGCAGATACAGGGTTCTTGTCCTTTTAATCCCAATTCATGTCTGTGTATATTATATATACAAACAAAAAGGCTTCCAAAATTTGCCAATCCCCCTGAAGGTTCAGTCAGCATTTATCCAGCCCAGCACTCCAAGGATTTAGACAAATAAACCTTGGCTATTGGTTAATTTGAAGTCCCTGGAATGCTGGGAGATTGCGCTGATACACACACGTTCCAAGTCAAAACGACTACAACTTGTTTTACTCCACTTCTAGACAAAGGATCCAAAACGAACTCATCACGTGCAGAATTTATTGGGGAGTTTTAATTCCAAGTTTGAATCAAACAAAGCTGTTCCATACAAGCAAAAAAAAAAAAAAAACCCGGAAACACCACATCGCCCACGTACAAAACGAAATAACCCCTTGAATTGATCTGTAAACGGCTTCAATCCAGACCTTGAAGGGGATTAAAAAAGGAAATAAAATCAAAATGCAAAAGTGCCAAGAAAAAAAAAAAAAAAAGTCTAGCAGAGTGGCTGTGGCGGAGGACGCCAGGGAGGACAATCTAAACAGCGCGATGTCTGCAGCCAGACGAGCAGTAGTTTGGGCTGTATCGTTTCTCCGGTTCGCTCAAAGCTTGGCAAGAAAACACCAAGCGACTGAATATGTTTTGACAGCTCGGCTCTGATTAAAGCAATCGGTAATTGGTTTAATATGAGCATCGTGGATTTAAAAGTCACATTCGCACACACTAATCCTGGTTTGCCAGGCGATTGCCACAGATGGTTTTGGCAGAGTTAAAGACAGTCAACGTAGACTGAAATGAAGGGGGGGGGGGACGAGACACTAAGAACACGACCGCAGGACTATAACCATGAGCGCAGATTTCTCCATATACATTGTCCCCCCTTCCCATTTACACCGGGGCTGCCCAAAAGGTGCATTAACAGCAGCAAGATACAACCCCCAATGCACTCAAAGATCAGAGTTGCTGTCCTACAGCAGCTTTGTATCAACGAATTAGCCATCCGTACCCTGGATTATTTGTATCTTGCGATTCACCCCACACCCAAATCCTACAGATCAGTAACTATGTTGCCACAACATCATCTCATTGTGTGCGACCTCAGCGCCAGTTTAGCATTATGGGGCGTGCAGTGATGAAAAATCTGGGGTGCAAAGGTGAGGTTTACCCATCTCCCAAAGCCAGGGCTTCTTAAACCCTTGGGATGTGTAAAAGCATTTGGTTCATATATACTTTTACTGCAAACGGGCTGGCGTCCCCATCCCACCCAACACAGGGAAGGTAGGCAAAGCTGCAGCAATGGGGTGAACAGCAAGGGGGACATAAAACAAGTTCCTGCTTTTGCTTTGCCCCCCTAAAAAGAGGCAGTAGTGTAGTCCAGGTCAGCACTTGCCGAGAGCTGGTGAAAGCACAGAAAAACAAACGTGAGTGGGTTAAATAGGGGTGCTTTTTGCCCCCACTGCCCTTAACCCTCTTTTGTCACTAGAAGCAGGACAATAGACAGGGCAAAGAGCCCAAAATCTACACTGCACTGCTGAATCCAGGACGGCGGAACACGCTGCCCCCCCCCCGCCAGAAGTAAAGCCCCCTTTGACACTGGCAAGGAAAGTTTTGTACAGAAGAGTCATGTGCTGCCAAGTCAACTTTACTCTCCATCGTCTATGCCAGTGGTTTCCAACCGCAGCCCTCAAGTATCCCCAACAGGTCAGGTTTTCCAAATACGGGAAGCACAGCACAGGTGATCGGATTTGCTGCTCAGTGATTGCAGGATTCAGTCTTCATTTCCCCAAGGCAATCCTCAAAATCTGGCCCGTTAACGCCTTCACTGCTGAGCCATTTCCCGTCTTAAAAAAAAACATTTCTTTTTTTTTATTATTATTTTTATTATTTTTCTCTTTAGACATGGTCATGTTTGATATCATTGGAAAGGCCATGCCCTGGCCTTTCCAAATGATACCAAACATGACCCTGATAGCTGCCAACAGTCGGGAGATATCGGGGTTCAAATGAACCCACTATCTCCACCCCTATCTTTCCTTAGGAGTCAATGAGGACGTCCTCAGCAGTGAAAGGGTTAAGGGGACTTGAGGACAACTCATCTATGCTATAGAGGAGAGATGAGCAACCTTGGCACTACATCTCCCACGATGCTCAGCTACTAAAAGTCTGGCAGAGCCTCGTGAGAAACAGATCTAAAAAAAAACAAAAAAAAACATTTGGAGGGCCGAGGCTGCTGACCCATGCTTTAGAACAGGAGTCGGCAGCCTTGGCCATCCAGATGTTTGAAACTCAGCTAATCCAATACAAAAAACTGTGCATCATCGGAGATGTAGTTTCAAAACAACAGGAGGGACAAAGTTGCTGACCTGTGCTTTAGGATGTCAGGACACCCAAAGCTCTCAGTAACTCAAATCTCTCCAGCTCCAACGCCGTTTCAGCCAAGCTTCCCCCCCCCCTTGTGCTAGAGTGTCTTGAAACTGCATGTCCCATAATGCTCAGTCAACCCCACGATTGCCCTTTCATTGGTTTCCCAGGCCCGCATTGATTTAAAAAAAAAAAAAAAAAAGTGCAAAAATTTCCCTGTTTAAGAATCATTGTTTTGTAACAAGAAATTTTTGCAGTACCCCCCCCCCCCTTCAAAAATTAAGGACTAAATGGGGAAAATGAAAAAAAGACAACCTGCAGAGCAAGCGCTGCGCACGATAAGACAGAAGATTATTCAAGGTTAAAAATCTTTCTGCCGTCTGAAGGGCCGATGTGCCCTGCGAGACACCATGTAGGAAGTAAATATTGTAAATGCAAACAGACACAGACGTGGAGTTCCTGCCTCCGTCTCCTGGAACAGAACGCCCAAAAAAGACGCAAAAAGGAAAAATTGCGATTAAATAAAAACACATTGTTGTTATTAAAAAGGTATGGAGAGAATTCAAAATATTTACCAGCAGAGGAGGACCAAAAATAAATAAAATGGATAAACAAGAAGGACAGACTGCCAAGAGAGCAGGAGGGAGCTCACAGACATCTGTAGGTTTGGTAATGTTCCTGGAAAGTCACACTGCAATCGGGCCGCTGGAGACAGGCTGCCAAGAAGGACAGATTGCAGGCGGTTGTAGAATCTCTACACCTATGATGCTTTGCCAGTTATAAGCTTGGAAAGGCATGAAGTAGTTGTTGTGCAGTTCCACATAGGTTTAATATTTGTTTAGAGGGAAGGGTGTTCACATCCCCGGCCCTACACACTCAGGACACCAGCACCTTGGAAGCTTTCACATGGGGAGCCATTGTTTTGCCCTGATGGTCCAAACCCATGGTGGCATTATGATGTAAAGTACAGACTGGGCCAGCACATTAAAGGACAGGAAAGGGGCGAAATACATAAATCAGAAGCCATCTGCAAATCACAGCAATTCAAAGACCTGCATCACAGAGCACCTGTGCTACATTCCCCATATGCAGCAAGGAACTCTGGGTAGGATATGCAAATTACCTGTTTTTTTTTCTACATACTGTGTGTTTTTACACAGAACCCTTAAATCAATGCCATACTATGGCTTTTTTTTTTTTTTTTAAGCAGAGATCAGGTTTATGCAACTGGTCAAAGCCACTCGCAGGACAGCGCTGTTTCGGATTTATTGGACCCTCATCAGCAGGAGCTAGGCATGACCAGACACCGTGGATGCTTGGACCCGTAGGGTAAATCATCTGATGAGGGTCCAACAAACCCGAAACAGCGCTGTCCTAGGAGTGGCTTTGGCCAGTTGCATAAACCTTATCTCTCTGCTAGAAAGTCACGGTGTGGCATAGCATTGATTTTAGGGTTCTGTGTAATAACAGACCTATGATGCATAAAAGTGAGACAGATGTCATTTGCATATCCTACCCAGAATTCCTTGCTGCATACAGGGAATGGGGCACAGGAGCTCTGGGATGAGATTCAACGAATTGCTGTGATGTGCAAGTGGCTTCTGCAATAACAAATGGGTATATATAATCTACAAGGGCTCTGTATTACAATGCCAGACCTCAAGTGACAGGAGGCACAGGGACCCGCACAGGGCGCTATACAGGAGGCACAGGGCACCCGCACAGGGTGCTATACAGGAGGCACAGGGCACCCGCACAGGAGGCACAGGAAGCTATACAGGAGGCACAGGGTGCTATACAGGAGGCACAGGGCGCTATACAGGAGGCACAGGGCGCTATACAGGAGGCACAGGGCGCCCGCAAGAGTGCTATACAGGAGGCACAGGCGCCCGCAAAGAGTGCTATACAGGAGGCACAGGGCGCCCGCACAGGAGGCACAGGGCGCTATACAGGAGGCACAGGGCGCTATACAGGAGGCACAGCGCGCTATACAGGAGGCACAGGGCGCTATACAGGAGGCACAGGGCGCTATACAGGAGGCACAGGGCACCCGCACAGGAGGCACAGGTGCTATACAGGAGGCACAGGGCGCCCGCAAAGAGTGCTATACAGGAGGCACAGGGCGCTATACAGGAGGCACAGGGCGCCCGCAAAGAGTGCTATACAGGAGGCACAGGGCGCCCGCAAAGAGTGCTATACAGGAGGCACAGGGCGCCCGCACAGAGCGCTATACAGGAGGCACAGGGCGCCCGCACAGAGCGCTATACAGGAGGCACAGGGCGCCCGCACAGAGCGCTATACAGGAGGCACAGGGCGCTCGCAAAGAGTGCTATACAGGAGGCACTAGGCGCTATACAGGGGTCTCTTACCTGGAGCCGCAACACACACCCCGCTCCCGGTGTCACTCCGCTGACCTCTCACCCGGCCGCGCCTCGGTCTCACTCCGCGGTTGCTAAGGCAGTGCGCGCTGGGACTGCTGGGAAGGCTCGTGACGACTGCAGACCCTTCCCGGGCCACGCCCAGCAGCTGAGGAGGTGCGCCTCGCTGAACCAACTCTGACTGGATCACAACTCCCAGCACGGCCAGGCAGCCAGAGGGGGGGATCTAAGAGCGTCTCCCAGCAGGCTCAGCCAGTCGGAGGGAGGAACACAGGAAAGGTGCTGCTCAGTAATTCACTTTCTTATAGATGGTAATCCACTCCCAGGTCACGTGGGATTTCTCTGATTTCTGAGCTGCAGCTTCTGAATCCTACCTCCTGCAGGGCAGCATTTTTCATGCAGTGCCCGACAGCATGGATATATCTGTCTAGAAATCATGAGGGCCTGGTTTAGGAACCCCAGGCAAAAATTATATATTGCTGCCCCCTCAAAAACACACATTCCTTGTATCCCCCCCCCAAACATTGTGTCTGACCCCCATTCCCCAACACCTTTATCACATTATCTACTTATCTGGTTTTCACATTTATACACTCATACAGAGCAGCGTCACACAGGCAGCCGCCGACACGCCAAACACACACAAAACCTGACACACTGAAAACCGCACACAAACACTGAGCGACACTGAAAGACTCACAAACACTACCGAGGCACCAACAGACTAACAGGGTTATTCAAAGAGAATCGAAAAGTCATCGCACGTTCGGTGACTTTTCGTTCTCTTCAATTCGGTGCGATTTGGCAATCCCATTTCGGTGACCCTGCGTTGTATTCAGCAAGCACCACAAGGCCGTCGTAGTGCAGGGAAAAGTCACCGCAAACCCGACCAACGCTCACCACAAAACCCGCTGAACACTCACCGCAAAACCCAGCAAATGCACACCGAAATCCGCAAAAACATCTGGGTTAACCCGCGAAACACGCCGGAGAAACCCGAGCAGCCGCCGATCACAGCGCAGAGTAGCCGCCGGAAATAGCCGACACTGCAGACGAATGGAGTGGAAAAAAAACAGTACGCTTGAATGTTTTAAAAGTGAAACGCTGTTTGCAAAGAAACTACAGAACGAAAATGTCTGAAATTTACATATAAGATCCAATGAATGATAATAAAAAGGGCTGTTACAGAAAAAAGAAAAAATGCTTTAACCCTTTCGCTGCGGTGTACGCGCTCAGCTCAGCGCGTCCACCCGCAGGTACCGAGGTTACTGAGCGCGCAAGTAACCGCAGGTTACTGAGCGCGTCCTCCCTTTGCAGCCAGCGAACGGCCGGATTTCGGCCGATCGCTGTGCCCCCCGGTGCGGGCTGACATCGTTCGGACCTCCCTCCCGATCACCGGGGTCCAGCGGCTGAAGGCAGGCACAGTTTGGAAGGGCACAGCCTGCCCTTCCAAACCATGCCTGCCTTTAACCCCTTGGGTGCCGGATCACGATTCGGCACCGAAAAGCCGATGTCGGCCAAGCTTCCGGGAATGCCCCCTGACAACTGGCGTCATCGTGCATAGCGCGATGACACCAGTCCTGGAGTTAACCCCTAACTGCCACCAATGGTGGAGATGAACCCCCTATCTCCCGATCCGTGGCAGCTAGGGGTTAATGTTTGGTACTGTTGGATCGACCAGAGCATGGCCTTTCCAACGATACCAAACATGACCACGTAAAAATGAAAGAAAAAGAAAAAATATTTTAAAAAAAATTAACAAGTTTTTTTTTGTTTGATTTGTTAATGAAGCAATATTGTTCCCATTTCAATTATAATGTGAACAATGATGCTGCACTAACAATTTTTGTATGCGGTGCGTTTGTTAAACATAGCGAAATTTTCCCCCAAACAAGATGTAACGAGACCCCATTTCAAATTTTTTTAACAAGCGCACCCCATAGAAAATATAACCGCAATTGCTCGCATGTTAAAATGTGAAAAAAAACACTTTACACGTTGTAAATTATTGAAAATTCAAATTTTATTGCATTTTTTGTTATGATATACAGACAGGACATGACGTATACATATAATAATGATATATTATGAATCTGCCGAGTCTGCGGGAAAGAACGATATATAATATGTCTGGGTCATATACTAAAATAAGGCTTCAAAACGCGTTTAAACATGATGAGCGAAACCGGTAAAAATGAGCTCAGCACAGAGGTGTGAAAAGCCTCAGCAGCGAAAGGGTTAAAAAAACAAACCGAAAAATGCCTGAAAGATCCAAAGAAATCTATACACGAACAGACTTTTTACTGCAGAATATTATAATCAACGGTTTATTATATATTGAATTAAAACGGGAATATTTTTAACATTGAAGCCTATGGGATTCGCCTGATTAAACCTGCCGAATGAAACCACCGAACAGTATAGAACAGAATGTTCTCTCAATAGACGAAGCATTGCTTCTCTATGGGGATTTCACTGCCCTCGAACAGGCACCGAACAGGCACCGTATGTGCAGGCAAGTCGCCAAGATTTGGTGAACTGCCTGCTCTCTGAATTGCCGAATGGCCTGGAAAGGTAACCGTAGGGTGAATTTCACTGTTCGGTTACCTTTCAGCCACAATTCGGATCTCTTTGAATAACCCTCTAAGGCCGGGCTCAGACAAGCGTTTTTCAGAGCAGAAGGAACATCCGTGAGAGTCGACGTTCCTTCCACTCGACGCCCGTTTTACGGCAGTTTTCTCTGACGTCAGATAACAGCTTCGGCGACTTCAATTTCGGCAAAATACGGTGACCATTCGCTAAAAAGTGAGTCTGCTGCGTTTTCAGTGACATGGAATCGTAGAAGTGCCCCCAATATGGGCTGAAGAGCAATTTTGGAGCTTTGTGAATAGACCCTCAGGTGTCATGGTTTTGGAGGTGGACAGAAGGGATGAGCCGAACACTCCCCGAGTTCGGTTCGAGCCGAACCCGAACTTCCCATTTGTTCGGGCCCGAACCCCCATGCAAGTCAATGGGGCTGAAAATTCGTTTTTTTGGAGTGCCCTCCAAGAGGGCATATATGCTACATATCTGTCATAAAAGGTGTATGGGGGTCCGGGTAGTGCCCTGGGGGACAGGAAACAAGGACAAAAAGTTTTAAAAAAAACGTTTTTAAAGGGACAGTGAGTTTTCCATGAAATAAGGGTTAAAAATAAAAACGAAAAATTACTTCAAATATCGTGCCTAGGAGGTCCCCATAACCTGCCCGTGAAGTGGCGGATTTCTAGGATGTATAGAAATATGTAAAAACCAAAAAATGACATTTCAAATGACGGTAAATGCTTTTCCTTTAATCTATCCATAAACAACTGCTTGGGGCGGCAGTCTGTATGAAAAGAGGAGACATTTTCGGACACGCAGAAAAAGTTTACTGATTTTTTGGAGGTGAAAAGCAGGAGAATGGAAACTTCTAGACCAAAAAGCCGATTTGGAAAGTGAGATAAATGGGAGAATTCTCCTGAGTTTCACCTTTCTCTGAATAACCCTGTCAGGGTTATTCAGAGAGCGGTGAAGAGCAGGAGAATGACTGGAGAATGGAAAATTCTAGGTCAAAATAGCCAAACCAGAAAAATTCTCCCATTTAGGCTAGGGTCAGACTAGCGAATTTTTAATGTGCGTTTAGGCGCACTTAATCACGGCTGCACTAGCAGCAAATGACGGGCAATGATGGCCAATATACGAAGTACGGTCGCACGAAAGTCCGGCTGCGCAACGCAAGTGGAAAATGAACGCCTTTTTTCGAGAACGCAGAACCGCTAGTACGGACGTACAGAGTGCGCTGCGTCCACTAGCGGCGTGTGTGCGTGATTTGGAGACGTCAGACCCTGCTCATGTCCGGCCAACATAACGTCCAGACACCCAAAGTTTCCTGGTTTGGATCCGTAAAAAAGTCACGCACAAAAATGCACATCGTATGACCGTTTTCGCGCAATTCATGAAAAAATACGGCAATGCATTCGGACGCACTTTTTGACGGTCGCTGCGAAAAATGCGTTAGTCTGACCCTACCCTTATCTCACTTTCCAAATCGGCTATTTGGTCCAGATTGTTCTCTTTTCCTGCCATTCTCCTGGTTTTCACCTTTCTCTGAACAACCCTGAGAGAGAGGTGAAAGCCAGGAGAACTGGCAAGAGAAGAGAACAATCTAGACCAAATAGCCGATTTGGAAAGTGAGATAAATGGGAGAATTTTTCTGGTTTGGCTATTTTGACCTAGAATTTTCACTTCTCCAGTTATTCTCCTGCTTTTCACCGCTCTCTGAATAACCCTGTGAATGTTTAATCGCGAGGTGAAAATAACATTGCTTTAGATTTTTTTCAAACACCAGTTAAATGCAGAAAATTAGGATGTTTTAGGGAAATTAATTCTCAAATCTCAATCAGAAGCAGACACCACCCCACCCTCAGTATATTGTACAATGTATCAAATTGATTACCAGACTAAAAACACCTGGTGTTATGCCCGTTTGTGAACAGAGGTCATTTAGAGTTGATAATCTTTCCACGTACACATTAGTTTTTAATTCAATATCTAATAAACCGTTGCTTATAATATTCTGCAGTAAAGAGTCTCTTTATTTCTAGATTTTTTTGTATTTTTTTAAGCATTTTCTATACTTTTTTCAAAATTTCTTTTTTTTTTCGAACCCGAACCGAATACGCCCACAAAGTTCGAAATTCACGAACTTTCGAACTGCCAAAGTTCGGGTCGAACTCGGAACTGTCCGAACCCGAACAGCTCATCCCTAGTGGGCAGGAGCCCGATAATGCAGGTTTGGAGCTGGGTAGGCCTCCTGAGGTGAGATATCCAAGAGGGGCAATCCGGTACTTGTAGGCAAGGGTCTAGCCTAGTGGTTCCCAACCACAAGTACCCTCAAGTACCCCCAACAGGTCAGGTTTTCCAGATATCTGAAGCACAGCACAGGTGATATGATTTGATGCTCAGTGGTTGCAGGATTCAGGATGCTTTTCCCCCAAGGGGATCCGTAAAACCTGTCCTGTTAGAGATACTTGAGGACCGTGGTTGGGAACCATTGGTTTAGCCAATGGGTCAGGGCAGGCGGCAATCGAGGATGGTCATAGGGAACAGGTGAAAACCAGTAGAGCAGAATGGATGGGAGAGAGCGTAGTATCACAGTGAGGCAACAAGTGAGCAGCTCACACCAGGCTGAACAGGTTTATATAGGGAGCTCCGTCCCACCCTGTCCCCAGGCAAGACACAAAGACCCCCCGGGGGGGGGGGTTGTATGACTGCCATGATGGCTATTTAACCCCTTCACTACTAAGCAATTTTTGCTGAAAATATTTTTATCATAACATTTATTAGAAACATGAGATGTGAAGTTAGCAATTAAATATGGGGTAAAATAGAAGTTTAGCACAAAAATTATTGTAAGATAAAAAAATTTAAATAATGTTAATTTGCTCATTTTTAATTTTTAATGTATTCCTTTACAGATATAAAGGGTTATTCAGAGAGCGTGAAAAGCAGGAGAATGGCTGGACAATGAAAAATTCTAGGTCAAAATAGCCAAACCAGAAAAATTCTCCCTTTCATCTCACTTTCCAAATCGGCTATTTTGACCTAGAATTTTTCATTCTCCAGTCATTCTCCTGCTTTTCACGCTCTCTGAATAACCCAGATAGTGTTGAAATAATTTCTGAGCTCTAGATGGTGTCTCTTATCTTACACAATTTCAAACAGGGTCTGCATTATTATCATACAGGCAGAAATGGCCTTTGTGTCAGTAAATGTTCTGCAGACAAATAATAAAATGGTGAGATCTCCTGCTTATGGGGGTTTGTAGTGATAATGAGATTATTAGCAATGCAATATCTGTATGTGCTGCATAATGCCTGTGTATGGCAATTACAGCAACACCTTGTATCTGTATGTACTGCATGATGCCTGTGTATGACAATTACAGCAACACCATGTATCTGTATGTGCTGCATAATGCCTGTGTATGGCAATTACAGCAACACCTTGTATCTGTATGTGCTGCATAATGCCTGTGTATGGCAATTACAGCAACACCTTGTATCTGTATGTGCTGCATAATGCCTGTGTATGGCAATTACAGCAACACCTTGTATCTGTATGTGCTGCATAATGCCTGTGTATGGCAATTACAGCAACACCTTGTATCTGTATGTGCTGCATAATGCCTGTGTATGCCAATTACAGCAACACCTTGTATCTGTATGTGCTGCATAATGCCCGTGTATGGCAGTTACAGCAACACCTTGTATCTGTATGTGCTGCATAATGCCTGTGTATGGCAGTTACAGTAACACCTTGTATCTGTATGTGCTGCATAATGCCTGTGTATGGAAATTACAGCAACACCTTGTATCTGTATTTGCTGCATAATGCCTGTGTATGCAGTGGCGTAGCGTGGGGGGTGCCTCGGGGGCGGTCGACCCGGGCGCAATTTTCTTAGGGGGCGCAAAATTTCAAAAGAAATTTGAACCACTAATATTTTCCAGTAGGGATCAGCAAGGTGTCCACTCACAGACACTGGTGTCCGTGAGAGGCCCTTGCATGTGCAGCCGCCAGGTTTTGCAGTGCCGGCGGTGACTTAGCACTCAGCATCCGGAAGGGAGGAGCAGAACATAAAATTCTGGTCCTGTCCTGACTCCTCAACACTGACATGAGTCACGTGAAGTAGTGCAGCATTATTCGATGGGACACCCTATATCACGCTTGTCAGCCCCCCTTTAAGCCCTGTGCCAGCACCCCACCGCTAGCAGTCCTGCGGCCGCTGAACAGGGAGGGAGGAGGGAGGCGCCTGTCCTGCAGCACATTTAAAATCCGGTCTAAGAACCCTGGACAACCCACTCCCCGGACCACCAGCAACTCCATGCAGGTAGGCGACACTGTGTGACACCAGAGCAGTGTAACCAACACACACAGTGAGGGGGTACGGGTGAATGGGGGTACTGGGAGAAAGTGGGGGAACTTTGAGAGAGAAAGAGTGACTGGGGGTACTGGGAGAGTGTGACTGGGGGTAATGGGAGAGCATGACTGGGGGTAATGGGAGAGCGTGACTGGGGGTACTGGGAAAAATTGGGGGTACTTGAGGGAGAGGGTGACTGGGGTACTGGGAGAGAGTGACTGGGTATAGTGTGAGAGTGGAACTATGCTAGTGTATACTGGGACAGGGTGACTGGTAGCAGTGGCGTAGCGTGGGGGGCATGTGTGTTTCATTTTTTATTATATCAGTATTTTGTTAATATACAATACATGTGCTTGTGGGGTAAGAGGGTCAATACTCTACTGGTAGAAAGGAATAAGGGTGTGTTACTGTGTCCACAGGTTGGGGGGGCGCACAATTCTTGCCTTGCCCCGGGCGCTGACAACCCACGCTACGCCGCTGTGTGTATGGCAATTACAGCAACACATTGTATCTGTATGTGCTGCATAATACTGTGTATGGCAATTACAGCAACACCTTGTATCTGTATGTGCTGCATAATGCCCGTGTATGGCAGTTACAGCAACACCTTGTATCTGTATGTGCTGCATAATGCCTGTGTATGGCAGTTACAGCAACACCTTGTAACTGTATGTGCTGCATAATGCCTGTGTATGGCAATTACAGCAACACCTTGTATCTGCGTGTGCTGCATAATGCCTGAGTATGGCAATTACAGCAACACCTTGTATCTGTATGTGCTGCATAATGCCTGTGTATGGCAATTACAGCAACACCTTGTATCTGTATGTGCTGCATAATGCCTGTGTATGGACATTACACCAACACATTGTATCTGTACTGTACAGGGATTTACACTCATTATTATTATTATTATTATCATTTATCTATATGCCAGCAGTTTCCGCAGCGCTTTACAATAACCAGAGGGAGCGAGCTAAACAGACTTATGATGGAAACCAGAAGTGTAGAGGGCCCTGCTCATAAGAATTTACAATCTAGAGGGATTTGGGTTGAGGCAGACAAGAGGAATTTTACTAGATAGTAGGATCATGATTATTTATAACCCCCTATAATAACTCATTATAACCCTCTGAATCTTATCCCTGTACAGCAGTGATTAACCCCACAGCTCTCCCTGAATTCTGACCTCTCCATGGCAACTGTAAGGCAGCAGTAATCTATTTTAACTTTTTGTTACAGTGAGGTTTAGGGTTGCTGTTTGCAGATGCTTTTATGTTTTTCCAGGGTGCTTGGTGAGACATAAAACAAAGGATTTTGCTTCTCCACAGGGGGCACACTAATCCTGCTTTAAAAAGGTGTGAAATTGTCCTTTGACATGCTAATGAGTGCTTTTCAATGTATTACAATGCAAAACCGAGATCACTCAATTTTGGATGAGAAGGGGTTAAGACAATATATAACATTTCTATGATCAATTCCATTTTCTCAGCCTAGCGATAGATTTTATCACACTCCTGTATCAGTGCTATCCTGACAGATCCCGGGACACTTGGCAGGTATGCGTTTCTGAAAATCATAATATATACACTTCAGCTTTTTTCCGTTGAAGAGCTGAGTAGGGCAGACGTCGGAAATCTTCTGTTTTGGTATAAATAGACCCAACAAATTCCATTATTTACTTGGATTAAATATTTATGGCCTCAAACCAGTGACAAGCTTATCGCAAGACCCCCCACTGGAGACATTTAAAGCATGACATTTCACTGGGGTCTGGATTGAAAGGAAAGGAAAGATGTTCAAAAATAATCAACAAAGAAAAATCGCCGATAGATGTGTGTCACCCAGGGACTGGATGAGTGTCCTGCCTGGAGTTTACATCCATTGAAGTCGGCCTTTGATCTGTTAAAGGGACAGTGAAACCCACTCTTAAAATCTATAAACGTTTCCTCGTAAATATACCAAAGAAAAAAAACAGACATAGGATTAAAATATACCCCTCGAAATACTTCTGGCTGTTGATACCATTTGTCAGCCTTTCAGCTGCTGCAGGGAGCTTTACTTCGACCAGGAAGTGCCTCAGCCAATCAGAAGCCTTCTCATTCTTTACTGAGGGTTCTGAACTTATCACATATATCGTTACTCACGAAAAGCAGGGTCAGCAACCTTGATCCTCCAGTTGTTATGGAACTGCATTTCCCACGGATTCCTGCCAACCTAATGAGTAGCTGAGCATCATGGGAGATGTAGTTTCAAAACATCTATAGGGTCTAGGCTGTTGAACACTGGCTTATAGGATGTACAGGTCAGCCCCAGCAAAAGATAGTCACCATAATGAATGAAACCGCCGCATATACCCGATCGCAGCACACTGTCGCTGGGCTAGCATGCTGGTGGCTATGGTCACTGTTTAGTTTAACCCCTTAAGGACCAAGGGTCTTTAAAGCCAATGCATTTATGCATTTGGTCCTTAAGGGGTTAACAAAACCAAAATTTGAATCTTGGTAGGAGTAGTTTCACAGCGAAGCCTCTCCTGTTGCACTTTGGTTTTTAGTCTTACGAAATTCTGCCATTATCTATAAATCTCATTAATATCTTCTTGGCGCTGGTGTATTGCCTCATGGTTTAAGAAAATATCTGTAGGGCCAAGGTTTCTGACTCCTGTCCGTTTGCAGGGTCGGACTAACATAGGGGTTAATGGAGCTGGAGCTTCAGGCCCACAGGCTGAAATGGGCCAGTGACAGGCTGTGAGATTCCCTGCAATCCAACAGGCCGTATTGATAGGTTGCAGAACAGGACCAGTTCAGCTCCAGTATCAGCACGTTTGTCTTCTGTGACTTATATGTCTATATATAAACACATAAATTCAGTCCCGCACTCTCTTCCGACTACTCCTGGGCGGCAGCGTACACTGTCAGGGCACTATCATGTGCCTAAGCTAAAACGGGGACGCTAAGGGCAAAAATATGCGCTCGCAAATTTCCCCCTAGCGTCCCTGTTTTACAAGTAGATTACGGGGCAGGCGCTGAATCCAGCAGCCTGCCCCGTAATGGTTGCTAGCCTCTAGGATGCTCGCGGCAGCACTAACGCGCCGTGGCGAGTATCCCCTCCTTGTAGTCCATAGGACTCCATGGAGGCTTGTGCTGCTGGGTCACATGATCTGCAGGATCTTGCCTCTAGCGACTTTTTTCCCCAGTCTCACTCTGCTTCCAGTGGCTAGAAGCAGCAGATCCGGCCGCCGTTCTCGCCACAGGATACGAGGTGAGTATCTAATTTTTTGGGGAGGTTCAGCTGCTGCTAACTGATTGGATTTTTAACCCGTTAGTGTTCGGGAGGTGATCTGGCTGTAACGCCATCACCTCAATTAAGATCGCACTAACGCTCACTTATGTGAGTGCTAGCATTAAAGAGATGACAGGGTCCCTAGTATTCAGCCCCACGCTATCAGGGTTATTCAAAGAGAATCAAAAAGTCGCCGCACATTCGGTGACTTTTCGTTCGATTCAGTGCGATTTGGCAATCCCATTTCGGTGACCCTGCGGTGTATTCAGCAAGCACCACAGGGCCGTCGTAGTGCAGGGAAAAGCCACCGAAAACCCGGCGAATGTACACCGAAACCTACAAAAACATCTGGATTAATCCCGCCGAACACGCCGGAGAAACCCGAGCAGGAGCCGATCAGAGCGCAGAGCAGCCGCCGGAAAAACCCGACACCGCAGACGAATGGAGTGAAAAGAAAAAAACAGTTCGCTTGAATGTTTGAAAATTGAAACGCTGTTTGCAAAGAAACTACAGAACGAAAATGTCTGAAATTTACATATAAGATCCAATGAATGATAATAAAAAGGGCTGTTACAGAAAAAAGATCAAATTATTTAAAAAAAAAAAAACGAAAAATGCTTAAAGTATCCTAAAAAAATCTATAAATAAAGAGACTTTTTACTGTAGAATATTATAATAAACGGTTTATTAGATGTTGAATTAAAACGGGAATATTTTTAACATTGACGCCTATGGGATTCGCCTGAATAAACCTGTTGAATGAAACCACCGAACAGCAGGGCAATTCGGCAACTTCTCACTGCTGGTTTGTGTTCTCTGAATAGACGAAGCATTGCTTCTCTATGGGGATTTCACTGCCCTCGAACAGGCACTGTATGTGCAGGCAATTCGCCAGGATTTGGTGAACTGCCTGCACTCTGAATAGCCGAATGGCCAGGAAAGTAACCGTACGCTGAATTTCACTGTTCGGTTAACTTTTGGCCCCAATTCGGATCTCTTTGAATAACCCTGTATGTGTCTTTACAGGTCAGTATAAGACACTATTTACACAAAAGCATATTTTTATAGAAACATGACTTCTCAGTGTATTCCTTTAAAGGTGCAGCAACAGTTTATACTGTTTGATCAAGTTTATTAATTTTATCAGTGATCGCATGTCAAATCATTTGGTAACATTCAGTCTTTTTGTATTTTTAGTAAACACTCTCAGATAACCATGAAAAATTACAGGAATTATTTTAATTCTAATTTAGGCTTCGCTAACACATAAATAAGACCTGTTGTGGGCTGCCAAAACTGGAGGAGACGCTGAATCAGTTATCAGACAACGGAGAAAAACCGTGAAGTGCACCCATAACCGCCGAATTGGCGAATTCCACCAAACTGCACATAAATAAAAAAGGAAGTCTCCTATTCTCCTAATAGGTGTTTAAAACAATAAAAAATTATTAAAATGTGTCTAAATGATGAAATTGTCCTTTAAAAAATAGTGGAAAGGTCTGTTATGGAACAAAAAAAAAACACCTTTCAAAAAAACTTTTCTCTAAAAAATATAAAATGTTGTTCTAATAAAAAGAAAATGTTTTTTTTTCTGAAAAAAGAGAGAACTATTAAAAAAAAAGTTTAAAAATATATTTTTACATTGAAACCTATGGGATTCACCTGTTTGGACTCACTGCAGAGCAGGAGCCTATGCTCTGTGCTTCATAGAAATCTATGGGCCATATTATATAGTTGCTGCTAACTTAACCAGAGCGGTTGTAAACTTACCAGAGCCATTATAACCTATGGTGGTTTTAGGTTTACAACAGCTCTGTTTAAGTTAACACCAACACTGTAATACTGCCCTATATATCTACACAGCTATATAACCGCCAACCAATTTCTTAGCACAGCTATATAACCGCCAACCAATTTCTTAGCACAGCTATATAACCGCCAACCAATATATTAACACCGCTACAGTCAGGTCCAGAAATATTGGGACATCGACACAATTCTAACATCTTTGGCTCTATACACCACCACAATGGAGTTGGAATGAAACAAACACAATGTGCTTTAACTGCAGACTGTCAGCTTTAATTTGAGGGTATGTACATCCAACTCAGGTGAACGGTGTAGGACTTACAGCAGTTTGCAGATGTGCCTCCCACTTGTTAAGGGACCAAGAGTAATGGGACAGAATAATCATCATAAATCAAACTTTCCCTTCTTAATACTTGGTTGCAAATCCTTTGCGGTCAATCACAGCCTGAAGTCTGGAGCGCATAGACATCACCAGACGCTGGATTTCATCCCTGGTGATGCTCTGCCAGGCCTCTACTGCAACGGTCTGCAGTTCCTGCTTGTTCTTGGGGCATTTTCCCTTCAGTTTTGTCTTCAGCAAGTGAAATGCATGCTCAATGGGATTCAGGTCAGGTGATTGACTTGGCCATTGCATAACATTCCACTTCTGTCCCTTCAAAAACTCTTTGGTTGCTTTTGCAGTATGCTTTGGGACATTGTCCATCTGCAATGTGAAGCGCCGTCCAATGAGTTCTGCAGCATTTGGCTGAATGTGAGCAGATAATATTGCCCGAAACACTTCAGAATTCATCCTGCTGCTTTTGTCAGCAGTCACATCATCAATAAATACAAGAGAACCAGTTCCATTGGCAGCCATACATGCCCACGTCATGACACTACCACCACCATGCTTCACTGATGAGGTGGTATGCTTAGGATCATGAGCAGTTCCTTTCCTTCTCCATACTCTTCTCTTCCCATCACTCTGGTACAAGTTGATCTTGGTCTCATCTGTCCATAGGATCTTGTTCCAGAACTGTGAAGGCTTTGTTAGGTGTTGTTTGGCAAACTCTAATCTGGCCTTCCTGTTTTTGAGGCTCACCAATGGTTTACATCTTGTGGTGAACCCTCTGTATTCACTTTGGTGAAGTCTTCTCTTGATTGTTGACTTTGACACACATACACCTACCTCCTGGAGAGTGATCTTGATCTGGCCAACTGTTGTGAAGGGTGTTTTCTTCACTAGGGAAAGAATTTTTCGGTCATCCACCACAGTTGTTTTCCATGGTCTCCCGGGTCTTTTGGTGTTGCTGAGCTCACCGGTGCGTTCCTTCTTTTTGAGAATGTTCCAAACAGTTGTTTTGGCCATGCGTAATGTTCTTGCTATCTCTCTGATGGGTTTGTTTTGTTTCTTCAGCCTAATGATGGCTTGCTTCACTGATAGTGACAGCTCTTTGGAACTCATCTTGAGAGTTGACAGCAACAGATTCCAAATGCAAATAGCACACTTGAAATGAACTCTGGGCCTTTTATCTGCACATTGTAATTGAGGTAATGAGGGAATATCACACACCTGGCTATGGAACAGCTGAGAAGCCAATTGTCCCATTACCTTTGGTCCCTTAACAAGTGGGAGGCACATCTGCAAACTGCTGTAAGTCCTACACCGTTCCCCTGAGTTGGATGTACGTACCCTCAAATTAAAGCTGACAGTCAGCAGTTAAAGCACATTGTGTTTGTTTCATTCCAACTCCATTGTGGTGGTGTATAGAGCCAAAGATGTTAGAATTGTGTCCATGTCCCAATATTTCTGGACCTGACTGTGTATACCTATCTGCCCAGTTATATAGAATACAGGGCCGGCCTTAGGCCTCTGGACGCCCTGTGCGAGAAATCCTCACAGCGCCCCACCGTAGCCACACACCCTACCATATCCACACCCCAAATGGTGAAATTCATTATTCAGTGAAATTCGGGGTTGTGAATTACAAAGCGATATACCAAGCGATTTGTAACAGCATTTATAAGAAGAGACCCATTCCAGGGAGATTTATTGCTCTGTTATACACCCCGAATATACGAAGAACACCTAAAAGGGCACACGCACACCTTAAATATTTCGAGGAGCCCTAACATGGCACTCACACATATAATTATATATTATATATATATATATATACACACCCCTAAAAAGACCTCTGCATAAACTGAATACATGGAGATGCCCTTAAAAGGGAACCCGCACACCCTGAATATATGAAGGAGCCCCTAAAAAAAGACACCTCTACACCATGAATATATGTAGGAACCCCTAAAAAGACACCTGCACACCCTGAATATATGCTAAAAAGACAACCGCACACCCTCCCCTAAAAAGGAGTGACTTTTGAAAGAAAATATGGGATTTGGCACTGACATAGGGACTGATGCTCGTACCTCAGGACACTCGAGAGGTATGCCTTCAGTATTAAATATGTAGCAGCTTAAGGTTTACAAAGAACTAAAAGGCCCTAGGAGACATTGTAGTCTACAACACAGGAAAGCAAGGGGACCTCTCCTACCACTACAACACAGAACAGCAGAGGAACAGGCACATGACTATAGCACATAAATGATATAAATAAAGAATAATAATAATAATAGCACAGGAGAGCAGGGGGCTCTGTCCCCAGCACATCAGCGCAAGGAGCCCTCTATAGTTATGGAAGGATAGTTGAGCATCTCTCAGTTCTCTATTGCAGAGGAGTATTGTTACTGTATACGCTATGTGATTTCTATATAACTGAGGTTACACGGCACTCGCAGACCTTCATGTACCTTCTCTCTTGGCGACTGCTGTTTTCATGGTGACCTTCCCACAGCAGCCAGCAGCTCACTGCACGCATCTCTGAAGGGAAACAATCTACGGCAGCCCTCGTCAACCCCGCCTACCCAAATCACATAGCCAATCGCAATCACAGAGCTACCCAGGCCACCATTGAACAGCGAACCAGGGAGTCGTCCATTAACGTTACGAGTCATCTCCAGCTAGCTGTGGGGAAAGCAGGCTGTGTGTCGGCTGTCGGGCGCCCCCCATTGCCATGGCGCCCAGTGCGGTTGCACAGGTCACACACCCCAAAGGCTGGCCCTGATAGAATAAACCATGTTTTCAAGTCACACAGTTCCAAAAATAAGCCCACCAAAATATTCAGCTCCAGGTGCGTCTTGGTGCATCCCTCAAGGCTGTGCGCAGTGACTCCCCTCTGGCAAGTGGGGCAATGCCAGTCCACTGCATTCTGTGGCACCCAGGTCCTGTTCCAGCTTTCTTCAGGTTCCCAATGGAGCCAGGAGAAGTGTGAGGCTTCAAGGCCGTTCTAAGCCCCAAGATAGTGATGTGCGCTTAACCTGCCTCCACTGATACGGTGGCAGGTATGTGGCACTCGCTGATGATGTCAGGGACATCTCCTAGGGTAGGAGGAGCCCCTAAGGCCTATAAAAGAGAGCCTCTCCATTCACAGCTCCAATATTGAAGCAGTAACTTCTGTTATTACCTTTTTCCTGTGTTTATCGTCTCCCTGGTATACCGACCCAGACCGGCTTTCTACGACCTCAATTGCCAGCCACCTTCCCTGATCATCTGCTTTCTGCACAACCACGTTTGCCAGCTGCCTGTCCTGGCCTCGACCCTCACCATGACAACCCATTTAGCCTACTCTGGCACCCCACTACGCTTATGGTCTCCAGCATACAGCAGTATCCCATTCCTCACCAACAGTAGCACCTCACAGACCCAAACCCAGACAGAATAGCATCTGGAGCCGTTCATTAAACAGCAGGGTCGGAATAGGGCTCCCTGATTTCTTCTAAATGACTTCCGAACGCTTTATTTTACCGTATGTTTTATGTGGAATTAATTATTTCAAAAATCTTTATTGTTTTGTCTGAGACAACAGAAATATAAATGTTGCGCAGGCTACTTGAACTGTGTGTGTACTATTGTGTTTCTCAGACATGCAGCCTGTCACAGCTGCGGAGTACTTCCCCCCTCCCTTTTTCCCTTTCTCTTCACTGGCAAAGGAAGTTGTTTAAGACAGGAAGATGCAAAGGATTCTGGAACATGTGGTCTCAATTACAGAGGGCCTATGCAATTTCTCAGGAAGAGAACTACACCTCCCAGCAGTGCCTAAGGGAAGGGGCGTTTTCCAAGGGTGGAAGTGCACGTGCAGAGCAAGGAGAAGGCAGAGAAGGGGAGACTGCTGAAGTGAACGGTCCTATGTGGTGGATCGTGCGTCCAGAGGCTGCCTCGTGCGTTCAGTGAAGGAGAGGTCCAGTTGCCCTCACGTGTTGCCAGTACTAGCGGATCGTGCATCCGGCTGTCCTTGCGCATCCAGTGAAGAAGGGGTCCGTCTGCCTTCGTGTGTGTTCCAGTGACAGAGGGAGCAACCGAGTACATTCAGCGGAGAAGAAATCCGGCTGTCCTTGAGTGATTCCAGCGCTAAGAGAGAGCGATCGAGCTACCGTCCAAACGGAGAGAGGTATTCGGCCATCCTGCGTGAGTTGATATTGCCAACTTTATTGTCTGGCCTAGTTCTACTGCCCGCGCAGTTGCAGCTAAAAGGAGGATCGCTGCAGTTACAAATCTTGCTGTTCTGTGACACTTTGCGAAGATTTCTTTCTCACTTTGTGGAATACAAATATGGTTTCATGTTAAAGGTGCCCAACGATAGAATCAAGGGCCCCACCGCTAGCAATCTTGAACGCTTGTATAATTTCCACTGGCCAGTGGTTAGGCAGAATGTATAAGGTTTAGGCAGGTTACTGATATTGGTTACGTTGATTATAGTTGATAATCGAACTGCACTGAAGTATGGTAAAGATTGCCGTCTTGTTCATTCATTATTGAGTTGAATAGTAATGCTAAATTAACTCTTTCAATACTGTTATACTGTTGATTACTTTGTCCTACAAAGGGTTTGCTCGCTAGTCCTAATAAACCCCTTTTATTTAAAGTCATCTTGTCCTGGTATTACTTGGCGCCGAAGGTGGAGGTGGGTAATCACTGGAGTGAGACAGAAGGCCCGTCAAACTCAGCGGCTCTCGCGGGAGTAGCGCTACATAAAGAAACAGCAAATGCTGGTAATGTTCCTTTACATCACATGGACGGAGCTCCCCGCACAACAAGCTAGGTTGGGACGTAAAAACCCAAGGGCTGAATATAGAATATTGAATACAGTCCTAACCTCAACATCTGAGGGTTGGGATTTAGGGGTTATTATTTCAGAGGATCTAAAAGGTAAGTAGTCAATGTAATAGAGCAGCAGGAAATGTGCCGGCTGGGTGGAGTAGAGGTAACATCACTGCTCTGCATGGAGAGAGCCTGTGGAGTCATGGGCTCGATCCCAGCGAGCAACCTCTCCAGTAAGTGTCCTTGGGCAAGACACCCAACAGTGCATACTCACCACCCAGGACATACTGAAAACGAGAGAAATCTCAATGTATCCTTCCTGGTAAAATCCAAAAAAAAAATGCTGGCAGAATGCTTGGTTGTGTAGGGAGAGGTATTAGCAGTAGGAAAAGGGAAGTGCTCATCCCACTGTACAGAGCACTGGTGAGACCTCACTTGGAGTACTGTGTGCAGTACTGGAGACCGTATCTCCAGAAGGATATAGACATCTTAGAGAGAGTTCAGAGAAGGGCTACTAAAATGGTGTACGGCTTGAAGGAGAAAAGTTACCAGGAAAGGCTTAATGATCTTAACATGTACAGCTTGGAAAAAAGACGAGACAGAGGAGATATGATAGAAACATTTAAATACGTAAAGGGAATCCACAAGGTAGAGGAAGGGAGTATATTTAAAAGGAAACTATCAGGGTTATCCAAAGAGATTCGAAAAGTCACCGCACGTTCGGTGACTTTTCCTTCTCTTCAATTCGGTTCCTTTTGCCGATTGCATTTCGGTGACCCTGCGGTGTATTCAGCAAAGAGCACAGGGTCCCCGAATTGCAGGGAAAAGCTGCCGAAAACCTGACGAAAACTAACCGAATGCATGCTGAAAACAAGCAAAAACATCTGGATTAACCTTCGAAAAAGCCGAACAGGAGCCGAATCACACAGAGCCGAAGCAGCTGTGACATAGAGGAGGCAGTGAATAAATTAGAAAAACCATTTGTATGAATCTGGGAAAATGAAACGCTGTTTGCAAAGAAACTACTGAGCGAAAATGTCTGAAATTTTCACAGGAGGTCCAGGGAATGATAATAAAGAGGGCTGTTACAAAAAAAATAAGTTAACTGAAAAAAAAAATAAAAAAAAAATCGGACTTTTTAAAAAAAATAAAAAAAATCTGAAAAATGCTTAAAGTATCCTAAAAAATCTATAAATAAAGAGACTCTTTGCTGCAGAATTTTATAATGAACGGTTTATTAGATATTGAATTAAAACGGGAATATTTTTAACATTGAAGCCTATGGGATTCTCCTGAATAAACCTGTCGAATGAAGCCACCGAATGGCAGGACATTAGGGGAACCTTTCACTGCTGGTTTGTGTTCTCTGAATAGCCGAAGCAGTGCTTTTTCATGGGGATTTCACTCCCCTCGAACAGGAACCGAACAGGCACCGTATGTTCAGGCAATTCGCCAGGATTTGGCGAATTGCCTGCTCTCTGGATAGCCGAATGGCCAGGAAAGGTAACCGAACGCTGATTTTCAGCATTCGGTTACCTTTCTCAAGCAATTCGGATCTCTTTGGATAACCCTGAAAGTAGCAAAACAAGAGGACATAGTCTTAGGCTAGGGTCAGACTAACGCATTTTTCACGTTGTCCGTGAAAAAGTGCGTTCGAACGAATGGACGTATTTTTTCACGGAATACGCGATAGCGGTCATACGATCCGCATTTTCGTCCGTGATTTTGTACGGATCATCAATAAAACACTTTTTGCGTCTGGACGTTATGTTGGCCGGATGTGTGCAGCGTCTGACGTCTCCCAATCACGCAAACACGCCGCTATGCGGACGCAGCGCACTCTGTACGTCAGTAGTAGCGGTTTGACGTTCTAGAAAAAATGCGTTCGTTTGCCAATTGCGTTGCGCGGACGAACTTTCGTGCAGCCGTTCTTCGTATGTTACCCGGCATTGGACGTCATTTGCTGCTAGCACGGCCGTGATTTCGTGCGGTTAAACGCACGTTAAAAATGCTTTCGTCTGACCTTAGCCTTAGATTAGAGGGGCAAAGGTTTAAAAGTAACATCAGGAAGCATTATTTTACTGAGAGGGTGGTGGATACATGGAGCAGTCTTCCAGTAGAAGTGGTAGAGGCCAAAACAGTAATTGAATTTAAGCAAGCATGGGATAGGCATAAGGCTATCCTAAACAAAAGATAAATCCAGGTAACGTATCCATGTAATTGGGCAGACTAGATGGGCCGAAAGGTTCTTATCTGCCAACATTTTATATGTTTCTAGGTATCATCTTGGGGAACACGTGTCCAAATAAAAAGAAAAGGACACGTGACATCATATCTGTAACATACTTATTTCAAAGAGGCTGACCCTGCCGGTTGCCATGATGCAATGTATTGTAGACAGATAAAATGTTGACGGTAACGGATAACCTTGGCATCCCAGAGGTTTTGGAATGACACATGCCATCAGCATCTTGTATGGAAGGTCAACTGTATTCAACCAACTGCGTCACGATTCTCTAACTCTTGGGAAAGGTTTACCAAACAATGACATATTTTACCTTTCTAGCTAGAAAATAGAGAATTATTCATTTTTGTTTTGCTAATTTTGTTCTCTCTCCTATCGTCTCTTCTATTCCCTTAATATCTTTTAGAGGTTAGTCACTAACCTCCAAATTGGCCCCAAATTGCACTCAATGGTGAATTTGGTGCAATTTTAGGGCAGTTCGTCTGTTCACTAAGCTGTCGGTTTGCCAAATACTGCTGAATTGACAGCAAAATACGATGCAATTCAACACAAATCGCAGCAATTTTGCAGCACCGATAATATCCCTTAGAGGACTATCGAGTCTCCTATTCACAGAACGATGAACTGCACTGAAATTCAGGCGAAATGCCCAGATTTTCGGTGGTTCAGTTTGACGGGTTTAAACAGGCGAATCCCATAGGATTCAATGTAAAAACGTGATATCTTTTTAAATTATTAATTTTCTATAAAGACTGTTTATTCTTTTCATTTTTTGGAAAAATTAATTTAATTTTTAAAGACCTTTTTGTATTTTATTTTTTTTGGACTACATTTTTGTTTTTTCTTATTTTTTTAACCTCCCTGGCGGTTTGATCCCAGAGGGATAAAAAAAATTGTACCGATTCTGACATATAAAATATGTCAAAATCGGTCCACCAGCGAGGGTTAAAGATTTTTTTATTTTGTAACAGATCCTTTTTTTTTTAAAAGGACTTTGAGGCTGGGGTCAGACCAGCGCATTTTTAACGTGCGTTCTGGCGCACTTAATCACGGCCGCACTAGCAGCAAATGACGGGCAATGACGGCCTTATACAAAGTACGGTCGCACGAAAGTCCGGCCGCGCAACGCAAGTGGAAAATTAACGCATTTTTTCGAGAACGCAGAACCACTAGTACGGACGTACAGAGTGCGCTGCGCCCGCTAGCAGTGTGTGTGTGTGATTTGGAGACGTCAGACCCTGCTCATGTCCGGCCAACATAACGTCCAGACGCAAAAAGTTTCCTGGTTTGGATTCGTAAAACATCACGCACGAAAATGCGCATCGTATGACCGTTTTCGCATATTCCGTGAAAAAATACATCAATGCGTTCGGACGCACTTTTTTACGTTCGCGTGTAAAAATGCTTTCGTTTGACCCTAGCCTTAGTTGTTATTTGGACACATTTTTACTATATTTTATTGACAGAATAGGAGTCTTACCTTTTGTTTTTCGCAGTTCGACTTAATGTGGCGCAATTCGGCAGTTTTCCTGACGTCTGATAACTGCTTTGGCGACTCCAATTTAGGGAAAATACGGTGTCCATTCGCTTAATGGTGAATTCTCCGTATTTTCCGCAAAATGGAATCGCCGAAATGTGGGGATTTCCTTTTCTGGACCTTCTTTTTACTCTCCTTCCTCATTCCTTCATCCCTTTCATTCTCCCTCTCTCTCAAACTGGTTATTTCATGTTTCCGTAAAGCTGGGATACTCATGTCTACTCCGTGCTCCCATCCCACTGTGTAGACAAACACTTTGTGTTAGTAAGGGCAAGGTTCACCATATTACGGTCTACAGAGAAAGAGACGTGTAATCGGATTGAGCCTTTCTGGCAGGAGGGACGTTTTCTTCATTCTCAGCTGAAAATGTAATTAATTTGCGGTAAAGAAAAACGTTTTTCCCAGCAGAAAACAGGACTATATTATGTTTTAAGACTTTAATTACAGTTAGCAGCTTAAGGTATAGGAACCATGCTTCCCTAATTATTAAATGAGGTGTTTGTCTTACTTAAGGCTTTATTCACTAAGTGCTGATGTTCACTGTTATTGCAAACGACTGTAAAAGCAAGGCAAGTCATTCCACAGGATCGGAGCTGCCCTTGAGAAGTCGTGGAGGCGAGAGTTGGCCGTGCAGGTGTAGACAGATGAGTCTGACAGGTGGAGATTGCCCACTGACCAGAGTTGTCTAGGCGGGATGTGTTTGCGGAGTAACAAAGACCTGTAGGGAGGAGTTGAGTTATTGAGTGATTTGAACGTGAGCGTCAGTATTTTAAACTGTATCCTGAAATGTACAGGAAGCCAATGGAGGGACCGGTAGAGGGGGGAGGTACGCGAGGTGCGTCTGGTGAGAAAAATAAACCTGGCACCTACATTCATTACAGATTGCAAAGGGGCAATACGGGTTGGGGAGACCAATAAGGAACGAGTTAGAGTGATCAAGAGGGATGTTAGATCATAGATGGATATGAAGGAAGATAGAAGAAGATGTGGATAGAGATTGATTGAATGATTGATAGAAGGATATGGATAGAGACGGATAGATAAGTAGATATGGATAGAAATAGATAAATAGATAGCGTGAGATAGATAATAGATACTAGAATACATAGCTAGAGGGACAGAGATTGATAGATATTAGATGGATGGTAAATGATAGATACAGACAGACGGATGGATAGAGAGATAAAGAGAGTGAGATAGATATTAGATGGATGGTAACTGATAGATACGGATAGACGGATGGATAGAGAGATAAAGAGAGCGAGATAGATATTAGATGGATGGTAACTGATAGATACGGATAGACGGATGGATAGAGAGATAAAGAGAGCGAGATAGATATTAGATGGATGGTAAATGATAGATACGGATAGACGGATGGATATAGAGATAAAGAGAGCAAGATAGATATTAGATGGATGGTAACTGATAGATACGGATAAACAGATGGATGGAGAGATAAAGAGAGCGAGATAGATATTAGATGGATGGTAACTGATAGATACGGGTAAACAGATGGATGGAGAGATAAAGAGAGCGAGATAGATATTAGATGGATGGTAACTGATAGATACGGATAGACAGATGGATGGATAGAGAGATAAAGAGAGCGAGATAGATATTAGATGGATGGTAACTGATAGATACGGGTAAACAGATGGATGGAGAGATAAAGAGAGCGAGATAGATATTAGATGGATGGTAACTGATAGATACGGATAGACAGATGGATGGATAGAGAGATAAAGAGAGCGAGATAGATATTAGATGGATGGTAGATATTGATAGTAGACACAAATAGGGATAAAGCTAGATAAAGACGCTAGATGGTTTGTAAATAATCGTTATCTAGATCAAAGATAGATAGATCGATATGGATAATAAATAGTAGATATGGATATGATATAATCAAATTTGCACCTAAACGTTCATGAAGAAGCCTAGTGGGATGTCTCTGTAATCCTCTTTCTCTCCCAGAGAACGTGGGATGTGTTTACCTTTTCTGCACAGTTGGTTCCTGTGTCTCCTCCATTGTTTGGAATAATTTCCATTTGCTTACTTAAAGTCTGGTAAAGACGTAATGCGAGTGTTTCACTTCCCCAGGTTTTAGCAGGTCTAGCGGAGGCTCCCTATTTGGTTTTATGAAACAGTATCATTCGGATGTCTTGTTTATGTCAAGTTTACAACAAACTCAATATTTTATAACCCAGAATAATGTGTTTTCCATTATACGTTGCTCTCTGCAGACTGATATCGTAAGCTCGTAAACTTTTGTTTCAATGAAATTGGTAAAAAATATATATACAGTGGCAAGAAAAAGTATGTGAACCCTTTGGGATTACGTGGTGTTTTGCATGAATTGGTCATAAAATGTGCTCTGATTTTCATCTAAGTCACAACAATTTGAAAAACACAGTCTGCTTAAAATAATACAACACAAACATTATATGTTTTCATGTGTTTATTGAACATAACATGTAAACATTCACAGTGCAGGGCGGAAAAAGTATGTGAACCTTTGGACTTAATAACTGGTTGACCCTCCTTTGGCAGCAATAACCTCAACCAAACGTTTCCTGCAGTTGCAGATCAGACCTGCACAACGATCTGGAGTAATTTTGGACCACTCCTCTTCACAAAACTGTTACAGTGTAGCAATATTCTTGGGATGTCTGGTGTCAATCGCTCTCTTAAGGTCATGCCACAGCATTTCAATCGGGGTGAGGTCAGGACTCTGACTGGGCCACTCCAGAAGGCGTATTTTGTTTTGTTGAAGCCATTCTTTTGTTGAATTACTAGTATGCTTTGGGTCATTGTCCTGTTGCATCACCCATCCTCTGCAGAGCTTCAGTTGGCGGACAGATGGTCTTACGTTTTCCTGCAAAATGTCTTGATAAACTCTGGAATTCATTTTTCCCTCAATGACAACAATCCGTCCAGGCCCTGAGGCAGCAAAGCAGCCCCAAACCATGATGTTCCCTCCGCCATGTTTTACAGTGGGGATGAGGTTTTGATGTTGGTGTGCTGTGCCTTTTTTTCTCCACACATAGTGTTGTGTGTTTTTTCCAAACAACTCAATTTTGGTTTCATCTGTCCACAGAATATTTTGCCAGTAGTGCTGTGGAACATCTAGGTGCTCTTTTGCAAACTTCAAACGTGCTGCAATATTCTTTTTGGACAGCAGTGGCTTCCTCCGTGGTGTCCTCCCATGTACTCCATTCTTGTTTAATGTTTTCCTTATTGTAGATGTGTCAACAAAAATGTTAGCATTTGCCAGAGATTTCTGTAAGTCTTTAGCTGACACTCTAGGATTCTTCTTTACCTCATTAAGCATTCTGCGCTGTGCTCTTGCAGTCATCTTTACAGGACGACCACGCCTAGGGAGAGTAGCAACAGTGCTGAACTTTCTCCATTTGTAGACAGTCTGTCTTACCGTGGACACATGAACATCAAGGCTTTTGGAGATACTTTTGTAACCCTTTCCAGCTTCATGCAAGTCAACAATTCTTGATCGTAGGTCTTCTGAGAGCTCTTTTCTGCGAGGCATGGTTCACATCAGGCAGTGCTTCTTGAAACCAGTAAACCCAAAACTGGTGTGTGTTTTTAAAGGGCAGGACAGCTTTCAGCAACACATCCAATAATATCACACTGATTGGACTCAAGTTTGGCTCACTCCTGGCTCCAATTAGCTCTTGGAGAAGTCATTAGGCTAGGGGTTCACATACTTTTTCCACCCTGCACTGTGAATGTTTACATGTTATGTTCAATAAACACATGAAAACATATAATGTTTGTGTTGTATTATTTTAAGCAGACTGTGTTTTTCCAATTGTTGTGATTTAGATGAAGATCAGAGCACATTTTATGACCAATTCATGCAAAACTCCACGTAATCCCAAAGGGTTCACATACTTTTTCTTGCCACTGTATCTATGTTTAGAAATTTTTGGCTTAAAACACAGCTGTTATACTTAACGACAGCGTGCCGCCATCTTGGTAGAGGCATTCGCAAAGCAATCTGAGATTCAGTCAGAGCTGCCGATGCTTACCACCAGTCAGGTGAGATCAGAAGAACTGGTCTATAGAAGGCAGGCAGTAATGGAGCCCTTTAATAAAAAGGACACATTCCTCTATGTGCAACGTTAGCTGCACGGTTGTCCCAAACCTGCGTTAGGCCTGTCCTCAGGTGGTCCTGTTGTGGGTATGGGAGTGGATTCTGTAGTGCAGACAACTCTACCATGAGCTGCGTGCTCTGTAAAATGCTCTACCCAACTCTCACAACCGCCAGTCCTACGGATCGCATGGGAAATCTTTCGATTGACTAGTATGGGGGGTCAATTAATTATGGTTTATGGGGTCTGGGGTTTGCCTCTCCGTGTGGACAAATAACAATACAGGAACAGGCACTCCAAATGCTGGATATTTATTTAGGAGAAAGCAATGTTTCGGCTGGATAATCAGCCTTCCTGAAGTCCAGACCCGCATATAACATCCAATTTTCTATCCAATTCTCCAGTAATCCCTGGTTTAGTGACTAGACCTCAGCGATACGTTCTTTCCATACGCACTGCCTCGCGTTACCCAGCACGGATCCCTGCCGTGAATACATATGTATCTTAGCATTACAGCTCTTTCATTAAGGGATGAGTTCAAACGTGCAAATGAATAAACAATCGTGTTTCCGCATATCTGCTGTATTTAGGACGCGCGACGACGTTGAGAAATCGGATCGAGCGTCAGGCTTTTTTTAATGAATAATAATGATAATCCCGCTCTTAAATGCCACTGAAATCGGGACAGATCTTCTATTGAAAAAACACTCGGCATTTAAAATAATTATGTAAATCTAGAAAATGCATCTCAACTGTTTATTCTGTCCTCTCCGAGCTCATTGTGCAACATGAGGTCTGAAATTTGTCCACATGCACAATTCATTAAAACCATATGAATTATTTAATCCTTTAATTTGGCATTTTATTTATAAAAAATAAAAAAATATATATATATATTGGACCAAAACACTACTCCATGCAGCCATCCACACATCCACGCATAGTGGATGGCTGGAGTAGAGGTAACATCACTGCTCTATAACCGTGGAGACCCGGGCTCTAACCCTGGCCAAGGCACCTCTCCAGTAAGTGTCCTTGGGCAAGACACCCAAAGGTACATACTCGCTACCGCACATTATCCGCTGTGGAGTCCAGTGGCAACATCTCTACCCTTCGACCGTGGAGAAGCAAGTAAAATCCCGTTCAGCACATCCCTCCAATACAACTGTGGAGAAGCAAGTCTCGACTTTACGAGAAGCGGGTTCAACCTAACCACCAGGTCACTGCTCTACAATCATGGAAAGACGACTGGATCCCACTCAGAAGAAGCCACCAGCGAGTGTCCTTGTGCAAAACACCTAACGATATGGATGCTCCTACCTCACAAAAAATACTTGTACATCTCATAGATTGTAAGTTCCTTTGGGAACAGGATCCCCTGAATCAGGCCGTATCATCCATGTGTGGTATTACAATGTATCAACTGCTTGTACACTTTTTATTATTATTATTATTCTTTATTTATAAAGCGCCAGCATATTCCGCAGTGCTGATCTTGTAAAGCGCTGCGGAATATGTGGCGCCATATAAATAAAGGATAATAATAAATAGTGAGAGCACTGGGCTAATTTCGGTGTTTTAGTTTTAATTAAACCCTCAAAATATGATATTTTATCTTTGAGCAGCTGAAAGCAGCCAGATTGAGTGTTCGTGAATGAGCAAGTTTTCCCATCAATGGGTTTTTTCTCCCCTGATGGCACAGCGGGCATATTCCAAGATAGCAATGCCAGGATTCGTCGGCCTCAAATTGTGCAAGAGTGGTTGAGGGAGCATGAGACATAATTTTCACACATGGATTGGCCGCCGCGCACAGTCCAGACCTTAACCCCATTGAGGTTAATCTTTGGGATAATGTGCTGGAGAAGACTTTACGCAGCGCCGCGACTCTCCCATCATCAATACAAGATCTTGGCCACAAATAAATGCCACTCTGGATGCCAATAAATGCTGTGACATCGCATGAGCTTATCGAAACGATGCCGCGGGGAATGTGAGGGGCAAATACAACCAGGGGTCGAGTCCTGGGAAAAAAAGTGAGGGAACTCACCCACGAATTCCACAACCCCCATTACCTGAAGAAAATATATATATATATATCACGAGTACAGCAGTACGTGGTGATACCATTTTTATTGGGTTAACTTTACATTTAAAAGACAAGCTTTCAAGAGTGTAAACTGGAAACTATACTGATCAGTGAAAGGTATCACTACGTACAGGTATACTCGTGATTGTGGCAACTGGACTAACGCATTTTATATATAATATATATATATCCAGGCACAGACCCCCAGAATAATATACACAACACTGAGCCCCCAGAATAATATACACAGCACTGAGCCCCCAGAATAATATACACAGTGCTGAACCCCCAGAATAACATACCCAGCACTGAGCCCCCAGAATAATATACACAACACTGAACCCCCAGAATAACATACACAGCACTGAGCCCCCAGAATAACATACACAGCACTGAGCCCCCAGAATAATATACACAACACTGAACCCCCAGAATAATATACACAACACTGAACCCCCAGAATAACATACACAGCACTGAGCCCCCAGAATAACATACACAGCACTGAGCCCCCAGAATAATATACACAACACTGAACCCCCAGAATAATATACACAACACTGAACCCCCAGAATAACATACACAGCACTGAGCCCCCAGAATAATATACACAGCACTGAGCCTCCAGGATAATATACACAGCACTGAGCCCCCAGAATAACATACACAGCACTGAGCCCCCAGAATAATATACACAGCACTGAGCCCCCAGAATAACATACACAGCACTGAACCCCAAGAATAATATACACAGCACTGAGCCTCCAGGATAATATACGCAGCACTGAGCCCCCAGAATAACATACACAGCACTGAGCCCCCAGAATAACATACACAGCACTGAACCCCAATAATAATATACACAGCACTGGTTATATGGATATATTTTCCCCAGTTCACATGGATATAAGTGCCCCCAGTTCACTTGGATATAATTGCCCCAGCTCATATGGGTATATATTGCCCCAGCTCTCATGGATAATGCCCCCAGCTCTCATGGATAATGCCCCCAGGTCTCATGGATAATGCCCCCAGGTCTCATGGATAATGCCCCCAGCTCTCATGGATACTGCCCCCAGCTCTCATGGATACTGCCCCCAGGTCTCATGGATAATGCCCCCAGCTCTCATGGATATGCCCCAGCTCTCATGGATACTGCCCCCAGCTCTCATGGATACTGCCCCCAGGTCTCATGGATAATGCCCCCAGCTCTCATGGATATGCCCCAGGTCTCATGGATACTGCCCCCAGGTCTCATGGATATTGCCCCCAGGTCTCATGGATATGCCCCAGGTCTCATGGATAATGCCCCCAGCTCTCATGGATATGCCCCAGGTCTCATGGATACTGCCCCCAGGTCTCATGGATATTGCCCCCAGGTCTCATGGATATGCCCCAGGTCTCATGGATAATGCCCCAGCTCTCATGGATATGCCCCCAGCTCTCATGGATATGCCCCAGGTCTCATGGATACAGCCCCAGGTCTCATGGATAATGCCCCCAGCTCTCATGGATATGCCCCAGGTCTCATGGATATGCCCCAGCTCTCATGGATAATGCCCCAGGTCTCATGGATACTGCCCCCAGGTCTCATGGATATGCCCCAGCTCTCATGGATATGCCCCCAGCTCTCATGGATATGCCCCCAGCTCTCATGGATATGCCCCAGGTCTCATGGATATTGCCCCCCAGGTCTCATGGATATTGCCCCCCCAGGTCTCATGCATATTGCCCCCAGGTCTCATGGATATGCCCCAGGTCTCATGGATAATGCCCCCCCAGGTCTCATGGATATGCCCCAGGTCTCTTGGATATATGCCCCAGGTCTCATGGATATGCCCCAGGTCTCATGGATATGCCCCAGGTCTCATGGATATGCCCCAGGTCTCTTGGATATATGCCCCAGGTCTCATGGATATGCCCCAGGTCTCATGGATATGCCCCAGGTCTCATGGATATGCCCCAGGTCTCATGGATATACCCCAGCTCTCATGGATATGCCCCAGGTCTCATGGATATTGCCCCCCCAGGTCTCATGGATATGCCCCCCAGGTCTCATGGATATGCCCCCCAGGTCTCATGGATACTGCCCCCAGCCCAGCTCACCTCTGCTGCTCCTGCCGCACATTGCCGGCGGCCGCGTGCTTCCTGCTTCAGCGGCCGCTGACAGGAAGTGCAGCCGCTCGCCTGGGATCTATGAAACAGCCAGGCGAGCGGCTCCACTTCCTGTCACCGGCCGTTCTAACAGGAAGCACGCGGCCGCCGGCAATGTGCGGCGGTGGCGTTCGGGCTCGGGCCACAGCGGGAACGCTGCGTTCCCGCTGTGGGAGAAGTGCGGGAACGCAGTTCCTGCGCGTTCCCGCTCAACTCGATCCCTGAACACAACCAAATACTACAGTGACTTTTTTGGGGGGGGGCAACACAGTGTATATGTATATATATTCTACATTGTTAAGACGCACTACAGGGTCTTCCGTAAAACCTCAGTTTTATTTTTTACGATTTAAAATAGAAGATTGATGTTTTGAGTCTAAAGAAAAGCCCCTGTGTCCAATTGAATCGTTGATCCGCCATTTTTTTAAAATATTTACATGCAATATATATACTGTATATCAGGCCTCAAAATTTCCACTCGCCTGCTCGCATTTGGCGAGTGGAAATTACATGAGGGCGAGTGGGAATGCAGAGGCATGGCAGGATAGGGGTTAGGTGGGGCAACTAGTGGCGAGTAACTCTTAAGACCTGGCTAGTAGCTTGGGACTTGACATTTTGAGGCCTGCTGTATATGCATATTGTGGATTGTAGCACCTGGGCAAAAAAACTATGCTTTGGTAGGTGTTTATCTTTGGATCCATTGTGATTCGATACAATGTGACCAGCCTGTGGCAAACAATCCTTTAATAGCTCTTATCTTGTTTTATTACATATGGATGTGCATGTACTTCTGACCTGATTTTGTGGCCATTAAAATCAATCTGCCTCTGGCCATGAAGCTGGCGAATGGTCCCAAGCCATAGGAGCAATTTGGAATGATTTCAAGTAATGGGACCTTCTAGGCGTAATGGGTTACTATGTATACCCTGTCCGTAGTGCTTCGGGGTCTCTCAATGGGGATGGAGACATGTGAACAAAAAATACTGATCTCTCACTCGGGCACTGCCTCGTGGCAGCGTAAAACACCCAGCTGAAGGCCCATTGTTGTGTTCCATAAAGGTAACGCCATAGGGGACCTTGTCATTGCATTGTGGATGTTCTGCTTTCTGCTAGGAATGAATCGTTTTGTGCTGCGGCCCTGTTAGGTCAAAAGGAAGCTAAATCAAATTGCTTTTGAACCTCAAGGGCAGACCCTGTGTCCCGTTCTGCAGAAAAAGACGGCTTGGCCCGTGACAGCCGCTGAAAAGAAAGAATATGTTCGCTCAAAGCTGAATGAAAAGGAGTTGCGGCGCTAAGGCTAGGGTCAAACGAACGCATTTTTCGCATCGACCGTCAAAAAGTGCATTGACGTATTTTTTTTACGGTGAACGCGAAAGCGGTCAAACGATGCGCATTTTCGTGCGTGTTTTTTTACAGATCGTCAATAAAACACTTTTTGCGTCTGGACTTTATGTTGGCTGGACATTAGCAGCGTCTGACGTCTCCTAATCACGCACACACGCCGCTATGCCGACGCAGCGCACTCTGTACGTCAGAACTCTACGTTCTCGAAAAAATGCGTTAGTTTGCCACTTGCGTTGCGCGGCCGGACTTTCATGCGGCCGTACTTCGTATATTGGCTGTCATTGCCCGTCATTTGCTGCTAGTGCGGCCGTGATTAAGTGCGCCTAAACATGCGTAAATTATTTTTTGTACCATTTATTTTTTTTAACATATTTTATACTTGTATAAATTGACTGAAATCCCTTTTATTTTACCACTGATTTATTTACTTTTACAATATTATAATTATTTAAAACGCTTGCCGCGAGTGTGAAATCTCTGCTCTCCCACCGTCGCGTAAAAAACCCAACCGCGAACTTGTCTGCTTTTTGTGTTTATTAAAAGAAAGGAAAAAAAAAAAGGGCGACACGGAGCAGATGTGACCGCGCACAATTTCCTGCGATTAGACAATTCAGCGACACAAAATCACAGTCATTAGGCGGGTAATAACCTTCTCGCTTTCTTTTACGTCGCTGCTTAACCCCCGTCTTGCCGCCGTGGAGCGTTTAAAGAGCGGCAGAGCGCCGGGCCGGCCTGACGTCCGGGACACAAGGGGTGAGCTGTGACTGTGCTGGAGATACGGTGCTGAGTAAAATGATATTATCTGCTGAATGCGCCGCCTAATTTAGATTTGGCAGGAGATGACTGAACGCTTGTTTATCTGTTGCCTAAACATGAGTTAGTTGAACCGTAAAGACGATCCTGGGAAGCTGCAAAAATCGCTTGTTATTAGGGAAGATGTGTAAAATTCAGATTTTTTTACCCAAATTAAATGCTCTTTGAATTAGATCCAAATAATCACAATTAATACTGTATTTAAAGGGATAATCTGTTAAACAAAATTGAGTTTGCATTTTATGCCCTGAAATAATTGGTCTGAGGCTAATAATGACAGACTTTTTAGATTAGATTTAGATTTTAGATGATTTTACTTACGTTTTCTCCCTCGTCGCGCGCTGCTCCTCCTCTTCAGCTCAGAGAATCCCCAACCCGGACGTCCCTGAAGCTTTTCTGCACAAACTGCATTTCTACGCAACATGCATACAGGGTTATTCAAAGAGATCCGAATTGCTTGAGAAAGGTAACCGAACGCTGAAAATCAGCGTTCGGTGTCATGCATCAAGCCTGTGCCCGCACCTAATCCCTGGCAAACCCTTATTCACCTGCCTAGGTTTGTATGCAGGTTACAGATTCCCCTATCTGGGTGTTAAGCTTCTGTTGTGGTACCTACAGGTGTATACTATTTCACCTAAATGAAGCCTGCTTAAAAGAGGGATCCACCCTTCCATCAGGGCTTCAACATAAACGTCCCTGAAGCTCCCTACCGTTGTACCTGTATCCCTCCAGTGATACTCCCAAGTGGAACCCTGCTACCAAGGAGAATCTCCCCACCAAGGTACCCCGCTCTCAAGAACCCTCGTTCATCAAGGTACCCCGCTCTCAAGAACCCTCGTTCAAGTGTACCCCGCTCCCAAGAATCCTCGTTCTTCAAGTATACCCTGCTCTCGAGAATCCCTGTTTCCAAGCTGAACCCTGAAACTTGCATACAGTCTGTTGCCTGCCTGCTAGTGCTCATATTATTTACTGTTTGCCTTGTTTATTCTTCAATAAACCTTCAGTACCCAGCAACCTGTGTGGCTCCTACGATCACTGCATCCTGGGCTTACTTCACCCACCGTCGCACTCCCATTCCTGACAGAATGTTGAAGCCTTCACACAGTGAGTCCGCGGTGATCCAAATCGTTATGGAGTACCTTAGAAAAGCGATTCAAGACATCCTGCAACATTTGGACTCCATATTTGCAAGTATGCAGCAGGGTTTAAAAGGCACCTCTACTAAGGTGTGCACTCCAGCTCCAAAGAAAGTGGGCAGAGGACCCCTAACTTCTGAAGAAATGGCTAGGAGAAGGTCCCAGAAGCTCTGCTTCTACTGCGGGGAACCGTCCCATACCATCTCAGAATGTTTAGTGCGCCCCCCCAAGCTGCCCTGCACTTTCCCTGGAGTTGCAAACGAAGCCCTGCAATCCCTGGTGCTACTCCCCAGTCTGCACCTGTTAATTCAAAAAGGACTTTTCCTATCAAGGCCAGAGAACCCTTTTCTACTCCGGCTATGTTCCCAATACCTAGTGAAGCACTGCCCACCAAGTTCAAGAAGGCAGTGCCTGTCAAGCCTGCTTCCACCAGACCAAAAAGGGAAACTGTTCCTACCAAGTCCTTGTCCAGAAAACCCACACCTGCTAAGACAAAGACTACGTATAAAAAGTCTATGGAGGCCTACTCTGATAAGCTCCAAAGGTGCTAGCCAAATAGGATGGTGTCACTGGAAACCTATCCTGAGGTCACAGACCTTGAAGACCCCTATCCTGCCGACACCATGGAGTTCGAGTCCCCCCTACCTCCAGAATATGAACCTGAAATCCCCATGGAGATAGCTGCTGCCTCCATGACCTAGAAGAATCACTGTTGCTGCAGAGTCCAGCTGCCTCCATACTAAGGCGGGCTCTTGGATTCAAAAAGGTTGAGACTCCCACGCCTCACAGCCGCAAATCCGGGCTGGTTTCTGGACAACCATGCCAAGCAACGGCACATATTGGTACCACTGTCTCTACCCCTGAAGGCACCATTACTATGGAACCCTTGCCCCCTGGGTTCACGTATGGTTCCAATGGGACTGTGGTCAGATGCGCAGACCTGCCGGTGTTTCAGAACCCCAAAAGCGCTTGGAGATCACTCCACAATAATGTTGTCGCTGCCCTGCAACCCGCGGGATCTCAAGAGGTTGCTGCCCTGCAACCCGCGGGATCTCAAGAGGTTGCTGCCCTGCAACCCGCGGGATCCCAGGAGCTGTGCTGTACCGAGGTCCAGGTCCAAGAGCCGTGCTGTACCGAGGTCCAGGTCCAAGAGCCGTGCTGTACCGAGGTCCAGGTCCAAGAGCCGTGCTGTACCGAGGTCCAGGTCCAAGAGCCGTGCTGTACCGAGGTCCAGGTCCAAGAGCCGTGCTGTACCGAGGTCCAGGTCCAAGAGCCGTGCTGTACCGAGGTCCAAGAGCCGTGCTGTACCGAGGTCCAAGAGCCGTGCTGTACCGAGGTCCAAGAGCCGTGCTGTACCGAGGTCCAAGAGCCGTGCTGTACCGAGGTCCAAGAGCCGTGCTGTACCGAGGTCCAGGTCCAGGTCCAAGAGCCGTGCTGTACCGAGGTCCAGGTCCAGGTCCAAGAGCCGTGCTGTACCGAGGTCCAGGTCCAGACTGCTGCCACCAAAACAGCATTTGTGGACACTGATACCGCTGCAACTACCCTGCCAACTCCTGGTAAGGCCAGTCCATCTAGTGCAGTCCTGGTACTTGTCTCTGCCATGGCAGCCCAGGTGAATACCCTTACCCATACCATACAGGACATTCAGCTGAACCACAAGTTCCTGCAGTCTCAGGTACAGGTTACATAGTTACATAGTTATATAGGCTGAAAAAAGACATGCGTCCATCGGGTTCAGCCTCTCCCACATAACCTACTGCTGTTGATCCAAAAGAAGGCAAAAAACCCAGTCTGAATGCTTGCCAATATGCAACATACTGGGAAAAAATTCCTTCTTGACCCCAGAATGGCGTCAGATTTCTCCTTGGATCAAGAAGCTTTTACCCACATATTAAATATTATAACCCTTAATATTCTGTGTCTGCAGGAAGTCATCCAGTCGTTTTTTAAAAGTCTGTACAGACTCTGACCCAACCACCTCAACAGGCAGAGAATTCCACAGCTTTATTGTTCTCACCGTAAAATAACCCTTCCTATGCTTTAAGCTAAATTTTCTTTCTTCCAGTCTAAATGGATGACCCCTTGTCCTATGTATAGTCCTGTTAATGAATAGGTTATCAGACAATGGTTGATAATGGCCCCGTATATATTTATATAAGGTTATCAGATCCCCTCTAAGGCGCCGTTTCTCTAAACTAAACAGGTTTAAGCTTGTTAGTCTTTCCTCATAACTTAACCCTTCCATCCCCCTTATTAATTTAGTTGCCCGTCTCTGCACTTTTTCTAGCGATATAATATCTTTTTTTTAAGACAGGTGCCCAAAATTGCACGGCATATTCAAGGTGCGGCCTGACCATTGATTTATACAGAGGCAAAATTATGTTTTCATCCCGTGAGTGAACTCCCCTTTTAATGCATGCCAGTACTTTGCTGGCCTTGGCGGCTGCTGTTTGACATTGCACATTGTTACTTAGTTTGAAGTCTATGATTATTCCCAAATCCTTCTCCTGCTTGGATTTCCCTAACTCCGTACCATTTAGGGTATAAATTACTTGTGTGTTCTTCACTCCAAAGTGCATAACTTTACATTTATCTAGATTAAATTTCATCTATCTAAATCCCTCTGCAGCGAAGTAACATCCTGCTCACATTGTATTACTTTTCCTAGCTTTGTGTCATCTGCAAACACTGATACATGACTTTCAATGCCTATCTCAAGGTCATTTATAAATAAATTGAATAGTATTGGTCCTATAACAGACCCCTGAGGGACACCACTTACCACTGGTGTCCATCTTGAAAATGTACCATTTATGACCACTCTCTGTACCCTATCTTTTAGCCAGTTTTCTATCCAAGAACAAGTATTTTCATCTAGACCATTTTTTCTTAATTTAAATAGTAACCTTTTGTGTGGAACTGTGTCGCAAGCTTTGGCAAAATCTAAGTAAATCACATCCACTGCGACCCCCTGATCTATACTTCTACTTACTTCCTCATAGAACGTAATTAGGTTAGTCTGACATGATCTGTGTTTCATGAAACCATGCTGATTTTTGCCAATTACATTATACCTCCCAATAAATTCCTGAATATTATCCCTTAGTAACCCCTCAAATACTTTCCCAGCCACAGATGTTAAGCTCACAGGTCTATAATTCCCAGGCACAAATTTAAAACCTTTCTTAAATATAGGGACCACGTCAGCTTTTCTCCAATCCTCTGGTACTATTCCTGAAAGAAAAGAATCTTGAAAGATTAAGAACAGAGGTTTACATATTTCAACACATAGCTCTCTTAGTACTCGCGGATGAATTCCATCTGGCCCTGGGGCTTTATTAACATTCACATTGTTTAATTTGTGTAAAACCTTGTCCTGAGTCAACCAGTCACTTTGTATTAGTAAGTTTTTATTAAGGAATTTCATGTCTCCTGTTATAGGTTTCTCTTTGATAAATACTGAAGAAAAATAATCATTTAAAATTTCTGCCTTATCCTGATCTTCAGTTAACAATAACCCTGACTCAGATTTTAGTGAACCTACATTTTCACTCTTGGGTTTTTTAGAATTTATGTACCTAAAGAATCTTTTAGGGTTGGTCTTGCTCTCTTTGGCTATTTCTTTTTCATTTTCTAGTTTAGCCCATCTAATCGCATTTTTACATGCTTTATTGGCTGCCCTATATGCTTTATAGGATGCCTCAGATTTATCAAATTTAAAAGCTTTAAATGCCTTCTTTTTATTTTTCATTTCCTTAGTTACCTTCCTACTAAGCCACATTGGTTTCAGTCTGTTTCTTTTATATTTATTAACCAGTGGAATATATTGTGACGTGTACTTTTCTAGTGTTAGTTTAAAGATATTCCACTTATCCTCAGTGTTTTTCCCGTGAAAGAGTTTCTGCCAGTCAATGACATTGAGAGCTTCCTTTATTTTAATAAAGTTGGCCTTTTTAAAATTATATGTTTTAGCATGCCCCTTATGAATGTTTTTTTTGAGTTTATTTCAAAAGTCACCATATTATGGTCGCTGTTTCCCAACTGTTCTTTTACATTAAATTTGAGAAAAGATCCACGTTATTTGTTATAACCAGGTCCAGACAGTTATCCTCTCTAGTTGGTGTTTCTACCAGTTGTGACATGAAGGTATCATTTAAAATGTTCAGGAACCGGATTCCCTTTGCTGAATTACTAGTCCCACTATCCCAATTAATGTCCGGGTAATTAAAATCTCCAATAATTAAAGTGCTACCATGATGTGCAGCCTTCCTAATTTGCTCTAACAGTTGTTCTTCCTCTTCATTATCTATATTAGGTGGTTTATAGCATATGCCAACCAATAATTGACTTCCCTGTTTATTCCCCAACGAAATATTTACCCATAACGATTCCACATTTCCCTCATCGCTTTCCAGTTGTGTAATATTAGGCTTTAAATCCTGATTTACATATAAACACACTCCATCCCCTTTCTTATGTTTCCTATCCTTTCTAAACAATGTATAACCGTTTAAGTTTACAGCCCAGTCATGCGTTTCGTCCCACCACGTTTCTGTTATTCCTATAATGTCGTATTGCTTAGTGTATGCTATTACCTCTAGTTCCCCCATCTTGTTATTAAGGCTCCTTGCATTAGCAAGCATACATTTAATGTTGTCTCTACCCACACATGCTGAATGTGACTTTACATTACATGCCTCCACTGTTCTTACATTACCCATCCCCCCGACTCCACCCCCCTTAGTCTGAACTGAAACCCTTCCGCTATCTGCTCTGTCTCCATTTTGTAAGATACTGTATCCCTCCCCCCCCTTCCACTAGTTTAAAGTCTCCTCCAACCTTTTAACCATCCTCTCCCCTAGCACAGCAGACCCTCTTCCATTCAGGTGCAATCTATCACAACTATACAGATTGTACCCCAGTGCAAAATGAGCCCAGTGCTCTAAAAACCCAAAGCCCTCCTTCCTGCACCAAGCTTTAAGCCACGCATTGACCCCCCTAATCTCCCACTGCCTTTCCACTGTAGCACGTGGCACAGGTAGGATCTCAGAAAATACTACCTTGACCTCTTCTTCAGTTTACCTCCTAATTCCCTGAAATCATTCTTCAGGTCCTTCCATCTTCCGCTTACTTTGTCATTGGTACCAATATGGACCATGACAGCTGGGTCATCTCCAGCCCCTCCCAATAATCTATCAACTCTCAACCACATGCCTAACACGGGCACCCGGCAGACAGCAAACTGTCCGGTTAAGGCGATCAGCGCGACAGATTACCCTGTCTACTCTTATAATAATAGAGTCCCCTACCACCACAACCTGTCTAGGCTTACTTGCCCTCTTTATCCCTCCCTTACTTGGTGGGCTGATCCCCCGGCTGTTAGAGGGAGCAGCCTCCAGTACTGCTACACCTGAGCTGCTGCACCCAACATCTTCGCTCAAGGTTGCATTGGCCCGTGGACATTTTTCTACTCCCGATCTGGTTGCCACTAGCAACCCCATATATCTGGACGACTCCGAACCCACTGTGCTCGATAGCACCTCAGATATGGATCCCACGATACCCTACAGTGTGCAAGGTATCGTGATACGCCAAACAGACCTTGAAAACCCTGAGACCATCTTGACCACCCAAACCTCATCCTTGGAGGTGACGGGTCATGGCCCCACCGGCGGCGGCGCAGGAAAAAATAGGTGGCCCCCTTGCTGTATATCTGATTGTTCGCGCCGGAAGGCGCTCCTTGGGTTGGGGTACTGTCATGAATCAAGCCTGTGCCCGCACCTAATCCCTGGCAAACCTTATTCACCTGCCTAGGTTTGTATGCAGGTTACAGATTCCCCTATCTGGCTGTTAAGCTTCTGTTGTGGTACCTACAGGTGTATACTATTTCACCTAAATGAAGCCTGCTTAAAAGAGGGATCCACCCTTCCATCAGGGCTTCAACATAAACGTCCCTGGAAGTGCAGACCTGTCCCTGAAGCTCCCTACCGTTGTACCTGTATCCCTCCAGTGATACTCCCAAGTGGAACCCTGCTACCAAGGAGAATCTCCCCACCAAGGTACCCCGCTCTCAAGAACCCTCGTTCATCAAGGTACCCCGCTCTCAAGAACCCTCGTTCATCAAGGTACCCCGCTCTCAAGAATCCTCGTCCTTCAAGTGTACCCCGCTCCCAAGAATCCTCGTCCTTCGAGTGTACCCTGCTCCCAAGAATCCTCGTCCTTCAAGTGTACCCTGCTCCCAAGAATCCTCGTCCTTCGAGTGTACCCTGCTCCCAAGAATCCTCGTCCTTCGAGTGTACCCTGCTCCCAAGAATCCTCGTCCTTCGAGTGTACCCTGCTCCCAAGAATCCTCGTCCTTCGAGTGTACCCTGCTCCCAAGAATCCTCGTCCTTCAAGTGTACCCTGCTCCCAAGAATCCTCGTCCTTCAAGTGTACCCCGCTCCCAAGAATCCTCGTCCTTCGAGTGTACCCTGCTCCCAAGAATCCTCGTCCTTCAAGTGTACCCTGCTCCCAAGAATCCTCGTCCTTCGAGTGTACCCTGCTCCCAAGAATCCTCGTCCTTCAAGTGTACCCTGCTCCCAAGAATCCTCGTCCTTCAAGTGTACCCCGCTCCCAAGAATCCTCGTTCTTCAAGTATACCCTGCTCTCGAGAATCCCTGTTTCCAAGCTGAACCCTGAAACTTGCATACAGTCTGTTGCCTGCCTGCTAGTGCTCATATTATTTACTGTTTGCCTTGTTTTATTCTTCAATAAACCTTCAGTACCCAGCAACCTGTGTGGCTCCTACGATCACTGCATCCTGGGCTTACTTCACCCACCGTCGCACTCCCATTCCTGACATTCGGTTACCTTTCTTGGCCATTCGGCTATCCAGAGAGCAGGCAATTCGCCAAATCCTGGCGAATTGCCTGAACATACGGTGCCTGTTCGGTGCCTGTTCGAGGGCAGTGAAATCCCCATGAAAAAGCTCTGCTTCGGCTATTCAGAGAACACAAACCAGCAGTGAAAGGTTCCCCTAATGCCCTGCCATTCGGTGGTTTAATTCGGCAGGTTTATTCAGGCGAATCCCATAGGCTTCAATGTTAAAAATATTCCCGTTTAATTCAGTATATCTAATAAACCGTTCATTATAAAATTCTGCAGTAAAGAGTCTCTTTACTTATAGATTTTTTTAGGATATTTTAAGCATTTTTCTGAATTATTATTATTTTTTTTAAGAGGTTTTTTTTTTTTTTTTTTTTAAGTTTACTTATTTTTTCTGTATCAGCCCTTTGTTATCATTCCCTGGACCTCATATGTAAATTTCAGACATTTTCGCTCAGTAATTTCTTTGCAAACAGTGTTTCACTTTTCAAACATTCAAGCAAACTGTTTTCCTAATTTATTCACTTCGCTCTGCGGTCTCGGCTTTTTCCGGAGGCTTCGCTGCAGGTGATCGGCTCCTGCTCGGGTTTTTCCCTGGTTTTCAGGTTAATCCAGATGTTTTTGGGGGTTTTCGGCGTGCATTCGCTGGGTTTTGCGGTGAGTTTTCGGCAGCTTTTACCTGCAATTCGGGGACCCTGTGGTGCTTGCTGAATACACCGCAGGGTCACTGAAATGGGATCGGCAAAAGGAACCGAATTGAAGAGAACGAAAAGTCACCGAACGTGCGGTGACTTTTCGAATCTCTTTGAATAACCCTGATAGTGTAGGAACCTGTAAATTGCACAGTACACTTTGGGCCCTATTACATTCTTAACGCAAAAACGCAGGCTAAACGAGTGGTTTTTTGCATGAAGCGTTAATCGTTATCGCACTAAACTCACCGCTGGAATTACATTCCTCGCGCATTTTTTTTCATCCGTCGGGAAATTGCTCTCGTAAAACCGACGTGCAGAAATCAGTGAGCGCAATGTAATTTTTAAAGCGAGTCCGTCAGACGAACGCATTTTGTGCGGACCGCTCACAACAGCCGTACGTTCTGACGGAAGACAAGGTAGTGGCCGTCGTTTTTGACGGATCTAGTAAAAAAAACATGCGCATCGACGTTCTCCGTTGTGAATCCGCAGTTTGGTACGGTCAGGTTGTTACAATTTGCCGTTACCACCAGCTTTTCAAACGCTGTGCGTTAAATTTTCCGCTAAGATTGTAATACCATGCACGTACCTGCACACAAACGCATTTGCGCTCACAATGTTAAGTATAGGACGCACGCACTTAATTGCGCTCGTAAAGGGTTTGCACAGAGTCACTCGCGTTAGACGTTAACATGCATTTTGTGCGTGAACGTCATAATACGACGTTCAGCGCAAAGGGTTTTGCCCCTCACGTTATTGCGGTTTTGTGCGCGTGCACAATTGTGCGCGAAGAATGTAATAGTACCCTTTATGTACACAAGTTCTGTAGCGCCTGTGCAGCATAATGGATCACAGCTGCCCGCGCATGCGCAGGTCCGATCCGTCGCTGCCTTTCTGAAGTCTCTCGCTGCAGTGTTTGGTCTCTGACAGGGTAATGTCGACACGCTCTCTTTGTGCTAATGTCGCTTGTGACCGAGCTGGTGATCGGCAGCCGGGAAATTAAAAATGGAATTGTATAGAAACGAGCGCAGATGACATCTCCTTTTTTCTTATGTTTTATACATGAACTGGGTTGTTACTCCTGGCTGTTGCAGCCGCTCTGAGTACGGGCGCAACGCCGTTTTTTCTGTATGTAATGAAAAATCCCGGCTGCTGGTGATGCTGGGTGGAGGAAACTCCTCCACTTCAACCAGGGATTTCTCCATTTTGGGGCAGCAGGGAAGAAGGGGGGATACTCCTCACATCCTGACCACTTTAAAAAGATAATGCGGTCAGGATGAGCAGAGTGTCCCTTTAACCCCTTAACGCTGGGTGGGTTGCGCCTGGCGGGAGGGAGTTAACACCGGCATAGTGTACTAGAATACCCCGCTAGCCCTGCTATACCTCCTCTGGCCCGCCGACTGGTGGGCGAGGTGTGGGGGGCACATTGATGTCAGAAGGACGGAGTAGTACGCCCTGCGTCTTCAAGGCCCACCCACGCGGGGACGGCATAGTACGCCCCGCGGCGTAAAAGGGTTAAGAAAGACATTGGGCTAAGGATTCTGGTACCATAAGCACAAAGCGACTGAGCACCTCCTGGCTATATACATGTGTTTGGGATGGATGGTTAGCCATGGTAACCCCTTGTGGCACCATGTGATAAAATGCCGGCAGCCTGACAGCTGAGGCCTGTTCAATACCTCAGCAGCTGCTGAATTGCTGCAGCGCAGCAATTCAGTTTGCTGCAGCAGTGTCGTTGAACCCTTTGGATGCGAATTTTGAATCCAAAATGGCCGACGATTTCTTAATGAAAAATTAAGATTATTATATTTTGTCCGAGTGATCCGAAAAACCAAGAGAAGCAGTCAGCACAATTCTGTTTTGTATGCACACACCACAAATGATAGTTTTTAATGAATAAACGTTATGTTTACTTCTGAAACAATATATAAATTGAACTGTAATATATGTCTATGTGCAGGGGAAAATAATAAATAAATATTTTGTGCTTTGGTGAACAAAGACGTTGAAGAGAATAATAGTCTCCAATTGTCCGTCCTTAACCCCTAAGACCCTGTCTTAGGCACACCTTGAGTTAACTCTCATTCTGCGCAGGAGAGAGAGAGAAATCAAAACACACGAGGCATATTTTAGTCTGGCATCCCTCTCTCTGCCTTCCAACGGTTCTTGACACTTATTTATACCCTGTGTCAAGGCGTTGGCTCTTTATTTCATTAGTTAACATTTCAAAACATAACATAGTTCATTGGCCAGTTTCAATACAGGTCTGGTGACACATTTCTGGACAGTCCCGTGGCCCGGTGCATGTGACTTCTTGAGACATGCTATCTCTTGAGAAATGCTAGCCATCAGCATTTCTTCAGACATTTCTAAAGATTAGCATCTAAAGACATTTCAAAAGACATTTCTAAAGATCAGCATCTAAAGACATCTTGAGAAATGAACCCCAAATGAATACTGCTGATTATCAATTTTTCTTAAAACTATTTCTTATATTTTAAACCTTAATTTATCTATTAATATTATAATTCACGGGGTGTTATATTTAACTACTTATAGGGTCCTTCTTATAGGTCAGCAGATGGTGGTCTGAGGATTCCTTTTCCTTCAGACGTCAAAATTAACATTGCTGTACGGAATTATTACTTGCTTCGAGGCGGCGGCCATCTTGCTGTATGGCATTGTTACTTGCTTCATGGCGGCGGCCATCTTTAAAACGTCACACTCAGCATCTCCTCGGGTCGCTGCAAGTGCTAGGTTAGCACTGCTGAGCGCTGAGCGGTGTTCAATGGCAAGTTGCTAACTTAGCACTTGCAGCGGCTGAGGTATTGAACAGGCCTCTGGTGTAGGACTATAACTCTCAGTATGCTTTGCAGGGCCTTGCAGATCTGAAGTGTAGATCCTGTAGTGATTGGGTTGATTCATCGCTGCCCGAACCTTTTATTATTATGGATTAAAATGGGGAGAGAGCGAATTCAGAGTCCCATCTGCACGTAAAGCATTGAGCGACGGGGAACGCATTCCACAACGGAGAGGCAATTACTGCCATAATTGAAGTAAATGGACAGATGCGCTGGGAATGCGTCGCTGGGTTTGAGATCGCTCTGTGCCTTGTTGAGAATAAAGGCGATTCGTGGTACTTTCATATGAAGCTCCAAGATCACAAAGGTATGAAATGACGAACTGATCTGAACACACACCTGATCTCAGAAACACAGTACATTTCATCAGGAAACGTTTATTGACAAACTCGAGCCTAAAACCTCTACTCAAATAATCAGCTTCAATAGAAAACACGCTGGAAAAAAAGCTGCTGCAAAATGTACATTTTTACTCAAATGCGTATCGGGATACAGTCACATTTTTATGTTGTTTCTCTTCAACCTGATAAGGAACGTCCAAAAGTACAGGAAGGTAGCTAAATGGGGAAGAGGTTTGTCCTGACACACCCGACTCACACCTTGGACTCACGTTCTGTTGCCAGACTGGCCATGTTTTCCTGGACACATATAGGGCCCTATTACATTCTTCGCGCACAATTGTGCGCGCGCGCAAAAACGCATTGACGTGAGGGGCAAAACCCTTTGCGCTGAACGTTGTATTACGACGTTCGTGCACAAAATGCGCGTTAACGTCTAACGCGAGTAACCCTGCGTGAACCCTTTGCGAGCGCAATTTAGTGCGCGCGTCCTATACTTAACATTGTGAGCGCAAATGCGTTTGTGCGCTAGTGCGCGCATGGTATTACAATCTTAGCGCAAAATTTAACGGGCAACGTTTGCGCGTATAATTTTAACGTCTTTGAAAAGCTGGTGGTAACAGCAAATTGTAACAACCTGACCGTACCAAACTGAGGATTCACAACGGAGAACGTCGATGCGCACGCTTTTTTTTCTACTAGATCCGTCAAAAATGACGGCCACTACCCTGTCTTCCGTCAGAACGTACGTCTGTTGTGCGCAGTCCGCACAAAATGACGGACTCGCGTTAAAAATTACATTGCACTCACAGATTTCTGCGCGCAAATTTCTGCAGTACTTTGCGTGCATTTTTGTGTGTCGGTTTTACGAGCGCAATTTCCCGACGGATGAAAAAATGCGCGAGGAATGTAATTCCAGCGGTGATTTTCGTGCGTGAACGTTTAACGCTTCGCGCATAAAAACACGCGTTTAGCGTGCGTTTTTGCGTTAAGAATGTAATAGGGCCCATAATTTATTCATGCTAATGGGCGTTGCATGAAAAATGCCACCCCACAGCATGTATAATCCATACGCTGCAGGTAAATCAAAAAGGAATCCCTGGTGACCTGCCTTTATTTCATTCCTGCAGCATATGAATTATACATGTTGCAGGGCAGCACTTTACCCTGTGCCCGTCTCTGCATGAAATGGCAATAAGTGTCCAGGAAAACATGGCTGATCCAGCAGCTCTGCTGCAGACCCTGAAAACGATGCTAGATTATTCACGGGGTCTGCACGCCCCTATTAAACTTCATTAATGACCGATATATGCCCTGGATTCTTTCTTCACCTGTCTCCTTTTTTAACAGCTCAGTTCACATATTATTTCGTTAGGATGTGCTCGCATGGAACGGTTATTTAACTATTTCTTTTATAACCGATAATATTCAATAGTTTAGCATTAGAAAAGGATGCACAAAAATAAAATTAAAAAACAACCAGGTGCTCACAGTCAGAGCTGCAATCCATTGCAAAGCTACAATAATAAAAATAATCTCTATTAAGAGGAAAGCTGGCTGCGTTTACTAAAACCTACCAAAAGGGGGCAGTAGGTAGTATCAAATCAAATCAAATCAAATCAAAATAAGCTTTATTAGCAGGACCAAATACATTTTAGCATTGCCAAAGCATATGGGGTGGAGGGGGGGGGGTAGTGGGACATATATGGGGGGGAATGGGCAAGTCCATGGACATTATCAGGGGTAAGGCTAAGGTCAGACGAAAGCATTTTTAACGTGCGTTTAGCCGCACGAAATCACGGCCGTGCTAGCAGCAAATGAAGTCCAATGCCGGGGAACATACGACGAACGGCCGCACGAAAGTTCGTCCGCGCAACGCAAGTGGCAAACGAACGTCAAACCGCTACTACTGACGTACAGAGTGCGCTGCGGCCGCATAGCGGCGTGTTTGCGTGATTGGGAGACGTCAGACGCTGCACACGTCCGGCCAACATAACGTCCAGACGCAAAAAGGGTTTTATTGATGATCCGTACAAAATCACGGACGAAAATGCGCATCGTATGACCGCTATCGCGTATTCCGTGAAAAAATACGTCCATTCGTTCGAACGCACTTTTTCACGGACAACGTGAAAAATGCATTCGTCTGACCCTAGCCTTAGGGATAATGTGAGGTCGGATGGGGGCGAGTCCGTGTTGGGGATTTATAAATCTGGGACCTCTGCCTCATTGTGGTGAGTCCTGCTGGATGAGGATGATTAGCTTCTCTCTGCCAGGGCCAGTAGTAGCTTGCAACCCTTTCACAATGTTATCTGAGTGACTCATCCTTCAAACCTAGTGTAGTTAAACATTAAAACATTGTAATGTTCTGCAAAACATCTTGATTAAAGGGACACTCTAGGAAAAAATCCCCCCCTGTTTTTTTACTTTAAAATATACCTATTCCCTACCTAGTTATTGAGTATTATTTTTTTTTTTACTGTAATACTTACCCTAAGGCTAGGGTCAGACGAACGCAGTTTTAACGTGCGTTTAGCCGCACAAAATCACGGCCGTGCTAGCAGCAAATGACGTCCAATGCCGGGGAACACACGAAGTACGGCCGCACGAAAGTTCGTCCGCGCAACGCAAGTGGCAAACGAACGCATTTTTTCGAGAACGTCAAACCGCTACTACTGACGTACAGAGTGCGCTGCGGCCGCATAGCGGCGTGTTTGCGTGATTGGGAGACGTCAGACGCTGCTAATGTCCGGCCAACATAACGTCCAGACGCAAAAAGTGTTTTATTGTTGATACGTACAAAATCACGGACGAAAAGGCGCATCGTATGACCACTATCGCGTATTCCGTGAAAAAATATGTCCGTTCGTTCGACCGCACTTTTCCACGGTCGACGCGAAAAATGCGTTCGTCTGACCCTAGCCTAAGGCTAGGGACAGATGAGCGCATTTTCTGCGGCCACCGTCAAAATGTACGTCGATGCGTGCGCACGCATTTTTTCACGGAATACGCTTAAGTGGTCAGACGATGCGCAATTCTGGACGTATTTCATGACGATGGGGTGAAAAGAAGTCTAGGGAAATCCGGCTGTTTGAACGTTATGTTGGCCGCACACTAGCAGCGTCTGACGTCTCCTAATCACGCACACACGCTGCTATGCGGCCGCAGCGCACTCTGTACGTCAGTACCAGCGGTTTAACGTTCTCGAAAAAATGCGTTCATTTTCCACTTGCGTTGCGCGGCCGGACTTTTGTGCGACCGTACTTCGTATATTGGCTGTCATTGCCCGTCATCTGCTGCTAGTGCGGCCGTGATTATGTGCGCCAGAACGCGCGTTCGCACTGCCTCAGTCTGACCCTAGCCTCAAAACCACTTGTTTCCAACGGCGTTTTTTAAATTTTTTTATACCCACCTCCCTCCTCTTCCACTCCCGTCCTGAAAATCTTTAACTTGGCTAATGGTTTACGTGAGAAGCGCGCATGCGCGCCTCTCACGTAAACCAGCCAATCAGCAGCCTTCCTCCCGGCTCCATCTTCTTTGATTAGTGTTGCGCGCAAGAGGATGCGCGCAACACTAATCCTCAGCCGCTGCCGCCAGCTACTGCGGCGAGTTGGAGACGTCATCACGCTAAAAGCGCGATGACGTCTCCTACTCGGCAATAATCGGCAGAAGCGGGAAATATGAATCCCGCTCTGCTGACTGACAGCTGGGAGGGCGGAGTAAAGTCCTCCGCGTCTCTCAGCTGTTTTAGCCGATCGGCTGAGCGGAGGGAGGGGGGAAAGGCGAGGGCATACTCAGGGCATCACGACCACCTAAATCAAGCTTGCCTAGACGAGTATCCCTTTAACTCCTGTCTTGTATAAAATGTATCCGCTTTGCTCAGAGCATGCAGGGCTGGCCTGCTACATGGATTATTGTTGCAACATGAAAAGATGTTGGGCCCTATTACAATCTTCACGCAAACGTTTGTGCGCTCGCAAAAACGCATTAACGCGAGGGGCAAAACCCTTTGCGCTGAACGTCGTATTACAATGTCAGCGCAACAAACGCGCGTTAACGTCTCCCGCAGGTGAGCCTGCGCGAACGCTGCGCGAGCTTACTGTACATCGCGCTTCCTATACTTAACATCGTGAGCGCAAATGTGTTTGTGCGCTGGTATGCGGATGGTATTACAATCTATGCACAGTTTGTAACGCACAGCCTTTGCACGCATAATTTTAGCGACTCCTAAAAGCTGGTGTTAATGGCAAATTCTATCAACCTGCCGAACCCAAATACACCAGCCCAAAAAAAAAAAAAAAAAACAGCAAAGTATAGTTACACATTCTACACAGGTCCGGATTTGCACCTCAGGAGCCTGTAGGCACAGAAATGTGGAGCGCCCCTACCCTCCCAAACAAAAAAAAGAAACATGCCAAAATTACTATTTACATTTTTATTTTGAGGCAAAAAAAACTAAAAAAATACATTTTAAAAAACTGAAACTGTTTTTTTCTCCGTACTCAAATCAAAAGAAGGGGCAGAATCTGTTGCCTTAGTTGAATTAGTTACAGTTACAAGTACTTATAAAGTGACAACAAATTCCTTAGCGCTGTACAATGGGAGAAACAGAATAGCAAATATACATCTATGTTACACACATGGAACAGAAGGAGGGAGGACCCTGCTCAAGAGCTTACAATCTAAGAGGAGAGCGGTGACACATTAGGTGAGGATGAATACGGCATTTGAAGTAGCGGGTTGCATGAGGACTGAATGAGAAGATGGAGCAGGAAATGGGGGATCAGTGAGCTGATAGGCTTCTCTATAGTAATGCGTTTTCAGAGACTTCTTGAAGTACTGGAGAGACGGGAGAGTCTGATGTTGCGGGGGAGGGAGTTCCATAGAAAGGGTGCGCTCGGGATAAGTCTTGAAGGCAGGAGTTGGGGGTGCGGGTACGAGGAACTGATAGCATCAGATCATTGGCTGAGGGAAGTGGTGGGGACGGGATGTACCTGCTAATAAGGGAGGAGATGTAGGCAGGGGCGCGGTTATGGAGAGCTTTGAATGTGAGCACCAGTATAATGAATTGGATTCTAAAGGAAACAGGGAGCCAGTGTAGGGATTGACAAAGGGGTGAGGTGTGAGAGGTGCAGGAGATGAGGTGTATGAGTCTGGCACAGGCGTTCATTACAGACTGCAGAGGCAGAATCTGGGATCTCTTAAGGCCAGAGAGAAAGAGGTTACAGTAGTCAAGGCGGGTGATAATAAGAGCTAGGATGAGCATTTTAGTAGAGTCTGGATTAAGAAAGGACGATGCATGCAATGTTTTTTAGGTGGAAGTAGCAAGATTTGGTTAGAGACTGAATGTGAGGAGTAAAGGATAGATTGGAGTCCAAGTGGACCCTGGGGCAATGGAGCTTGACAGGTAGAAGCAATGGTGGCACCATTCACCTGAAGAGAAATTAGCACAGGAATGGAGGTTTTAGAGGGAGGGAGGGAAGATGAGAAGTTCAGTTTTGGAGAGGTTGAGCTTTAGGAAACGGGAAGTCATCCAGTCAAAGACAGACGATATTCCGGCTGTAACACGGTCCAGCACAGGAGGAGAGAGATCAGGAGAGGAAAGGTAGATTTGGGTGTCATCAGCATAGAGGTGATATTGGAATCCATAGGAAGAGATGAGGTTGTCCAAAGAGGCGGTATAGACACTGATGTATCTTGGCCTAGGCCTAGGGCGGCAGTTTACGTGAGGCGGCAAAAAAAGCCACCCTCCACATGAGAAAAGTCACCCTGTAACTGGGAAGCGCTGGGTTACCATAGAGATGGGTCTGCGCTGGTGGGCGGAGCCTCGCTCGTTTTACCAGCCGATGCTGAATAGCACACACACACCCCGGGCTGAAGGAGGGCAGTTGCGGGCGGCTGGTATGAGGGACCACAGACCAAATATTGAGTGACTGGGTGCTGTATTGGGGGACTCGATGGGGGAGACAGGCGCAGACCATGCTTCCTCCCGAGTGGGCTGTCACGTGTCGTGTACTCTCTCTGACGCTGGGAGGAAGTGATCATTCACATCACTTCCTCCTAAAGCTCCAGCAGCATGATGCACGTGCAGCTGCGATGGATCTCAGGTCCCAGCTCCTAGGTTCACCGAAGGTGAATTGAAATGACTGGTGAGTGAGGGGGAGGGAGTGAAATGCGGGGAGGAGGTGTGTGAGATAAAATGACTGGGGGGTGAAATAAAATGACTGCTGAGGGGGTGTGTGAAATAAAATGACTGACTGAGGGGTGTGAAATAAAATGACTGGTGGGGGGTGTGTGAAATAAAATGACTGACTGAGGGGTGTGAAATAAAATGACTGAGGGGTGTGAAATAAAATGACTGGTGGGGGGTGTGTGAAATAAAATGACTGACTGAGGGGGTGTGAAATAAAATGACTGGTGGGGGGTGTGAAATAAAATGACTGGGTGTGTGAAATAAAATGAGGGGTGTGAAATAAAATGGCTGGTGAGGGGTGTGTGAAATAAAATGAGGGGTGTGAAATAAAATGGCTGAGGGGTGTGTGAAATAAAATGAGGGGTGAGGGGTGTGTGAAATAAAATGAGGGGTGAGGGGTGTGTGAAATAAAATGACTGGTGGGGGGTGTGTGAAATAAAATGACTGACTGAGGGGTGTGAAATAAAATGACTGAGGGGTGTGAAATAAAATGACTGACTGAGGGGTGTGAAATAAAATGACTGGTGGGGGGTGTGTGAAATAAAATGACTGACTGAGGGGTGTGAAATAAAATGACTGACTGAGGGGTGTGAAATAAAATGACTGGTGGGGGGTGTGAAATAAAATGACTGGGTGTGTGAAATAAAATGAGGGGTGTGAAATAAAATGGCTGGTGAGGGGTGTGTGAAATAAAATGAGGGGTGTGAAATAAAATGGCTGAGGGGTGTGTGAAATAAAATGAGGGGTGAGGGGTGTGTGAAATAAAATGAGGGGTGAGGGGTGTGTGAAATAAAATGACTGGTGAGGGGTGTGTGAAATAAAATGACTGAGGGGGTGTGTGAAATAAAATGGCTGGTGAGGGGTGTGTGAAATAAAATGACTGAGGGGGTGTGTGAAATAAAATGGCTGGTGAGGGGTGTGTGAAATAAAATGAGGGGTGTGAAATAAAATGGCTGGTGAGGGGTGTGAAATAAAATAACTGCTGAGGGGGTGTGAAATTGACTGGTGAGGGGGTGTGAAATAAAATGACTGGTGGGGGTGTGTGAAATAAAATGACTGAGGGGTGTTTGAAATAAAATGAGGGGTGTGAAATAAAATGACTGGTGAGGGGTGTGTGAAATAAAATGAGGGGTGTGAAAATGGCTGAGGGGTGTGAAATAAAATGGCTAGTGAGGGGTGTGTGAAATAAAATGACTGAGGGGGTGTGAAATACAGTGGTGAGTGGGGGCGTGTGAAATGAAAAGAGTGGGGGTGAGTGAAATGAAAAAAGTGGGGTGACGTGGAAAGAGTGGGAAATGAAAAGGAAGGGGGTGAAATGGACTGAAAAGGGAGGTGGGGAGATGGACATGATAAAGGGAGGACGACATGAAAAAGGAGAGACTCATTGCCTTTACCATTAGAGGTCTATAGGTGTGGATTCTGTGTATGTTCATACTCCCTGCCTTTACCGTGAGAGTGAGCGTTCTACTGCTGTGTTGCTCTGATATGCTTAACCAGTGCACATTACTGAGTTCTATTGCTGTGCTGCTCTGTGATACAGAAATGTGCACTGTGTGTGAGCGTGAGTTTCAATGCTGTGCGGCTCTGTGATACGCTCATACATAGTGCACATTTGTGGGTTTTATTGCTGTGCAGCTCTGTGATATTCTCAAACACCGTGCACATTTCTGTGGGTTTTATTGTTCAACCAATTAGAGCAACTGTGATCCAGTATACTTGACATGCATGTCTGATCTTTGTAAAAATGGTTGAATTTAAACATTTCATAAATTTTATTTATCTCAATAGATACATTTGAAATGGTATACAAGTAGGAACTTGGTATCCACTTTTAATATACAGAAAGGAAAAGGTGGAGCCTAAAGAGGAAGGGCGGGGTTTAACCAGGAAGAGGTGCGACCATGACAGGAAGGGGCATGTCAAATTTAACCCCTTAAGGACCCCTGACAAACCCTGTACGTCCTGTCCACAGGTCTCCCTTAGACCCGCGGACGTACAGGGTACGTCAGCGGCGCCAAATCCCCCTCTCGCCCGATACTCACCTCCCTCGCTGGATCCCTCGGTGATCTGGCAGGGAGGAAGCCTGCCCATGTGATTTACATGGGCAGGCGAGGCTGATGACGTCGCCACGCTGCGTGCTGACGTCATCAGCAGGTGCCCCCATTCAAATCAATGGAGGGGAGGGGGGGCTCCTCTATCTCCCCAACCATTGAAGCTAGGGAGATGCTTTTTGCACCGCTGAAAAGGGGAGAGTCTCCCCTTTTCAGCGGTGTATAGCATTAACCGTTTCGTCGCAGGATCGCGTTTAGCGCGAATTGGCGCCAAAACGCGATTTGAACCAGGAGGGGGGCTGACATCTTGGATGTCAGCCTAGCCTCCAGGTCCCCCCCCCACCCACTGACAACCTCACCATATGTGTGAGGATGTCAGTGGGCCAGTTAACCATCTAGCTGCCATGTAGAGATAAGGGGATCCTAAGGATCCCTTTATCTCCTGATCATGGCCTTTCCAATGATACCAAACATGACCAGGTTTGGTTTAAAAAAAATAAAAATAAAAAAAAAATAATAAAAAAATAAAATAAAATAAAAAAATGAGTTTGTTTTTTAATTTTTTTTTGTCTGGAGGGGGTTTAATTAAATAAGACCTAGGCTGTCATCTCAAAATAATTAGCACAAAATGGTCAGAATGAGCGCAGCGCACATAGGTGAACTGGCTCAGCAGTGAAAGGGTTAAAAGGCAAAAACATGTAAAAATTGGGTATTTCTATTCTCGGGATAAAATTTTGAAACTATTTAGCCGGGGTCTTTATTGGTGGTTGTAGCTTTTGGGGATTAAATTACGAAAAAGTGTGTTTTTACCATTTTTTTCATCATATTTCATATTTTTTTATAGTAAATTATTGGATATGATGGAAATAATGGTATTTCTAGAAAGTCCATTTAATGGCGGGAAAAAGGGTGTATAATATGTGTGGGTTGAATAAACGAGTAAGAGGAAAATTTGACCTAAACCCTAACAGCGCAGAAATGTAAAAACAGCAGCGGTCACTAAAGGACGGATTTGTGTAAAACTGCCCGGTCACTAAGGGGTTAAATTAGGGAGTGCACGAGTTTGGTCAGGCCTAGGGCAGCACAAAACCTAAATACACCACTGGGTATAGATCGAGAAGAGTTGGGAACCCAGAACAGAGCCTTGAGGTACCCCAACTGAAAGAGGAACTGGTGGTGAAGAGACACCAGTGAAGGAGACACTGAAGGAGTGAAAAGAGAGACAGTAAGAGGACCAGGAGAGAGTGATGTTACTGAGGCCAAGTTGACGCAGCGTGAGGAGCAGGAGAGGGTGATCACCAGTGTTGAATGCAGCAGAAAGGTCAAGAAGAATAAGGAGGGAGAAGTGACCTTCGGTTTCAGTGGCAGCTAAATCATTAGTCACCTTGGTCAGAGACTTCTCAGTAGATTGTTGGGAGCGAAAGCTAGACTGGTGTGGATCGAGTAGAGAGTTAGCAGCAAGAAAACTGGTGAGCTGTTTTTAGACCAGACGTTCTAAGATTTTGGAGGCAAAGGGGAGCAGAGAGATGGGACAGTAGTTCAAGGGGAAGCAGAGAGATGGGACAGTAGAGGGATGAGGAGAAGATTCCAGAGGAGAGGGAGAGGTTAAAAATATGAGTCAAAGCAGGGACAGTAACTGGTAGGACAGGCCGAATAAGGTGTGAGGGGATAGGATCAAGTGGGCAGGTGGTCGGGTAGGAGGACATAAGAAGTTCTGTTACATCCTCCACCGAGACTGTAGAAAAGGAAGACATAGTAGAAGAGGGGGCAGGGAGTGAGGGAGTCGGTGGGGCAGAATGGTTAAAGGAGGAGGGCAGTGAATGCAGCAGCATTGTTTGTTTTATATGTAAAAGCATATATTGCCTCTGCTGTAGAACAGAAAAAAAATATTTTGCATTTACTTTTTTCATTTTTTTTATTTTTACACCTTACATGGTCTTGCTTTGTTTCATAGTAAAGACTAGACTCTGACCTTTCCAATGACACCTCACTTAACCTTTTGCAGTGTACAATTCAGGGATGCAGGTTCCAAAGTCCTCCTGTCCCTCCTCACTGCAGCGTCATGGTCTAGGTTGTGAATTAAACAATGCGTTGCTTCACCAGATACACACTTGCTGGCAGTATGGTAAATGAGGTGAGTTAGTGCAGCATCACTGTTCACTTTATAATTGTAAACTGAATAATAGTGTCGTGTTAGAAAAAAAAATGCGAAAAATAGTATTTTAACATATTTTATATTTACATAAATATAGCCTGGTTAATGTTTGGTATCACTGGAAAGGATATAAGCTGACCTTTCCAATGATACCTCATATGTCCCTCTAGCCCTTAGGGCTCCAGAGATACAGTGGTCAAAATTATTGCAAATTGTAAAAAAATATATATATATATTTTTTTTTTACACACAGAGCAAGGCGCCCCCTTGTGGCAGGCGCCTGTAGGCACATGCCTACTGTGCCTAATGGTAAATCCGGCCCTGATTCTACACATACCAAACCAATAAAATTGAGAAGTTGTGCGTGTTGTTTATTGATGCAGCATATATGCGCAGATTGACTTTGACAGGCGCAAAAACTTAACGTTTGACAATTGTGGTTCTTAATTCTTAAGGCTGAATCGCGTGAAAAAAACAGTCCGCACACGGATTTCTGCGCGCAACGTTATTGGGATTCCTTTTTGATTTTTTACCTGCAGTGTATGGATTATACATGCTGCGGGGTGTCATTTTTTTCATGCACTGCCTATCAGCATGAATAAATTATGTGTCCTGGAAAACATGGCCGACCTGACAACTCCAGCCGCACTTAATGGCGGTAAGCGCTTGCAGTCACTTCAATGAACTGCAAAGGGCAGTGTGTCCCATGTCTCCTTCGGACCTGCCATTCTCATGCATTTACAAGTATTGCAGTCATAGGGATAGGTCACCGCTCCTCGTCTTCATCTCGCTTCGCTGTTGAACAGCGGCCGCCGGGCCAGCATTAAAGTTGGCTACCGATACTGGGCTCTATTCCTTTCCTGACGCTGACATGGAGACGGTAAGCCGGATAATGCGCGCTTGCAGATTTTTCCCTTACCGTCTCCGTGTTAACATTGTAATCCGGGGAAGGTGCTATCTCAGCATCTTGGGAATGCAGCGCTAACCTCCCTGATACCCGCAGCAGCAGCGCGTCCGTGCCACTGCGAGTATCAGCTCCTGGAGTCCATAGGATGCTATGGAGGACTGCGCTTCCGGGGCGCGAGCTCTGCTCGACCTTGTTCTCACGAGAACACACACAGTGCCGCGGAGTGATCGCGGAAAGAGACTAGGAACTATCTGTTCCCAGTCTCACTCTGCTCCCGATGAGAAGAAGCAGGGGATCGGGCCCCATTTTTACCGCGGGATGAGACAGATGAGTGGTGCACATGGGATTTAATGGGGGTGTCATGTTGCGTTTGGAATAGCGCAGCCCGATATGCGAGGCCTGAGCAATGGTGCGATTAGAAGAGAGCGCCGCAATACAGTGGAGTATCCAAAAGACAGGGTCAGGACAGGCCAAAAGCAGGCCCGTCTTTAATATCGATTGGACCCTGGGCAAACATTTTCTTGGGCCCCCTGAAAGCCCGCCCACCGCATAATTTTGCTCTACACCCCCAACATCCCAAAAAAACCCTAAAACACAAATACATCATGGACTCGTCTCAAAATGCTTTAATAATGCAAAAATAAACAACTGGCTCAAAAAAAGTCCTTAGACTGACCTGTAACAGTACCTACATGTCAATTATAGTCTCTGTCTCATCATATATTTCTATTAACAGTTACATGTTCTTGGGCAAAAAGGCACGTCAATATCTTAACTTTCCGTAATAAAGCGTAAATGAACATTATAATGTTTCAAGAGTAAAACAGCTATATAGTCTAGTATTAACACAAAAATAAGAATATGTACCCAGTGCAGACCCACCTAGACATATATAGTTACATATATGTACCCAGCAGGCACCCAGAATTATATGTACCCAGCACAAGCCCCCAGAAATATATGTATCCAGCACAGAACCCCCTGGAAATATATGTATCCAGCACAGACCTCAGGAACTGGTGACCCGCGTGTTCCTCTGAGCGACAGCATTCTGCTGCACGTGGCCACCGGCTTCTGAAGGCTGTGACACGGTCTCGCGAGATCTTGTCAATAGGCCGCGTCACAGCCTTCACAGGACGACGGCTGCACGAGGGAGCACACTGGCGCTCGCAAGAAGTCACGGCCAGTCAAGGGGGCTGCTAGCAAAATGCTGTTAATGCATTCCGCTAGCAGCGGCGGTGGTGGTTGTCCACGGTTTACGCAGGCCCAAGGGGCAGCTGCTTTGGGCCCCTCAACAATGACTGGGCCTGGGGCAACTGCCCCTTTTGCCCTGCGTTAGACAGTCCTGGCCAGTCGTTGAAGGACCCAAGCCGCGGTCACGTGGGAGTCCCACGTGACCGCGGCTTGGGTCCTTCAAAGAGCGGAAGTGAGGAAACTTTCCCTTCGCCGCTCAGGCAGGTAAGTATGCCGGAGACGGAGCTCCAGGGGCGGCTGTCCGAATGCCGATAGAGCATTCGAACAGCCGCCCAAGCCCGGGCCTCAACTTTTAGGGGCGCAAATTTCTTTTGAAATTATGCGCCCCTAAGAAAACTGCGCCCGGGGCCACGGCCCCCCCAGCCCCCCCCCACGCTACACCACTGGATATACCCATGTGTGAGCTGGGGCAGATATACCCATGTAAGAGCTGGGGGAAATATACCCATGTAAGAGCTGGTGCAGATATACCCATGTAAAAACTGGGGGCAAATATACCCATGTAAGAGCTGGGGGCAGATACATCCATGTGAGAGCTAGGGGCAAATATACCCATGTAAGAGCTTTCTTTTTTTGGGGGAGTGCAAGTAGCTGGTCTTGTCTAGGGCGAAAAATAGTCTAGCACCGGCCCTGGTCACGGGCGTCCAAGGCATATGACAGGGCTGCAGACTTCATCTTCCCAATTATTTAAGGCAAAGGGCAGGGTTTAATTTTTTAATAGCGTATACTTTAAAATAGTCTGAGCAGTATATTCAAGGTGACGTTCCCCTATTCCAGACTTTCAACTCCTAGATTGTAATCTCTTGAGCAGGGTCCTCTCTACTACTGTTCTGTGTGTTTAACTTGCATGTATATTTGTTATTCTGTCTCACCCATTGTACAGCGCTACGGAACTTGTTAGCCCTTTATAAATACTTGTAACTAACAGAATAAATAAACCAATAAAACTGCATTTACGTGTAACATGGTTCAGTAACTATTTGTTCCAGATGAATCTTGCTGATATAATTCTTATTGCTCAGTAAAACAAAACAGTCAAACCTGTCCAGGAGAAAGTATTTTAATGGGTTCCCAGTACAGCCCTGCTGAAAGCATCTAGGATAAGGTTTATGGTCCTGAAGCATGTGATGCTACAATGTAACACTAACAGGGTAATTCAAAGAGATCCGAATTGCTTGAGAAAGGTAACCGAACGCTGAAAATCAGTGTTCGGTTACCTTTCTAGGCCATTCGGCTATCCAGAGAGCAAGCAATTTGCCAAATCCTGGCGAATTGCCTGCACATACGGTGCCTGTTCGGTGTCTGTTCGAGGGCAGTGAAATCCCCATAGAGAAGCAATGCTTCGGCTATTCAGAGAACACAAACCAGCAGTGAAAGGTTCCCCTAATGCCCTGCCATTCGGTGGTTTAATTCGCAGATTTATTCAGGCGAATCCCATATGCTTCAATGTTAAAAATATTCCATTTTAATTCAATATCTAATAAACCGCTCATTATAAAATTCTGCAGTAAAGAGTCTCTTTATTTATAGATTTTTTAGGATATTTTAAGCATTTTTCTGGATTTTTTTTTATTTTTAAAAAGTCCAATTTTGTTTTTTTAAACTTTACTTCTTTTTTCTGTAACAGCCCTTTTTATTATCATTTCTTGGACCTCATATGTAAATTTCAGACATTTCCGCTCAGTAGTTTCTTTGTAAACAGCGTTTCACTTTTCAACCATTCAAGCGTACTGTTTTTTTTTTTTGTTCACTCCACTCGTCTGTGGTGTCGGGTTTTTCCAGCGGCTGCTCAGATTTCTCTGGCGTGTTCGGCGGGGTTAATCCAGATGTTTTTGCAGGTTTCGGTGTGCGTTCGCCTGGGTTTTGCGATGAGTGTTCGGCGGGTTTGCGGCGACTTTTCCCTGCACTATGACGGCCCTGTGGTGCTTGCTGAATACACTGCAGGGTCGCCGAAATGGGATCGCCAAATAGCACCGAATTGAAGAGAACGAAAAGTCACCGAACGTGCAGTGACTTTTTGATTCTCTTTGAATAACCCTGTAACTGTGTCCGCACTGAACAGCGCACACACAACGCCCGTGGCAAATGGACGCAAGTTAGGCAAGAACGTAAAACCGCTAGAACGGACGTGCAGAGTTGTGTGTGTGTGATGACACGAAGTCAGACGCAGCGCATTTGCGACGTCCAGCACCTTGACGCACACAACGGCTTTTCATATCCTGTATCAATTTTTATCAATTGTCATATTTATTTTGTTTCCCATAATTCCCTTTTTTTCCTACGTCCGTCAAGAAAAACGGACCGTGTGGTGTCTACAGTATCTTCCGTCAGGATGTCTGTCCGTTATGCACGCAGAGTGCGCTCGTCTGACATTAGCCTAAGGAAAATACGTAACGGATTCAAAGTTGAGAATAAACTTGTTTTTATTTATATATTTATTTATTTTATTCCAGTTTTTGTGTAATTTCACCCAAACAGGTTTTCAAACCTTACTAAAACTCATTTTTTGTGTGTTAAAAATAAATAAATAACCGTGGGAATTGTGGGATCTGTATTTAGTTAAGCAATGTAACCCACCCAGAACATACTTGAAAACGAGAGAAATCTCAATGTATCCTTCCTGGTAAAATCCATTATAAATAAATAAATGTACGTGAAGGTTTGATGTGTGGTGCTACTTGATGGGTTCTACTGTTATGTGGGTCTGGCGATGTTATGCATGCGCTGGCGGTCTCTGTCGGCTACCCAGAACGGGTTGCGGATTCATTGTTGTGCTGACTGTGATGAACGCATACAGCTTTGTTTGATGTCTGTCTTCTCTTTTTCCTCCTCCCTTAAGGCTAGGGTCAGACAAACGCATTTTTCGCGTTGTCCGTGAAAACGTGCGTTCGAACGAATGGACGTATTTTTTCACGGAATACGCGATAGCGTTCATACGACGCGCATTTTCGTCCATGATTTTGTACGGATCATCAATAAAACCCTTTTTGCGTCTGGACGTTATGTTGGCCGGACATTAGCAGCATCTGACGTCTCCTAATCACGCAAACACGCCGCTATGCCGACGCAGCGCACTCTGTACGTCAGTAGTAGCGGTTTGACGTTCTCGAAAAAATGCGTTCGTTTGCCACTTGCGTTGCACGGACGAACTTTCGTGCGGCCGTTCGTCGTATGTTCCCCGGCATTGGACGTCATTTGCTGCTAGCACGGCCGTGATTTCGTGTGGCTAAACGCACGTTAAAACTGCGTTCGTCTGACCCTAGCCTAAGCCGGCGTCAGACGAACGCAGTGATCACGTCCGTGTCGCCGCACAGTTTAACGTCCGTCGTAGCATAGAATCATGATCAATAGAGACCCACACACGAAATACGTGCGCACCTAACTGCGCACGCACAACACACGTGGCAAACGGACGCAAGTTAGGCAAGAACGTAAAACCGCTAGACGGACGTGCAGAGTGCGCCACGTCCGCGTAGCGTTCTGTGTGAGTGATGACATGAAGTCAGATGCAGCGCATTTGCGACGTCCAGCACCTTGATGCACAAAATGACTTTTCATATCATATACCAATTTTTATCATTTTTCATATTACTTTTGCTTCCCATAATTTCCTTTTTTTTTATACATCCGTCAAGAAAAACGGACCGTGTGGTGTCTACAGTATCTTCCGTCAGTACGTCTGTCCGTTATGCACGCACGCAGAGTGCGCTCAGACTGCGTCCATCTGACCCTAGCCTTAACCCCCCTTTTTTTACTGTACCCTTCCCTAAAACTTACTAAAAAATTATAATTTAAAATATATATATATATCAATTTTTTATATTTTGGACAGAAGTATAACATTATTTTTACAAACTGAGTGTTCCATGTTTAATCAATGATTCGATCCCGATATCTCTCAGGCAATGGCTGAGATGTGATTCAGTGTATGGACAGCGGGTGGTGCACGATGGCATAACGAGTACTTTTCTCATTTATTTCTCAGAGGAGACAAGTAACATGTATTTGTTTGCTCTTGGCGTAACGTAGGGAAATGACAGCAGGGCTCTTTGTCAGATTGACGCAACGGGGACCAATTCATCCAAAAACAGCGAAAAGTACATCTTCCTCGGCATCAGGGCCAACCTGTACGTCATGGGGACCCAGGCAAAAAAAATAAAAAAAATAACCACAAATAAAACGTAACATAGAAAAGAAACAGAACAGCAAGTCTAGTTCAGCTTAAACCAGGGATCTCAAACTCGGTGCCCCGAGATGTTTCTGAACTACAGCTCCCATGATTCTCTGGCCATCTTTTGCATTCAAAGGATTCTGGGAATTGTAGGCCATGCAATGACATCTGCGAGGCTGGAGTTTTAGATCCGTGACTTCAATCTTCACGTAGACATCGCCCAACCGGAATGAAGATCCCCTTGGTCGGCAAGGTGGTGACCATACTACGTTTAGAACCTTCCCCAGAACCTTGTTTTTTTAATAGCTAATTCCTGCTGTATTTACAGGAAATTTGTTATTATTGAAGCTGGAGACATTGCCCTTATAAGAAGAAGAAAATAACAGCATGGTACCAGGGTCAGATTTACAATTAGGCAAAGTAGGCATGTGCCTACAGGCACCTACCTCAAGGGGGCGCCTTGATCTGTAAAACTAAAGGGGTTATTAACTAAGCACCGAAGATTCAATGTTTTTTGGCCCAGTTCGGCGCATTTCAACGATTTCCATTTCGCTGACAGTACGGTGAAAACTAGTCACACTCACCCGATGGTCACTCTAATGCGTCAAAGATCCAGTCGCCGAAGTTCCATGAAAAAGTTGGAAAACAGTGCCGATTGCCGAAAATCCACCAAACTGCAAAAAGATAACCAAAACAGAACTCTATTTTCCTAACAGGTGTTTAAACCAATAAAAGTGTATTAACATGTGTCCAAAGAATAACAAAAGGTCTTTTAAAAAATAAATGATAAGGTCTGTTACAGAATTTAAAAACAGCCCTTTTAAAAAAATTGGGAAACAAAAATTTACTCTAAAAAAATTACAGAAAAGGTGTTCTAAATAATAAATAATAAAAAAGCCTTTTTTTCTGAAAACAAAAAGAATAAACTCTTTTTTAAAAAAAAATACATTAAAAATGAGATCACTTTTTACATTGAATTCTATGGGAAATCGCCTTTTTTTTTTTTTTTCCCAAACCCGTCGAACGCAATCACCGAAAATCAGAGCATTTCACTGACACTTCGATGCAGTTCGGCGTTCTCTGAATAGATTAACCATTACTTCTCTATGGGACAATTTCCCTGCCGCCAAAGATCGCCGAATTGTGCTGTATTTCACCAGTATTTGGAAAATTGATAGCTATGTGAATAGACAAAGTGTCCCGACATTGCACCGTACGGTGAAATTCACCGTTCGGTGCAATTCGGGGGGTTAATGAATAACCCCTTAAAATTTTATATCTATGCTTATTTAATCTATTTTGTAGATTTTTAATGTTACACAGCAAGTTGCCCCCCCCCCCCGTGGTGGTCACCTTTCTCTGTAAAAAAATAAAAAATAAAATAATAATAATAGAAAAAGAAAATAATAAATAAAAAAATATATATTATTCTGTTATTATTTATTTATTTTTACACAATACAAAAGTGTCCTCCACAATGTTTCTGTTTCTTTTATATTTTGCGGGGCAGATGCAGGCGGGGGCGCTCTAGATGTCTGTGCCTTCAGGCTCCTGAGATGGGTGATTTTTTTTTTATTTAAGCTCTATTATAAGCGACTTTCTTCATCCACCGGATCGTGACATCTGAACGCTTTAAATAGGAGTCGATTCTTTTTTTAATCACGAAGGCAGAGAAACATTCCAATACGGAAAAATAAATAAATGACACATCGCTTTCACGAACAGAAGGACAAAAACAGATCATCGTTGGCGCTTAAGAACAGATTGCGTGGAGTCCTTGAACTATGTCTTCTCCATGGAGCCATTGACGTAGCTTCACACAATAAGCCCAGTCTCCATGTATTCGGGATTATGCGTGGAAGCTAAAGGGACACTGGTTTAAGTCATTTATAATCCATTAAGAGGAAAACATGACTCCGAACCGAGCCGTCCATTGGGTTCTAAAAACAAGAAAATAAAACGCATGTATACATTGCATGCTACTGTTTCACATCCAGGACTGGATCCCATTATCCAGGTCGGGGCAAAACCGGGGACTGGATGGAGAATGGGGTTGGTTTGGGCAGGACAGGTTTGGAGGTTGCAGCCATAGGATGTCGAGATTAAAGGGGTAATTCACTAAGCAGAGTGACGGCACCTAAAAACAGGGCCGCCATCAGGTGGTTGACAGACCATGCTATGTTCAGGAGCCCAGAGGATCCACGGGGCCCTGGCCCTCAAAATACTAGCAAATTTCATGGTGGGCTATAGCAGGGCTCAACATTTCCAGTCCCAAGCTACTAGCCAGGCCTTAAGAGTTACTCGCCACCAGTTGCCTCACCGAAACCCTACCCCACCCTTAACTCAACGCCTAAACACACAATCTTAAATTATCAGATACATATAAACCCAGACATCAGACCCTAGTGTGAGTAGAGCGAGGAGGCAGGGAAGCTCCTCTCCACCCCTGCCAGTGACAGAAGCGCTGGGACAGGGAAGGCAGCTGCTTCCCAACACTGTGCAGGTTGGGGGGGGCGACATCTCAATGCAGGAGGCATAGGGGTCTTTGGACCGCTGTATCTCTGATCGACTTCACCCCCTGCCGAGTGAAAAAAAAAAAAATCGCCGCCGCCAGAATACACAGCGTAGGCAGCACAAAATAATTTATCATACCTCCTGTGTCTGCATTCCCACTCCTCACCCTTATGTAATTTCCACTCGCCGAATGCTAGCAGGCGAGTGGAAATTTTGAGGACTGGGCTATAGCATCTGGGATCAGCAAGATCACGGTGACACCTCGTTGAGGGAGCGGTTTGTATGATCTGCTCCAGGTAGAGATGCAGACCGAATGTTCGGAACACGTTTGAACCCCTTGCTGTTCCACCAGGGATTTAGTCCAATCCCTGTAGACGCTGTAAGCAGAAGAGGGGGACAAAATGTTTTATTTTTAATTAATTTAATGAAATGGACAGCTGAGGGAAGGAGGGCCCCAACCGGTAGGTCAGTACGGGGCCCTAAGATTTCTGAAGGCAACTCTGCCTAAAAGTCTCTGAACCCTGAGACAATAGCGAATGGATTGGTTCTGTGCATACGCGATGTGACAGTGTGATTAGGGGCAGGGTGGTAGACCACAGGTGAAGGGAGAACTTCCTTTTCCCCCTATGGGGTTAACTCACAGCCGTTGGCTGATTAGGACTGCCCTGCCTATATAGGAGATGTGGTTCCCTCTGAGAGGGCAGTCTTGGTGCTGGGTGCAGCAGGGAAGGAAGCTAAATCCTGAAGCTAAAAGGAAAGTACATTTTAATTTGTTTTCGCTTATTGGTAAGGGGCTTAGCCGCCCAATATTTCTGTTCGGAATACTGAATGTTTATTTAGCCTCCGCATAAAGGAGTAAGTGTTTGATATATTTTTCTTTTATTTTCACGTTTATGGTGTACCTTGCAAGTACCGTAACCGCATAATAAAGGAAAGGGTGAAGCACAGATCCCTGTGACAAGTGGCTATATCACAACGCGCAGCATCAATCCATCAATCTATGCAGGAGCTACAGAACTTGCATACAAAGGTACGACAGTTCCGTGCTATTTGCAATTTGCGGAGATGTTCGCATTGCTAGTTGCTTTAGACAGCTGCAGGGACTTCTGCATTTCGGAAGCTCTGAGCTGAAGGGGAGGAGCAGTCCAGCATTAAGGGAGGGAAAAGGGTGAGTAATTTCACATAAGATCAAATTTTAAGAAAAAATAAAATAAATCGAAGAAAAATAATTGTGCAGATGATGTTACTAACATCTGCCCAATTATTTATGGGCAAAACAAGGCAAGTCAATTTTTTAATATGGTGTCCGTAAAAAAAAAAAAAAAAAGAAAAACAATGGCACTGCAAGGGACCAGGACTAGTTTTTAGCCCAATTTTTTTTAAAATTAAACTTAAACTAATAATAAAAAGTCTTCTAATTCTATTAATAAAAAATATCTTAGAAAATTTCCTTCTGGGCTTGTTTCCTATCAATTATTTTAGTTGTCTTCATCCAACCAGACCGTCACAGTTTGCTTTTTTCTTTAAAACCCTTTGAAATACGCTTTGAATAAAATCTTCCTGTAACTGCCAGGGACTGGAAATCTTCTACGCATCTGACATCGCGAAGAAAAAAACACAAATTATTCATGAAAATAAAAAATAATAAACCTGTGGGGGAAAAAAGTCATTTTTTTTTTGGGCTTTTATAAAGAAACGTGTTTTCGTTCTAGCTTTGCAGTAAACAGACACACACTCACAAAAACATTAAAAAAAAAGGATAAGAATCCTCGGTATACAAATAGATATTTTGTGACGGTTGTGGAGAGTTACTCATTTTCCTGCGTCCTGGGTAAATCAGTCGGAATGGCGGTGAGTCAGTGCTTTTTTTTATTTTTTATATAAAATGTTGCAGAAAATAACAGGGGAGAATAAAATCCCCGCTTTCCTTCTATGGAAAACTGTCAGATCCTTCATGAAATCTTGCTGGCGTTACCCACTCATTCTCTCTTTTGTGATTATTGAGTAGGAGTTGGAATAATGGTGATGGGGATTCAGACGGCCTATTTAGCCTTGGTTTTATTTAACTCTTCTCCCACGTTAGAATCCCAGTTGTGCTCGGCTCGGCGCAGATCAAAGGCAAACGTCAGAAATTAGAATTCCGAAGGAGAGATCTTTGGGGAAAACGTCCCAATTAAGATTACTGTACGTACTTTACCATCTTGTCTAAAAGTGCGCTAGGGCTCATTTTTTGTGCTGGAAAAAGAGAACAAAATATGAATTTGGAAACGGTGCCGAAATCTTAAAGGGGTAAAGTTTAATTGTACACTAATGGGGTTATTCAAAGAGCACCGAAATTTCGCTGCTCTTTCATTTGGCGCACTTCGGCGAGCTCAATTTGCCGATCCTGCAGTGAATTCAGCATTCACCACATGGTCCCCCGAAGCACAGAGAATCGATCCACCGAACGCCACCGGAACGCAGCTGCAAACAGCCAAACACATCCGAAAAATCACCGAACACATCCGCCGAACGCATCCAATCAGTTGCCGAACGCCAACGAAAAAACCTGCCGCCGAACGGGGATAAAAAAAAAGAGAACCCCCCCCCTGCATTTTTTTTTAAAAGGCATTTAAAACGAACCCAATGCATGGAAAAAAATTATGAGGCCCTGTGAATAACAATAAAAAGGTCTGTTACAGAATTATTTTTTTTTTTTTAAAAAAAGGCATTTAAAAAAAGCCGGAATCAAAAATTTCACCAAAAAAAAAATCCAGAAAAATGTCCAAAAAAGTTCTAAAACATAAATTAATAAAGACTTTTTGCTGCAGATGAAAAGAATAAACAGTTGAGTAAAATTTTAATAAGAAAGGGGATTTTTTTTTTACATTGAAACTTATGGGATTTGCCTGTCTATACCTGTCAAATGAAAGCAACGAAAATCTGAGAATTTTGCCAACTTTTCTCTGCTGTTTGGCTTTCTCTGAATAGATAAACCATTCCTTCTCTACGAGGAATTTCACGGCTGCCGAATTGCACTCAGATCTTGGTGTAAAACAGACAAATCGCAAGCCTTTAATGAAGCATACATCTCCCAAATATATACAGTGCCAGGAGGGACCTGGAGACCAATGGAAGATGACACCATTGGCGCTGAGTGCTGAGTGATGGGTCATTTCTGGGGAATGCTAGCGCCGCTTTTTCATTGTACCTGTCCTTAAGCTTGGGCTAAGGCCTGGACAAGGCACGAAGGATCGCTGGTGGGAGAACTGGTGTCCGGCAAGGGAGTAGCATTAACAGATGTGACAGAGTTGGGATCCTGAGATTAGAATACTCTAGAGTAGTGATGGGCCAAACACCCCTGTGTTCGGTTCGTATTCGAACATTAGAACAGCCCAAATGTTCGAATACTAACTCGAACATAATGTGACCCAATGGGGGTCGAACACGCAAAAAGGGTTCACAGCTCTCCTAAATGTACCGGCAGCTGCTGGTACATTTAGGAGACCTGTGGCTGCAGCCCCCGGTCCCCGTGCCTGGTCCTCCGGTCCGTCCCGTCTGCTCCTCCGTCCGGCGGGCCGCGACTCCTCTGCCCCACCCCTCGTCTTCATGCTGACTAAGCCCTGATTGGGCAAAGTCCTGCACCTGACCTGGACTTTGCCCAATCATGGCTCTAATTCAATACTGAGCCCTGATTGGTCAAAGTCCTGCACCTGACCTGGGCTTTGCCCAATCAGGGTTCAATATTGAATTAGAGCCCTGATTGGGCAAAGTCCAGGTCAGGCGCAGGACTTTGCCCAATCAGGGCTCAGTAAGCATGAAGACGAGGCGTGGGGCAGAGTCGCCGCAGCTGGCCGGACAGAGGAGCAGATGAGACGGACCGGAGGAACAGGCACGGGGGGCCGGGGCTAGGGGGCTGCAGCCATTGGTCTCCTAAATGTACCGGCAGCTGCCGGTACATTTAGGAGAACTGTGTACACATTTTGTGGTCATTTTTTATTATGGAATGTCCGGTCAAACAGACCGCGAACATCCCATAATGTTCGGCGTTCGCCAAACACTCGAACGGCCAATGTTCGATTCGAACTCACGCCCATCCCTACTCTAGAATAGGGATTGCAAACTCCGGCCCCCCAGATGTTGATGCCTACAATTCCCCTAATTCTTAGAATGCAATAGATGGCCAGAGAATCATGGAAGCTGTAGTTCAGAAACATATCTGGGGGGGGGGGGCTGAGTTTGAGATCCCTGCCCTATGGTCCCTGAACTAGAGTGTCTCTCTAACACATGGGGCGGGAATGAAATTTTTGTCTCTTGGGGGGTTATTTAATACTCGCCGTTATCCCCGTTTTATTATAAAATATGGAAATTTTGTCAATTTACAAACTTAAATATATATATTGGAAAACTACCTATATATAACAAAGAACTTTAATCTCTCGTTTAACGGTTTAATGATGTTTTAAATTATGTCACGCAGATCATTTCGTGTTACCATTAGGATTCCTGATAATTATAAAGGGGTAAAATCCCATGTTTTGCTGGTGGATGCTGCTCGTGGCTTTGTGATGAGTCTGGCGATATCGCATCTAAACGTTTTTGTTATGCTAAACTGGCCCTGTGAATTCAAGGCCGGCCGATTAACATGCTCCTTCCAAATGACGCAGCTTCCAGCAGGAAATTAAAATCTGATTTCCATGCCTCAAAGCACATTTAGTTGTGTTGATGAGCAGATTTCAGTAGGTGGATACCGTAATAGCACAGTGAGAGGGATTACATGATATTTCGGTACCAGTGACGCAAGCGTGAACTGTTCGTTCTGCTCAGTAATGAACAAATTGTATCGAAAATAGAATCCTTGCAATAAAAAGACAGTATTCTAGAGTCACTTTGTAACCGAGCTGATCCATTCAGTGTCACGACTCACTATGAATATGTCATAGGGTTTTAATAGAGCTCCGTATCTGGGATATATTTCACATGGAAACATCAGTTTCCTGTGTCTGAGAGTTATTACTCAAAATACATCATCTTTCATAAAGAGATACTAAATAAAGTCATCATTAATGAGAAGATGTGCTCTGAGTCTCCACTGAAGACGCTTTTTATTGGACCAGTGCCTCAAGCAACTTGATTCACCTTGTGTCTGTTGCAGCCCTGACATCTTCACTTTCATGCGATTGCCCTTTTCCTAATGGCCCAAAAACGTCACCCCTTTTTCAATGGGTCAAGCCAGCCTATGTCAGAATTTGCCTCTGATATATACAGTCAGGTCCAGAAATATTGGGACATCGACACAATTCTAACATCTTTGGCTCTATACACCACCACAATGGAGTTGGAATGAAACAAACACAATGTGCTTTAACTGCAGCTTTAATTTGAGGGTATGTACATCCAACTCAGGTGAACGGTGTAGGACTTACAGCAGTTTGCAGATGTGCCTCCCACTTGTTAAGGGACCAAAGGTAATGGTACAATTGGCTTCTCAGCTGTTCCATGGCCAGGTGTGTGATATTCCCTCATTACCCCAATTACAATGTGCAGATAAAAGGCCCAGAGTTCATTTCAAGTGTGCTATTTGCATTTGGAATCTGTTGCTGTCAACTCTCAAGAGGAGATCCAAAGAGCTGTCACTATCAGTGAAGCAAGCCATCATTAGGCTGAAGAAACAAAACAAACCCATCAGAGAGATAGCAAGAACATTAGGCGTGGCCAAAACAACTGTTTGGAACATTCTCAAAAAGAAGGAACGCACCGGTGAGCTCAGCGACACCAAAAGACCCTGGAGACCACGGAAAACAACTGTGGTGGATGACCGAAGAATTCTTTCCCTGGTTAAGAAAACACCCTTCACAACAGTTGGCCAGATCAATAACACTCTCCAGGAGGTAGGTGTATGTGTGTCAAAGTCAACAATCAAGAGAAGACTTCAGAGTGAATACAGAGGGTTTACCACAAGATGTAAACCATTGGTGAGCCTCAAAAACAGGAAGGCCAGATTAGAGTTTGCCAAACAACACCTAACAAAGCCTTCACAGTTCTGGAACAAGATCCTATGGACAGATGGGACCAAGATCAACTTGTACCAGAGTGATGGGAAGAGAAGAGTATGTAGAAGTCACTCAAAATTTCCCTATTAACATACCTCAATACAGAATGCACCTGTAAACATGTAACCTAGTGACTATATTTCCTACATATTTATTTTCTGTTAATCTGTATATTTGTGTTGTTAATATCTTACATTGTATTACTTTGTATTTCTGTAAATGTAACACTTCAATGTACTTGAACCCAGGACATACTTGAAAACGAGAGAAATCTCAATGTATCCTTCCTGGTAAAATCCTTTATAAATAAATAAATAAATAAATAAGGAAAGGAACTGCTCATGATCCTAAGCATACCACCTCATCAGTGAAGCATGGTGGTGGTAGTGTCATGACGTGGGCATGTATGGCTGCCAATGGAACTGGTTCTCTTGTATTTATTGATGATGTGACTGCTGACAAAAGCAGCAGGATGAATTCTGAAGTGTTTCGGGCAATATTATCTGCTCACATTCAGCCAAATGCTGCAGAACTCATTGGACGGCGCTTCACAGTGCAGATGGACAATGACCCAAAGCATACTGCAAAAGCAACCAAAGAGTTTTTGAAGGGACAGAAGTGGAATGTTATGCAATGGCCAAGTCAATCACCTGACCTGAATCCCATTGAGCATGCATTTCACTTGCTGAAGACAAAACTGAAGGGAAAATGCCCCAAGAACAAGCAGGAACTGAAGACAGTTGCAGTAGAGGCCTGGCAGAGCATCACCAGGGATGAAACCCAGCGTCTGGTGATGTCTATGCGTTCCAGACTTCAGGCTGTGATTGACTGCAAAGGATTTGCAACCAAGTATTAAGAAGGGAAAGTTTGATTTATGATTATTATTCTGTCCCATTACGTTTGGTCCCTTAACAAGTGGGAGGCACATCTGCAAACTGCTGTAAGTCCTACACCGTTCACCTGAGTTGGATGTACATTCCCTCAAATTAAAGCTGACAGTCTGCAGTTAAAGCACATTGTGTTTGTTTCATTCCAACTCCATTGTGGTGGTGTATAGAGCCAAAGATGTTAGAATTGTGTCAATGTCCCAATATTTCTGGACTGTAATATATATATAGTGCCTGGCCAAAAATAATGTCACAAACTCGATTATTTTGTTGGATTGGCCTTCCTTTGATTACATCATGCATTCGTCGCAGCATCGTGTCGATAAGCTCATGCAATGTCACAGCATTTATTGGCGTCCAGAGTGGCATTAATTTGTGGCCAAGATCTTGTATTGATGATGGGAGAGTCGCGGCGCTGCGTAAAGTCTTCTCCAGCACATTTTCCCAAAAATTATCCTCAATGGGGTTAAGGTCTGGACTGTTCGGTGGCCAATCCATGTGTGAAAATGCTCCCTGAACCACTCTTGCACAGTTTGAGCCCGATGAATCCTGGCATTGCCATCTTGGAATTAGGGATGAGCTGTTCGGGTTCAGACGGTTCGGGGTTCGACCCAAACTTAGCCTGTTCGAGCAGATCGCGAACCCCGAACATTTCCGGGTGTTCGCCTCATGTTCGACCACAATGGACCACAATGCATTTTCCCACTTCCTGAAGCTCGTAATTGGCTACAGCCTTGCACCTGACCACAGGTCTGGTGCAAGACTGGTTGAACACTATGCCAATCACCGCTCAGAGTCCTGATTGGGCAAACTTTGCCCAATCATGGGCTCACAGAGCTAAGTCCCGCAGCACACTATATAAGGTTTCAAAGCAGCGCTTCTGCACGCATTTCAGAGGAGATTTCAAAGAAGATAGTTTTGTGTGTTGTTACTGCCGGTCTGCCACGCTACTGGGGGGGTCTGGGGGGGTCTCATTTCGACCAAATATCAGGGAATTTAGGTGATGTGTGTCTTGTCACTGTGCCAGCAAGTTTTTTTTGGGGTTTACAACTTTATTTAAAACATTTGTGTATTGAGGTGATTTTATGGGTCTCGTCACACAGCCAGCAATTATTTTTGGGGCTCACTAATTTATTTAAAACATTTGTGAATTAAGGTGATCTGTCTCTTGTCACTGGCTGCCAGCTATCAGTGTGTCTCACTGAGTTATACCAGAGTTATTTAAATCTTTATACCAGAGTTGAATCAGAGTTCTGTATATATTAATCTATATATCACTCACCATGTCTGAAAGAACAAAAAGGACAGGCAGACGCTCCCAGCCACAGATAAGAGGGCAAGCAGCCCCTGTGTCGAGAGGCTGTGTCTCTGGTCGTGGTGGACGTGGTGCATCCTCTGCAGGGGCACGCTTGTCCTTTCTAACTGGTGCTGGCCGTCTTAAGCAGCAGCAACATACAGAGGACTTGGTGGATTGGCTAACCAGGCCATCCTCATCCTCCGAGTCCTCTGCCAGCCAGGCTTCTAGTGCTTTACAGTCCACCTCAGCTGCCAAAGCATCTAATGCAGCCTCCATGTCCACAGCTACTCCTGCCGTAGCCTCGCTATCACACACAGAGGAGTCAGCTGAATTGTTTGACTACAATGAGAGTGACATGCTGCTTGAGGATGCGCAGCAAGTACAGTGCTCTGATTCAATCTCTGAGGTTGAGCAAGGGAGTATAATCAACCTAGAGGAAGGGGGTGCCAGTGATGACACACAAATAACTGGCACTCATGTTGCCCCAGCAGCTGCAGTGCAGCATACTGCCAAGTTGGCTCCAGTGACGAGGAGATAGGGGGTGAAGATGACATTGATGATGATGAGGTCACTGACTCCACCTGGGTGCCAGATCGAACTGAGGAATCAAGTGAGGAGGAGGGGGAGGAGGATGAGGAGGAGGCACAGCAAACACGAGGCACAACATCCTCTGTGACCAACCGTAGCACTAGCCAGTCCAAGGCATCACATGTCAGAGCTGCTCCGGTGCAGAGCGCTGTCGTCTCAAAGAACACATGCAGGAACTCTGCTGTCTGGGAGTTCTTTAAGAACTGTGCAGCAGACCCCACCGTTGCTATTTGTAATCTATGTCAGAGGAGGCTGAAGCGTGGGATAAACACCGGACACTTGGGTACCATGTGCTTGAGGCGACATATGAACAAGTGCCACACATCCCGTTGGGGCAAAACTTTGCGTAGGTCCTCCTCCTCCTCCTCCTCATCTGTCTCTACCCACACTGCATGTCCTGCCATGCAATTGCCTACAACCTCCACCGACAGGGATGATGCTACAGTAATGGATGTACCAGCAGGTCCTTCCTCACAATGTGACATCATCCCAGTAGCTGAAGATTTACGCAGTCAGATTACGTTGCCGCAGCTGCTGCAGCGAAAGAAAAAATATAGTCCCAACCATCCCCAAGCACAGCGTCTAAATGCCAGCTTAGCAAAATTACTCGCATTGCAGCTGCTGTCTTTCCAGCTGGTGGACTCTGCTCCCTTCCGTGAATTTGCTGAATGCGCTGTACCACAGTGGCAGGTTCCAAAACGCCATTACTTTTCACGCAAGGCCATTCCAGCACTATACCAGCACGTGGAAGACAATGTTATCCAGTCATTGGGAAAGGCAGTCAGCAGCAAGGTGCATGTCACTTTAGACACGTGGTCCAGCAAGCATGGACAGGGTCGTTACATTTCCTTCACGGCACACTGGGTAACTCTGATAGCAGCTGGGAGGGATCCAAGACGGGGCTCTGTGCTGGAGCTTGTTCATCCACCACGCTTCCAGAAAGCTGCTTGTATGAGGTCTGTCTGCTCCACCACCACCACCACCACGTCTTCCTCCTCCTCCTCCTCCTTCTCTCTCTGTCGAAGTGGCAGTTAAACCGACGCCTGACAGGGTCTACGCAATGGCTCAAGCAAAAGATGCCATACTGTGCTTGAGCTGGTTTGTTTAGGGGACAGGAGCCACACCGGGGCAGAAATTTTGTCAGCTCTGCAGGGGCAGGTGCAGAGATGGTTAACACCACGCCAGCTTGAGCTGGGAATGATCGTCTGCGATAATGGCAGCAACCTTCTCTCCGCCCTACGCAAGGGTAAATTGACGCATGTACCATGCCTAGCACACGTCCTAAATCTGGTGGTACAGCGTTTCCTAACCAAGTACCCAGGGCTGCCAGAGCTTCTCATCCAGGCCAGAAAAGTCTGCAGCCACTTCAGATGGTCATTCCCAGCAAGCGTTCGCCTGGCAGAAATTCAAAGAGAATTCCACCTTCCCACAAACCGTCTGATCTGTGACATGCCCACCAGGTGGAATTCGACATTAGCAATGCTGCAGCGTCTGCACAAGCAGCATAGGGCCATCAACGAGTACCTGTGTGAGTATGGCACAAGGACAGGTTCAGGTCAACTTGGTTTCCCCCCCCCCGCAGTGGCTGATGATCAAGGATGCATGCACTGTACTGTCACCATTTGAGGAGGCAACGAGGATGGTGAGCAGGGACAGTGCATGCATCAGTGACACAATTCCTTTAGTGTTCTTGCTGGAGAACACTCTGCGGGGAATTATAGATGTGGCTCTAGAGGCAGAGCAGCGGGAGGAAGAGGAGGCCTTCCCTAGCTCTCAAGGCCCCAGTCTTTCCGCAAACAGCATTCCAGCGGGTCCTACTCAGATCAGACAGGAGGAGGATGAGGAGGAGGAGGACTATTTAAGTAGTGGGGGCATTGAAGGTGGGGATTCCTCAAGGCTGGGTTTTGTGTGCCCAGAAATAGAAGGGCGTGTGCTTGGCTGGGAGGAGGAAGTGCACGATACGGTCATCCTCATTGACCAGGAAGACTCGGCAGCTAATGCCACCTCCAACCTACGCTGCATGGGCTCTCTAATGATGCAAAGCCTGCTAAAGGACCCCAGGATACGTGCTATCAAGGAGAGGGATCATTACTGGTTGGCAACCCTTCTTGATCCACGATACAAGGGGAAAGTTGCAGAGCTCATCCTGCCCACACAGAGGGAGCACAGGATGACAAAACTTGAGGAAGCTCTAAAGTGAAACTTGTGTAACACCTTTCCAGGCACTGTTAGATTACCAAGTGCTGACACACGTGCTTCTGAGGATGCAGGTGATCAGAGGAATAGCGGTGAAGGCCAGGGCCGCTTGACTGATGCATTTTTACATTTTTTTAGTCCTCGACGCCCAGGGACGTCAAATGTAGGCACCCATTGCCAGCGTCTTCACCATATGGTGCAGGACTACCTAGGGGCAAGGGCAGACCTGGATACCTTTCCAGCAGATGATCCACTGGCTTACTGGGTGTTGAGATTGGATCACTGGCCAGAACTTAGCCAATATGCTATGCAGCTACTAGGTTGCCCTTCATCTAGCGTGCTTTCCGAAAGGACGTTCAGTGCCGCTGGAGGTTTTGTCACAGACAAAAGAGTGCGTCTGTCCACCGACTCTGTAGACCGGCTGACATTTATAAAAATGAATCAGTCCTGGATCAGCAGCTATCAATCCCCTGATGCTGAAGTAATGGAAGAGATAGGGGATGTCCTCTTCTGCATTCACAAAACCTCCAGCACTGAACTCTTCCACAATACCACAAAAGGGTTACGGTGTGAAGGCACTTGCTGCCATGAAAGGCACAATATCTGGCTGCACTGACGCCCATTAAAAAAAACTTTTCAATAAAAGGACCACATGGTCCACCCCTGCACTCTTCCACAATACCACAGAGGGGTTACTGTATGATGATACTTGATGGCCTGGCATTAAAGGCACAATATCTGGGTGCACTGACGCCTTAAGCAGATGCATATCTTTTCTATGTGTCCGAAAATATCTCCTCTTTTCATACAGGCTGCCGCCCCAAGCAGTTGTTTATGGATAGATTAAAGGAAAAGCATTTACCTTCATATGAAATGTCATTTATTTGTTTTTAAGTGTTTCTATACATCCTAGAAATCCGCCACTTCACGGGCAGGTTATGGGGACCTCCTAGGCACGATATTTGAAGGAATTTTTCATTTTTATTTTTAACCCTTATTTCATGGAAAACTCACTGTCCCTTTAAAAACGTTTTTTTTAAAACTTTTGTCCTTGTTTCTTGTCCCCCAGGGCACTACCCGGACCCCCATACACCTTCTATGGCAAATATGCCCTCTTGGAGGGCACTCAAAAAAACCAAATTTTCAGCCCCATTGACTTGCATGGGGGTTCGGGTTCGGTCCCGAACAAATGGGAAGTTCGGGCTCGAACCGAACTCGGGGAGTGTTCGGCTCATCCCTACTTGGAATATGCCCACTGTGCCATCAGGGAAGAACAAAAAAAACAGATGGTAAAACCTGCTCATTTAGAAGAAACCCCAGATCATGACTTGAACGAGAGGTGGTGACATTTTTTTTCCTTTGGCCAGGCAGTATATATATATATATATATATATATATACACAGTTGCGTTCAAAATTATTCAACCCCCAATGCTGTAAAGGGTTTTAGGGAATTTAGTGTACATTTGTTATTGTATTCAGAATGAAATCCTACAAGGACTTTTTAAAGAACCATATGCAACTAAAATGACATCAATTGGTTTTGTAATACAGTAGTAAATGTTTCTTTTGTGAATTCTTCATTGACACAATTATTCAACCCCTTAAAGACTACCACTCTGAAGAACAGAGGTTCATTCATGTGTTTTCAATCAGGTATTGAAAACACCTGTGGATGTCACGGAGCAGCAATAAAGCATAATAAGCACCAATTAGGCAGCTTTAAAATGACTGTGATACTCAGCTCCTTCTAGACATTTACTGGTGTGGTTACAAACATGGTGAAGTCAAGATAATGGTCCAGGAAGACAAGAGAAGAGGTGATTACTCTTCACAGGAAGGGCAATGGCTATAAGAAGATTGCAAAGATGTTAAACATACCAAGAGAGACCATAGGAAGCATCATTCGCAAATTCAAGGCAAAGTGCACTGTTGAAACGCTACCTGGTCGTGGCAGAAAGAAGATGCTGACTTCGACTGCTGTGCGCTACCTGAAGCGTAGAGTGGAGAAAAGTCCCCGTGTGACTGCTGAGGAACTGAGAAAAGATTTGTCAGATGTGGGTACTGAAGTTTCAGCTCAGACAAAACGGCGCACACTGCGTAATGAAGGCCTCCATGCCAGAACTCCCAGGCGCACCCCCTTGCTGTCTCCAAAGAATAAGAAGAGTCAACTGCAGTATGCCAAAAGTCATGTGGACAAACCACAGAAGTTTTGGGATAGTGTTCTGTGGACTGATGAAACAAAATTAGAACTGTTTGGGCCCTTGGATCAACGCTATGTTTGGAGGAGGAAGAACAAGGCCTATGAAGAAAAGAACACCTTGCCTACTGTGAAGCATGGCGGGGGGTCAATCATGCTTTGGGGCTGTTTTGCTTCTGCAGGTACAGGGAAGCTTCAGCATGTGCAAGGTACCATGAATTCTCTTCAGTACCAGGAGATATTGGATGACAATGTGATGCAGTCCGTCACAAACCTGAGGCTTGGGAGACGTTGGACCTTTCAACAGGACAATGATCCCAAGCATACCTCCAAGTCCACTAGAGCATGGTTGCAGATTAAAGGCTGGAACATTTTGGAGTGGCCATCGCAGTCACCTGACTTAAATCCGATTGAGAACCTCTGGTGGGACTTAAAGAAAGCAGTTGCAGTGCGCAAGCCTAAGAATGTGACTGAACTGGAGGCTTTTGCCCATGACGAATGGGCGAAGATACCCGTAGATCGCTGCAAGACACTTGTGTCAAGCTATGCTTCACGTTTAAAAGCTGTTATAACTGTAAAAGGATGTTGTACTAAGTACTAAGATTGAATGTCACTTGGGGGTTGAATAAAACTGACAATGATGTGAGCACAGAAAAGACATTTGTGGTTATTTCATTATAAATGTTATGTTATATTTGTCTGACCTACACGTGCCTCTTTGATTTAATTGTAAGCAAGATGACTGAATGATCAAAATCAATGTCAAACTGGCCAAAACACTCAATTTCAGTGGGGGTTGAATAATTTTGAACACAACTGTATATATATACTGCCTGGCCAAAAGGGAAAAAAAAATTTCACCACCTCTCGTACCCTGATTGTGTCGCTGTTCCATTAAGGCAGGGGGTAGCAACCTTGGCTCTCCAGATTTTTGGGAATTACATCTCCATGATGCTCAGTTGCTCATTAGGTTGCGTGAGTCGCATGGGAAATGTAGTTCCTAAACATCTGGATAGTCAGGGCTTCTGACTCTTACATATACAGGGTTATCCAAAGAGCGTGAAAAGTAGGAGAATGACTGGAGAATTATTGGAGAATGAAAAATTCTAGGTCAAAATAGCCAAACCAGAAAAATTCTCCCTTTCATCTCACTTTCCAAATCGGCTATTTTGACCTAGAATTTTTCATTCTCCAATAATTCTCCAGTCATTCTCCTACTTTTCACGCTCTCTGAATAACCCTGTAAGTGTTTATCAGCCTGATGAATCCGATTCTTCAAACTGGAGAAGACTTCAACTCCCATTATGTTTAGTTGCCACCTGGCTGTGTGCGTTATGGCGTCATGTGGCACAGCACAATGTGCTAAAGTTTCCTAAGAAAACTGAAAGACCCTAATCTATCCTTTGGCCCCTACATCGAAAAACTCTCATCTAAACTTTACCCCAAACTAGGTGTCCTGTACAGAAACAAATCCTGCCTGAGCCCCACGGTAAGAAAGCAGATTGTACAACAAATGCTTATGCCAGCTATTGATTACGCAGAAGAGAAAATAGCTCAGTCAGTAAAAAAGGGGGACAAAACATTTTTTAGATACATAAACGAGAAAAGAAAAGTAAAACAAGGATTAGTTAGATTAAAAACAAAGGAAGGAAGGTATGTAGAAGAGGATAAAAGTCTCGCTGACTGCCTCAATGAATATTTTTGTTCAGTCTTTGCAGAAGAAAAGGAAGGAAAGGGACCTCAGTTAGGAGAAAACACTAACGAGACATTTACATATCAGTTTACAGAGGAGGAGGTTCTACAGCAGCTGTCTAAAGTAAAGACAAATAAGTCAATGGGGCCTGATGGGATCCACCCTAAATTATTAAAAGAGCTCAGTGATGTAATAGCAAAACCGTTAACAGATTTATTTAACCAATCCTTGCTAATGGGAGTCGTCCCAGAAGACTGGAAATTAGCAAATGTTGTGCCCATTTACAAGAAGGGTAGTAGGGAGGAATCGGGGAACTATAGGCCAGTTAGTCTTACGTCAGTAGTGGGGAAATTAATGGAAACCATGTTAAAGGAAAGGATTGTTGAACATCTAAAAACACATAGATTACAGGATCAGAAACAACATGGGTTTACCTCAGGGAGATCATGCCAAACTAATCTTATTGATTTTTTTGATAGGGTAACAAAAATAATAGACACAGGTGGTGCAGTAGACATTGCTTATTTAGATTTCAGTAAGGCTTTTGATATTGTTCCGCATAGAAGGCTTATCAATAAATTGCAATCTTTGAGCTTGGATTCCAATATTGTTGAATGGATTAGGCAGTGGCTGAGTGACAGGCAACAGAGGGTTGTGGTAAATGGAGTTTATTCGGCGCAAGGTCTTGTTACCAGTGGTGTACCTCAGTGGTCAGTACTTGGACCCATTCTCTTTAATTTTTTTATTAGTGATATTGCAGAAGGTATTAATGGAAAAGTATGTCTTTTTGCTGATGACACAAAGATTTGCAACAGGGTTGACGTTCCTGGAGGGATCAGCCAAATGACAAATGATTTAGGTAAACTAAAAAATTGGTCGGAGCTGTGGCAATTGAGTTTTAATGTGGATAAGTGCAAGATAATGCACCTGGGACGTAAAAACCCGAGGGCTGAATATAGAATATTTGATACAGTCCTAACCTCAACATCTGAGGAAAGGGATTTAGGGGTTATTATTTCAGAGGATCTAAGGGTAAGTAGTCAATGTAATAGAGCAGCAGGAAATGCTAGCAGAATGCTTGGTTGTATAGGGAGAGGTATTAGCAGTAGGAAAAGGGAAGTGCTCATGCCACTGTACAGAGCACTGGTGAGACCTTACTTGGAGTACTGTGTGCAGTACTGGAGACCGTATCTCCAGAAGGATATAGACATCTTAGAGTTCAGAGAAGGGCTACTAAAATGGTGTACGGCTTGAAGGAGAAAAGTTACCAGGAAAGGCTTAATGATCTTAACATGTACAGCTTGGAAAAAAGACGAGACAGAGGAGATATGATAGAAACATTTAAATACGTAAAGGGAATCCACAAGGTAGAGGAAGGGAGTATATTTAAACGGAAACAAAGTAGCAAAACAAGAGGACATAGTCTTAGATTAGAGGGGCAAAGGTTTAAAAGTAACATCAGGAAGCATTATTTTACTGAGAGGGTGGTGGATACATGGAACAGCCTTCCAGTTGAAGTGGTAGAGGCCAAAACAGTGATTGAATTTAAGCAAGCATGGGATAGGCATAAGGCTATCCTAAACAAAAGATAAATCCAGGTAAAGTATCCATGTAATTGGCAGACTAGATGGGCCGAAAGGTTCTTATCTGCCGACATTTTTCTATGTTACTATGTAGTGTATGCAGCCGCCCCGCAAACACACCTTCAGAAACTTACTACATTGTATAACTCATTCTGCCGCTTTGTGCTACAATGTAACTACATGACCCACCATTGTGACATGTTAAAATAGCTAAACTGGCCGTCGCTGGAATCCAGACGCACCCTTCACCTTTCCACCCTGGTGTTTAAGAGCTTTTCTGGGAAGCTGCCACCCTACCTGAATAGACTGCTTCCCCCAGCAGCTCCCTCATCCTATAACCTCCGATCCAGGAACAGCACCTTACTTGCAATACCACAATACAAAAAGATAGTCCTCATCCTCATTTTCCTACAGAGCACTGCAAATATGGAATAACCTCCCAGACGCCATCAAATCTTCCCCCAGTCTAAAGTCACTTGAGCTCCCTATTAACATACCTCAATACGGAATGCACCTGTAAACATGTAACACAGTGACTATATACAGAATGCACCTGTATACATGTAACACAGTGACTATATACAGAATGCACCTGTAAACATGTAACATAGTGACTATACAGAATGCACCTGTAGCGCTGTGTTTAATTCCTTATTGTGGCAGTACCTATTTTTTGCCACCGGAGGGAGACAAGCGCAATGTGAGACACTGAATATTACATTGGGACTACATTTCCCGGCATGCTTTGGGAACGGACACAGGAAGTGGGTGGGACAGAGAGACTTACATCCTGAGCCTCGTGGAGAGAGCTGGCAGAGCGCGCCAGGGAGTGAGAGAGACAAGACACAGTGCGGCAGAACGTAGCAGCGTCCAGGCCGGAGCGCAGGTGCGGCCTAACGGAGTTGCAGATCGGGTTACTCAGCCTTACCAAAGGGAGACCCAGTGATCCACAAGATTACCCAAGCTGCTATTGAGGAAGCCAGAGGACCCCCGAGTAAGGAGTACCGCAGGTCGATCGGACTGGGAGAGCAGGCGGTAAGCTGGACAAGTCTCGGCAGGAGCAGAAAGCCAGACAGCGGATCCAGAAGCCAAGAGAGCCCAGTCAACATCGAGCGGAGAGACGTCCTGGGTCCAGCGGAGCCTCAAGTATCTGGCGGATGGGTGAGAGGCCTTTTAGGCCGTTGCAAAACCAAGAAAGCACGCTGCTGTTTGTTTCCAAAACCCACAGGGCCCCAACTTGACTAGTCGAAGATACCTCTTAAGCAATTCACTGGCCAGTTGAATAGTGTACCCGGGTACCATAACACACACACACACTTACATTCCGGGACACAACCTGTGCGGGACTCACTCCCCAATCAAGAAAGGGGTTAAAGATAATTTTCCATTTATTTTCCGCTGCGCGTTTCTCGAATTACGAAACCTTGTATTTCTTTTCCGCTGCGCGTTTCCCGCATTACGAAGTACTGTAAATATTTATACGAACACTGTGTTATTCATTATATGCCATTTATTCTAGTAAACGATATAATTTATAAAATCCACAACGGTGCTGGAGTATATTTATTCCCTAGTGCGGGGAGACTGACCCGAGGTTCAATTTCAGCGGCTCCTCCGGGAGTGGGCGCTACACGTGGGGGCTCGTTTCCGGGATCCAGTCTCTGGAAAAACCACATCTAAAGGGTTAAATATGGATCCAGATACTGTTGCCGAATGGTGTGAGGAGCACAGTAGTCAGTTAGAATTGTGTATAGTCATGGATATTCCCGCAGACACTTGGGCCGAAGATCAGATTCGCCAGGCCGTGGCCACGCTGACAACAGATCATCGGGGTTTAATCCTGGACATTAAAGAGAACCCAGATACCTCTCACACGTATGTTCTTTTTGAGTGGAGAAAGGGTGTTCCAGAGTGTTTTCAGGGCGCGAGCGTGAAGCTGACCGACGAGGTGGAAGTCCAACTGATTCAGCCAAGTGCGCCACGTGGCGAATCCGCAAGTGTTCCCGCGCCCAGTCCGTTGGCCATGATCAGACCTGAATTTATAGTGGCTATTGGAGATTTGCTGGCTAAGTGTCAGAGAACAAGCCCTCCTCACACTAACTTCGGTTTTCGACGGTTGAGAAATTTTATAGGAAACGTACCAACTCCGGCGGGAGAAGAAACCTTCGAAGAATGGGTGGAACAGGCGATGCAGGCTCTGGATGAGTGGGACGTCCCTGAAGCCCAGAAAAAGCAAAGGATCACCGAGAGCTTAAAGGGACCTGCGTCAGAAGCGATGAGAAACCTAAAACTGAGTAAGAAAGACTGCACTGCTTTAGATTATTTAAACGTTCTGGAGGAAGTTTTTGGGCGAATGGAAAAGGCCGCAGAGCTTGTATATCAGTATGAACACACCTATCAGCGGAAAGGTGAGAGAATGACCGAATACATGAGGCGCCTAGATAAGATTCTGCACCAGATACTCCTCAAGAAAGGGGCCGAGGGGGGCGTGGTTTGGCTCGCGATCAAGATGGCCGCATGTTAGAGTGACTCGTCGGTCCCCTCCGACATTTCCGCACAACTCATAGCACTCGGGCAATGGTGCGTGGCAAAAAGTCGACCGGCTCTGCCTCCACGCCGCGACGCACCACCAGAACAGTTTCTGGACCGCTGGACGACTTCCTTCACCCCTCTCAGCCTCGTGCGGCTCCCGCGGCCTGCTCCTTCTCACCTCCCAAAATGGCGGCAGCGCGTGCTCTTACGGAGGAGATCTCAAACTCTGTGCCAGCCATCGAACGCCTGGAACGCATGGTGGCGGCGCTCCCCACTCGCTCTGACCTGACAGCAATGATGGAGGATTTTCGGGCGAGCTTCCAAACGGAGCTCAGAGAGGTGCGGACAGAGGTGGCAGATTTAACCACATGCACAGACGCACTTGAACGCCGCGCTAACTTACCCCCACGACTCCCGGCCTCCCTCGAAGATGATTTCTCAGAGGTAAGAAGACGACTGGATGATCTGGATAATCGGAGCCGTCGACATAATGTTCGTATTAGGGGGCTCCCTGAGACGGTCTCCAACGAAGATCTGGGGACTTGCATTCGCTCCGCTTTCCTACATGTACTGGATGACCCCGCGATAACTGATATCCCTCTGGATAGATGCCATCGAGCTCTGCGCCCTGTGCCCCCGGCAGGAGCTCCACCTCGAGACGTGATCTGTAGGGTCACCAGCTATACGCTCAAAGACCGTCTAATGAATGTGGCCCGTACGCGCAGGGAATGGGAGGTAGAGAGTTACCGGCTGGAACTCTTTCATGACCTCTCCCCATTTACACTAGCGGCCCGGAGGGCTCTGAGACCGGTCACTCAACTGCTGCGTCAACGCCACGTTCCCTATCGCTGGGGATTTCCCTTCTTGCTTCAGGTGCGTCTTGATGGGACTGCCGCTACCATCAGGAGGCCGCAAGATGTACCTGGCTTCCTGCTGCGCCTTGCGCTTCCCCCTGTCTCAGTCCCTAATTGGGAGGCCGGAGGCATCATGGAACGCCCAGCCAATGTGGGAGATCGCCCTCGACGACCTCCACGTCGACCCTGGCCCCGGAGGGCAGAGAGATCCCGCTCGCCTTCACCTGAAGTACTAGATGATTAATTGCCTCAACTGATCTGCTACAAGACCAGGACTTTCCGGCTCACGTAGCTCCTATCACCATGAGCCCACTGATCCCCTGGGGTCCCTCTGCTCCTTTGCTCCTGCCTACTCCCATATCGACGGTGCCACCCATGGCGATGATACCACACATGCCCTGATTTTCTCTCTCCTATAGACCATGGAAGGACACTGGCCCATCGAGACTTGACCGATGGAGATGACTATAGGGGCCTCCACCGACCTCCAAGCAGGCAACCGGGCTGCACAGAACAATGATGTGGCAGGTGAGCCCGGGGCCTTGACGTGCATTTTTCTTATCACTCCCTGCAAGCATTTGGAGCAGGCACCCTACTAACTGATGACTGGGGACTCCCTTTGTCGGGATCGGTGGTCTTCGCTGGACTAACTTGGCGGACAGTGGTGGTCCCCACCCACCCCGACTCTTTACACGTATGCGCTCACTGCGGGACACACGGGAGACACATCCTGAGTGGGGGGGACTACGGCCATGGAGGGGGGAAGGCCCTATCTCGCTGAAACTGATGTGCAATGTGTCTTTGCAGGGAGGGATGGGGGTGGCTATCTTTCTAATACTGAGGGGGGATCTCGGGGGGAGGGGGTGGGGGGGAGGGAGGAAGAACAGAGAGGGGGGGAGAGGGAGGGGGGGAAGGGACAATGGGAAAAGGAGAAGAATAGGAGGGAAAGGGGGAGAGGGAGAGAGGGGAGGGGGAAGAGGGGGGAGGGGGGAGAGAGGGGGGAGGGGGGGGGGAGGGAGGGGGAGGGAGAGGGGGATAAAAAATAGGGGGAAAAAGAGAAAAAAAAAAGAGGAGAAAAAAGAAAAAAGAGGAAAGAGGGAAGGAGGAAAAAAGGGGAGGGAAGAGGGGGGAAAGAAGGGAAAAAAAAGAAAAAAGAAAAAAAAAAAAAAAAAAAAACCATATTGGCCTCTACAGTAGTAGGAATATAGGGGGTAGAGTCTGTTCGGTGAAGACCATGGACATAGTCGGGATACGGTATGCTCTGCTCTATGGGTGGGGACCTCTCACGCTCTGGAGTGGCGTCATGTGTGGGGGGGGGACAGGCGCATTGTTTTTTCGCACCTGCAACTGAGGAACCTGAGGGAGTCGACTTGGAGCGGGGAGGACGTGAGGGCGGTTAGGAAGGGATGGGTACATCCACGTTTGGGGATGAACGCATACACGCTCGATATGATCAATTTATAAATGCTAACTGCCGGTAGCACTGTCTTATAAGTTATATGTACTGAGATCCTCGGAAATATGAGGGGTTCCCCTATCTTTACACCTGCGACTGTATTTCACTGCCCACGATCTCCCTGATGAAGTCCTGGGTGGGTGGGGTGGGGGGGGGATTTGATTGAGTAACCTTAAATGTTTCTATTGTGACACCATGCATGCTCTAATATAATGCTGTCATCGGAGGGGACCGTTGACACTTGTATATAAGTTTCTTAAGTTTATTTTTTCTTGACTGCTGGCTGTTGGGTCGGGACGGCTCACCTCCCCACGGGATTTTTCTCCTTGCGTCCCTGCACTACTCCTGAGAGGAGACATTGTGCTCACTTCGATTCTCGAGGGGAGCATTCTCCTCCTGGACGGACGCTTTTGACCCTTTGTGTGTTTTTTTTTTTTTCTATCTCTCCTCTTCCCTCTCTTTCTCTTCTCTTTCTTTTTTCTTTCTCCCTCTCCCTCCCTATATTTTCTCGCCACACTTCCCCCTTCTCTACTCTATCTCACTACTTCTGCTTATTCCGCCTCACTGCTTGCCTCACCTCCTACTAGATGGAGAGGGGAGGGGGACGGTCTCCGGGGTTCCGTCGGGGCTTGATGGGGATCCTGACTCTAAACGTGAGAGGACTAAATATACCAGAAAAGCGCCAACGGCTCCTGCGGGACCTACGTCGAGAGAACTGTTCGATAGCACTCCTACAGGAGACACATTTCAGGACTGGTGCGCACCCGACCCTCCGTGACTCCTATTACACGACGGCATACCATGACACGACGCCAGAGGGGAAGATGAGGGGCGCCTCGATTCTGATTTCCAAACACCTCCCCTTCGTATACATGGACGCACTATTCCTGGGAGACGGTAGGGGGGTGTTCTTGAAAGGTACGATCGCCGAGGTTAAATACACATTTGCCTCGATTTATCTCCCTAACTCTAGGCAACATCAATGCTTCTCCAGAATTGCACAGAAGTTGACTAAGTTTGCGGAGGGGACTCTGATCTTGGGGGGGGATTTTAACGTGGCAATGTGCCCGACGGAGGACTCGTCGACGGGCACTACCAGAGTTCCCCTACATATTCTTCGATCCATCAGACGCTCGCTGAAAGACCTACAACTGATAGATGCTTGGCGACTCATGCATCCATCCACGCGTGACTACTCCTTTTACTCGGAGGTGCACTCTACTTACACTCGGCTGGACTATATCTACGTCTCCCACTTTGCATTAGATGACCTTATCTCGACCTCAATACACAGCAGGACGTGGTCGGACCACGCGCCGGTGTCCGTGGTTCTTCGTTCGGCGCACAGTCGCCCGAAGCGTTTTAATTGGAGACTTAACACCTCTCTCCTCCAGGACCAAGTCCTACGGGACGAGATCATGACGACCCTACAACATTATTTCGCGGAGAATGGAACCGAGGACGTGTCGCCACACACCATTTGGGAGGCACACAAGGCGACTATCCGCGGTCATTTGATTGCAATAGCCTCCAGGAAGAAACGGGAAAGGATGGATGAAACCCGCGCACTGATCTCTGAGATACGGGATCTGGAACTTGAACACATGAGGACAGCTGAGGCGGCAACTTATGCCCTACTCCAGCAAAGACGGTCGCGATTGACGGAACTGGCACACTCACAAATACACCGAGCGGTGCTGCACTCACGCTGTTTCTTTGCATATAATGAAAACAAACCAGGTCGTCTGCTGGCCCGAATGCTTCAAAAGCGGCGGGCCCTAGCGTACGTCCCTAGGGTCAGACGACCGGGGGGGGGGACTTTGCCCAGACACCGGACGCAATAGTCCGAGCCTTCAGGGAATACTACGCAGAACTGTACACCTGCGCCCCGACTCCTGATTCGGAACGCAACCAAAGAATCCTTACGTACCTATCTTCCAGGGTCCACAGGAGACTGACGGGACCGGAGCGTTGCTCTCTGAACGATCCTATCTCGGTGGAGGAACTTCGACTCGCACTGAAACGACAGAAAAATGGAAAAGCGCCTGGGCCGGATGGCTTACCATCTGAGTACTATAGGCAGTTCTCCCACATATTATTGCCACCATTAGTTGCCTCACTTAATGCACTGCGTGACAGTTCGTCACTACACAGAGTCGCAACTGGCAACGATTACGGTCATCCCGAAAGAGGGGAAGGACCCAGAACTCTGTTCGAGTTATCGTCCGATTTCCCTCCTTAACTGCGACCTGAAGCTCTTCTCCTCTGTACTGGCGATCCGCTTGCAGCCTTTTGTCCCGTTGCTAGTGAAACGAGATCAGGTTGGCTTTGTGCCTCGAAGGGAGGCACGGGATGGCACTATCAGGGCACTTGCCGTTATTCATGAAGCTCGGGGGTTTGATAAGAGTGTCCTTCTCTTGTCCACAGACGCGGAGAAGGCATTTGACCGGGTAGCCTGGTCATTCCTCTTCTCAACCCTTGACGCCATGGGGATCTCGGGTGAGTTCTACACATGGATCGCGGCGCTATACTCAGAGCCCACGGCGTCAGTAAAGGTGAATGGAGCGCTCTCCTGCCCTTTTAGGGTGCGTAATGGCACGAGGCAGGGCTGCCCCCTGTCACCGCTTTTATTTGCTCTCTCTTTGGAGCCATTCTTGGAATCAATCCGAAATAACCCGGACATACAGGGGATACCGGGCCGTACCGGGGAACATAAGGTCGGGGCTTACGCCGATGACCTACTGTTCTTTGTGGCTTCGCCGCTGGAGTCTTTACCCGCAATCTTGGAGGAGTTCCGGATATATGGGGAACTAGCGAATCTGCAAATTAATATGCTAAAATCGGAGATCCTCGACATCTCTGTGCCTACCTGGGAACAAACCCGCCTGAAGGACTCTTTTCGCTTTCGCTGGTGTGAGGGTGCAATGTCGTACCTGGGGATTAGACTTCCAGCCTGACTAGACACGCTTTTTGAGGACAACTTTCCTCCACTGTGGAGGACTTTGACGGCAGAGCTACTTACTTGGAGCAAGATGCATATCTCGTGGTTTGGGAGGATTAGCGTTTTGAAAATGAACGTCTTACTCCGCCTCCTGTATTTGTTCCAGACCCTACCGATACGAATTCCGACCTCATTTTTTGCGCTCATGAAGTCGGCTTTCTTGCGGTTCGTTTGGCGTGCCTCTCGCCCGAGGGTGCGATGGACCGTCCTGGTTCGGGCGAAGTCGGGAGGTGGTGTGGCCTTGCCAGATCCCCACAGGTACTATATCGCGACCCATCTACTACGTGTTATTGAGTGGTCCACTGGTGGGAGGGGGGCGCTCTGGGCAGATTTGGAGGACTCGTTTACCTCGGTGCGCCTTTGGTCTCTCCCATGGATAGCGGCTACGAGTAGGCCGGGGGAAGTAAGGGCCCATCCGACCGTTGCGGCCACAATGCGGATATGGGACACGGCCACCTCGAGATACCAGCTGTCCACATTCCCATCGCCGTTACTCCCATTGGCGGATAACCCTGCCTTCAGCGCTACGCTAACTCAGTCCTTCAGGGCAAGACTGCCGACACCAAATAAGCCAAGGGCGACTGCCTTAATTCTTGATGCACAATACACTCCACCGTGGGATCGCACCGCGGGGACACCACCCCCGACGTTCCTGGAACGATTCAACCTCGCACAGGTTTTACACTACCTACGATCCCTACCGGGAACGCATCGTATTCTCCGGGATACTGGCCCCTTTGAGAAATTATGTCTAGCTTCTGCAGCTCCGAGTCATGGCATCTCCACTCTATACAAGATGCTGATGAGCCCTGTCGCTCCAGACCCACCACCCTTTGAGGCGCGATGGGAGGAATTATTGGATGAAATGATTGATGAGGAGAGTTGGGTCAAAACATACGAATTGATCCATAGAGGTTCACAGCAAACCCGACTGCAGGAACAGGCCTATAAGATTGTGACGCTCTGGTATTGCACTCCGGTGCTGCGCTTTCAAATGGGGCTTAGTCTCTCCTCTTCCTGCTGGCGCTGCGACGCAGAGGAAGGGGATTACCTACACATGTGGTGGTCCTGCGAGATACTTCAGCCTTTCTGGGCACAGGTGCATGAGGTTATCCTGAGGGTTACTGATGTTGACCTTCCCCTCACGATACGGGTCTTCCTGCTACTGCAGATCCCCCTGTCTACTACCGCACTACGCAGATCGGTGCTCCTGCCGCTGTTGCTTACTGCTAGGTCTCTGGTGGCTCTGCACTGGGCGAATGGGTCCAGGCCGAGGGGTGTGGACTGGGTCGCCCGAGTGGAGGAGCTTAGAATGCATGAAAGCCTGCTGGCGTCAGCGGAGGGTCGGACACCGCAGCATCTACGGAAGTGGTTCCACTGGCAGGATTACGTGTCCTCTCCTGAGGGACGCGCATTACGGGTTTAGGGTTCCCCTCACGTGGACTTCGTAGGGTGGGGTACTGACCCCTCCCCTCTCGGTGAGCCCTACTATCCTTTCCTGCTTTTCTCTAACTAATTTCTTTGTGTACTCTTTCTTCTCTGCATTCCTACCCACCCGCTGTTTCTATCTTCCCCCCCTTTTTTTTTTTTTTCTCTCTTCTTTCCTCTTCTTTCTCTCTCCTTCCTCCCTCTCCTCTTCTCCTTTTCCCCTTTTTCTCCCCCCCTCCCTTCCCCAAATGCCTTTCCTCACCGATCACCCCCATGTAGTCTGTATATGTCTTTGCCCGCCTGACTCAGCAGCCGTAAAGGGGGACTTTTTGTTGTGTTTCCCAACTTTATACTCGTCCACCACCTGCTTTAACATTTCTGCCTGTGACAATGGCTGTGGACGTTTTAGCCTTTGGGCTCTTTATAAATACAAAATGTTGATATGCTTTTGATTGCTACTTATATATATATATACACTTGTTGCACTGTTATACTTGTACGGATTCATATGCTTGAATGAAAAAAAAAAAAAAAAAAAGAAAGGGGCCGAACCGGCCGAAGTAGATAAAATCCGAATAAAACAGATCCTGAGGGGCTCTCAACCTTTAGATCCAGTGATGCTGCAGCTGAGAAGCAGAGCAGGTAATCAAGAACTGAAGTACCTGGAACTGATCCGAGCTGTCAGAGAGGAGGAGGCTTTACTGGAAGAAAAATCCTTCAGGCGAGGGGAAAGAGCTTACGCGCAACCTGTGAGGCATAACGACTGTTTGCAGCCTGAAAGCGACTCGTTAGATACCTATGGATCCGACGTGGACGAGCAAGAGCATCTGATCGCTTTTAAATCCACAGAGAAGGCTGTCAAAGAATTAAACCTCTCCGAACATGGTGAGTTGCACAAGACTGTCAAGAAAGTACAAGAAGCTCAAGCTGAATTGCAACGGGCGCACGCGGAACTGTGCCGGGTATTGTTGAAGGTGACAGAGATGCAGGCAGAAATGCAGAAGTTCCTTACCGGCATGCAGACAACCGGAGTTGCTGTGGCGTCTAGCCAGGGTCCTTCAACTGAATCACAGCAGGCGACTGCGTCTCCACTTTCTAAGAAGAGATGTTTCGGCTGTGGAGAAATGGGCCACTTCCGCGCACAATGCAAAAGCCAAAAGCCTGAAGGAAATAGAGTTGAGGAGCTCTTGAAAGCTTTAGAAGGACTGTTATCTACCTCACCGGCGGGAAACGCCAGAGGGCACAAGTGAAGGAGCAACCTAGGTGCCCAAAGGTCGAAACCCGCTCCAAAAATCAAGCCAGGACTAAGAGGGCGAGAGGGCCCAAAGTCTGGCCAACTGCTGAGCCTGCCAGGACTGAAAGAGTCACTCCCTTAGCATCCGGACCTACGTCATGGGGAAGCAATGCACACCCAAAACCTACACGGGCCAAGAAGAAGGCCAGGGTACAACAAACTGGGTCTAAGTGTTCGGGTGCCACCACCAAGTTTCCTGACCAGCTGATAGGTCCTTCTCCTATTGTGCCAATCCAAGTGGAGGGAGTCTACACTAAAGCCCTGTTGGATTCAGGGGCTCAAGTGACATTGATCTACCGAGACTTCTATGAGAAGCACTTGAAGCACATTCCTCTACAGAAATTGAAGGACCTGGAAATCTGGGGCATTGGAACGGAGAAACTCCCTTATGACGGGTATCTACAGGTGAAGTTGGAGATCAGATCCAAAGTCATCGGACAGTCCGGAGGTTGTGATGCGTTGGCCATTGTGTGTCCTCGGCCTTCAGGGGCAAACAGGAGTTCCATGATAGTGGGGACGAATACTGATTTGGTGCGACGTCTCCTGACACCTATCGTATTGGAAGAAGGTTCTACTCAAGGAGTACACCCAATGTTACGTCCAGTCTATCAGAGGATGGTCGAAGAACAGAAGGCACCTGCCGAAGTGGGGCGCCTATGGAGATTAGAAGGAACAGAGAAGGTTCTGCAAGCAGGAGAAGTAGCGAGCTTCCGGGCTTCAGTCAAGTTGAACGGATTGCAACCAGGTCCCTATGTGGTACTGGAAACCGATGTTAATCATGGGACTGAAGCCGGAGTCAAAGTAATTCCTGAAATCATCTCCACTAAAGCTTTGAAAAGAACACGAGGAAAAGTCTCAGTCAGCGTGTGCAATGTGTCTGATTCTCCAGTAGTCCTTAAAGCACGAATGCCTATCGGGCAAGTAGCGTCTGCTACGCCTCTCTCTCCTACCGATTTAAGAGGGGGAATGGATAAAGAGATTCCAGATGAATGATTCTACCCCAAGGACGCTCCCATTTCACCTGAATGGAAGAAACGTCTTCAGTCTCAAGTTCTAAAGTGGAGAGAATTGTTCTCGAAAGAGGAGTTCGACGTAGGCCTAGCTAAAAGTACTGAGCACCGCATTCGATTACAAGAAGACAAGCCGTTTCGTGAAAGGTCAAGACGAGTTCCGCTGGGAGACTTGGATGATCTGCGAGAACAGCTGAATGAACTGCAAAGAACCAAGGTGATCCTAGAGTCCAGGAGTCCATACGCATCTCCAATAGTGATGGTCCGGAAGAAGAATGGTTCTGTCCGCCTATGCATAGACTATCGCACGCTGAATCGGAGAACCATCCCAGACCAATATGCTACTCCTCGGATAGAAGATGCCTTACAGTGTTTGTCTGGAGCAAAATGGTTTAGTGTACTAGACCTGCGAAGTGGGTATCACCAGATACCAATGCATCCTGAAGACAAAGAGAAGACTGCGTTCATCTGTCCACTGGGGTTCTTTGAATTCAACAGAATGCCTCAAGGCCTTACGGGGGCTCCAGCCACGTTCCAACGGTTAATGGATTAGACAGTCGGGGACATGAATCTGATCGAAGTATTAGTGTACCTGGATGACATAATTGTGTTCGGGAAGACTCTGGAAGAACATGAGCAACGTTTAGAGAAGGTCCTGAAGAGGCTCCATGAAGAACGATTGAAACTGTCTCTGGAGAAATGCCAATTCTGTCTACCGTCTGTTACGTATCTGGGACATGTGGTCTCAGCAGAAGGTGTTTCAACAGATCCTCGGAAGTTGGAGGCCGTAGCTTCTTGGCCTAGACCCCGAAACGTCACTGAACTTAGATCTTTCTTGGGGTTCTGTTCCTATTATCGAAGATTTGTAGGAGGATTCGCAAAAATAGCTCAACCACTGAACAAACTCCTACAGAAGGAAAGCACAGAAGAAGGCTGCAAGGTCTCTGACCGAAACCCGTCAGCTCCAGGACCAAGGAAAGCTCGAGAGTCCATACAGGGAGAGTGGACTAGTCAATGTAAAGGTGCTTTCTTGAAGCTGAAGGAGAGTCTAACTCAAGCTCCTGTCTTGGCCTACGCGGACCCTCACAAGCCGTATGAGTTACATGTGGATGCCAGCAGAGAAGGTCTAGGAGGAGTCCTGTATCAAGAGTATGGTGGACTGCTGAGGCCTGTAGCGTACGTGAGCCGGAGCCTTACGCCTTCAGAGAAGATCTACCCTACCCACCAGTTGGAGTTCCTAGCCTTAAAGTGGGCAGTGGTAGACAAGTTAAAGGACTATCTGTATGGAGCTGAGTTTGTGATAAAGACGGATAACAATCCTCTTACCTATATTCTTACTACTGCAAAACTGGACGCAACGGGACATCGGTGGCTGGCCGCTCTGTCAGGGTTTCGGTTCAGCCTGAAGTATCGCCCTGGGGTGAATAACCGAGATGCTGATGCTTTGTCGAGAAGACCCTACGCTGCAGAATGGACTCAGTTAACTCCAGACGGGGTCCAAGCTTTGTGTCAAGGAGCAGAGCGCCGGGTCAAGGGAGGGATTGAAGCGGAGGCCATAGGAGTCATGGCTGCGGCTGTTCCGGAGTTCTACTGCAACCCTACGCAATTGAGGGATGAAAGTCTACCTACCTTTTCAAAACAGGACCTGAAAGCTGATCAGGCCAGAGACCCTTTAATTGCGTTAACTATAAAGGCTCTAACTGCGAACCGGCGTGAAATTCTGCTGACCAATTCCCCAGATGGAGCCAGATTGGTCTACAAAGAGTGGGAACGGTTGAAGATGTTGGATGGAGTGGTCTACCGAAGGGGCCCCTCAACCAATGCTGAAGAGACCCAACAGTTATTCCTTCCCACTAAACATAGAGAGAGTGTGCTGCGATCACTACATGATAAGCATGGACATTTGGGCGCTGAAAGGACTTTTAAGCTGGTGCAAGACAGGTTCTATTGGCCTTGCATGAGAGCTGAAGTGGAAAGTTATTGCCATTCATGTCTGAGGTGTATTCAGAGGAAGACCCTACCGACCCGAACCGCTCCAATGAGCCATCTGCAGAGTCAGGGACCCATGGATTTGGTGTGCATTGACTTCCTGTGCTTAGAGCCTGATGCTAGTGGGCAAGGGAATATTTTAGTAGTGACTGATCACTTCACACGTTACGCCCAAGCCTTTTCCACGAAAGACCAACGCGCTCCGACAGTAGCAAAGGTTCTGATGGAGAAGTTCTTTGTTCACTACGGCCTACCAAGGAGAATAGACTCTGATCAGGGTAGAGACTTTGAAAGCCGACTTGTTGGGCAATTGTTGGAACTGTTGGGAATCCAAAAGACCCGAACTACACCATATCACCCTCAAGGGGATGCTCAGCCTGAAAGGTTTAAATCGCACGCTGCTAAATATGCTGGGAACATTGTCAAACACAGAGAAGCAGAGTTGGAGTCGTCACATAGCTACTCTGGTGCATGCATATAACAGTACGGAGAGTGACGCCACTGGATACTCACCGTACCGTCTTATGTTCGGAAGAGAAGCTCGACTGCCGGTTGATTTGGCGTTTGGGTTATCTCTAGACCAGACGTCTGTAGCTTCCCATAGAAATTACGTGGATAGACTTCGAAAGAATCTGACCTGCGTTTGAACAGGCCCGTTTGACCTCAGGAAACAGGGAGCAAAGGAACAAGAGGAACTATGACTTGAAAGTTCGGATACCGGGTCTGCAACCCGGTGATAGGGTTTTGTTGAAGAACTTGGGTGCTGCTGCGAGGCAAAAGTTGGCGGATAGATGGAGTTCTCAAGTCTACATTGTCTGCAAGCAACTGCCGGGTCTACCGGTGTATCAAATCCGGCCGGATGGAAAGGCCGGGCCTCTTAAGAACTGGCACCGGAATCATTTGTTACCTTTGAGAGAGGCTGTGAGGATGCCAGTTGGGGACGAACTTTCTCTGCCAAATCCGCCTGCTCCACGTTTGCCTCCCGTTACTCGGTCTCAGCAGACCCGGGTTGCCGAAGAGAGCGAAAGAGACAGTGAGGAAGAGAGTTTTTGTCTGGACTGGATGCGCTCACCGGAACCTGAAGAGGTTATCGCGGTTCCTGAACGTTGGGAAAGTAATTTAAGGCCTGAAGCTCCTGAATTTCAGTTGGAAGTTCCTGAGACTGTTGCAATCCCTGTAGTTCCTGAGGCTGAATCTTATGACTACAGTTCTATGCCTTCACTGGAGGGATCATACTCCGAAGAGGTGTCTGCTCCAGTGGTAGAAAGAAGGACTGAGCCAGCGCCTATAGTATTTCCACCTGAAGAGGAACTGATTGAGCCAGAACCAAAACGCTCTGTTCGACCGCCCCAGCGACTCACCTATGACTCACCAGGACATAGCACTGAAGAGGCCGTCACCACAGTGCGAAGGTTGCCTGAAGTGTCTGGTATGTTAGCTGAGGTAGCCTAAAGCATGAGTCAACTTGAGGAAGTGTATCTAACCCACTGTATGCTTACTGCTGAGCCTGTATATGTTGCCTAAGCTGTGTTGAAATGTAATGTAACTGTTGCACCTCCTTGGAGGAGACCCAAGAGTTCTAGGAGGGGGAAGAGTGTAGCGCGGTGTTTAATTCCTTATTGTGGCAGTACCTATTTTTGGCCACCGGAGGGAGACAAGCGCAATGTGAGACACTGAATATTACATTGGGACTACATTTCCCGGCATGCTTTGGGAACGGACACAGGAAGTGGGTGGGACAGAGAGACTTACATCCTGAGCCTCGTGGAGAGAGCTGGCAGAGCGCGCCAGGGAGTGAGAGAGACAAGACACAGTGCGGCAGAACGTAGCAGCGTCCAGGCCGGAGCGCAGGTGCGGCCTAACGGAGTTGCAGATCGGGTTACTCAGCCTTACCAAAGGGAGACCCAGTGATCCACAAGATTACCCAAGCTGCTATTGAGGAAGCCAGAGGACCCCCGAGTAAGGAGTACCTCAGGTCGATCGGACTGGGAGAGCAGGCGGTAAGCTGGACAAGTCTCGGCTTAGCAGAAAGCCAGACAGCGGATCCAGAAACCAAGAGAGCCCAGTCAACATCGAGCGGAGAGACGTCCTGGGTCCAGCGGAGCCTCAAGTATCTGGCGGATGGGTGAGAGGCCTTTTAGGCCGTTGCAAAACCAAGAAAGCACTCTGCTGTTTGTTTCCAAAACCCACAGGGCCCCAACTTGACTAGTCGAAGATACCTCTTAAGCAATTCACTGGCCAGTTGAATAGTGTACCCGGGTACCATAACACACACACACACTTACATTCCGGGACACAACCTGTGCGGGACTCACTCCCCAATCAAGAAAGGGGTTAAAGATAATTTTCCATTTATTTTCCGCTGCGCGTTTCTCGAATTACGAAACCTTGTATTTCTTTTCCGCTGCACGTTTCCTCGAAATACGAAGCATCGTATTTCTTTTCCGCTGCTCGTTTCCCGCATTACGAAGTACTGTAAATATTTATACGAACACGGTGTTATTCATTATATGCCATTTATTCTAGTAAACTATATAATTTATAAAATCCACAACGGTGCTGGAGTAGATTTATTCCCTAGTGCGGGGAGACTGACCCGAGGTTCAATTTCAGCGGCTCCTCCGGGAGTGAGCGCTACACACCTGTAAACATGTAACATAGTGACTATATACAGAATGCACCTGTAAACATGTAACATAGTGACTATATATAGAATGCACCTGTAAACATAGTGGCTATATACAGAATGCACCTGTAAACATGTAACATAGTGACTATATACAGAATGCACCTGTAAACATGTAACATAGTGACTATATACAGAATGCACCTGTAAACATGTAACATAGTGACTATATTTCCTACATATTTATTTTCTGGGTTAATCTGTATATCTGTGTTGGTTTTAATATCTTGCATTTTATTACTTTATTTCTGTAACGACTGTAACAATTCAATGTTCTTGAACCCAGGACATATTTGAAAACGAGAGAAATCTCAATGTATCCTTCCTGCTAAAATACTTTGCATATAAATAAGTAAAGGGTTAACCACCCAAATAGCGTCTTCTCATCACAATCCATATTTGATTCCAACATTCGTTTATGTTCCTTTTTCTTGATACTGATACTTTTTTCCAGCTATACATTACGCCATTAGATGCGTGTTTGCAGAGCGCCTGCCCGCGCAGGGCCCAGGAGATGCCGCTAATTGCACTGTGCAAGGGGATAAGACGTTGCAAAGCAACCAGCGATGCTACAATCGCTCATGAGAACAAAACTCAGCCGCATGACTTCTACAGCACAGGGATTTGGAGAAGAAGTACCTCATCAGGAGGACGCGTATTATTTTCCACTCTCAGACAAACTTGTTAAACTTAGGGATTATTCTAGTAATGTTTTTTATTATATATATATATATATATATATATATATATCTGTCCTAGGAGTGGCTTTGACCAGTTGCCTAAACCTTATCTCTGCTAGAAAGTCACGGTGTGGCATAGCATTGATTTTAGGGATCTGTGTAATAACAGACCCAGGATGCATAAAAGTGAGACAGAGGTAATTTGCATATCCTACCCAGAATTCCTTGCTGCATGTGGGGAATGTGGCACGGGAGCTCTGGGATGCAATTCATCGAATTGCTGTGATGTGCAAGTGGCTTCTTCAATAATATATATATATATTAGTATTTCTTTCCAATACTAACAGCATCATGATTCTGTGTGTAAACCTTTGACAAAGTTTGCCAATCAAGATGTTTTTTCTCCGTATTTTGTTGAATACCCTGTAGTTTCAGCTGGTTTCTGTCACCCTCTGAGATGATAAAATGTTCTCAATTGCCTTTCACAAATTCTGCCCTTAAAAACTGAAGAAGGACGTTGCACCCCATGCTGTGAGACAGACAGAGAAGGAGAAGAGAGCTTCTGAAAGGTTGCAGAAAAAATAGGATTAAATAAATTTAACTGCTAAAATGATACTTTTAAACAGACTGGATTTATTTGTTTTTCCACTCCTTTACCTTAATGTCATAAGTACCTCCAATGCTACCATCTCACTCTTGCTAAATCTTACTAACTCTTTGTCTCTCTCCATACAGCAATCCTATCATCCTCAGTCACTCTCTCAGTTCATCCATTTCTACTCTGCATTCCCACCCAGTCCCCATCCTAATCTTATAGCTCTACCTTCCAGCTGTTCACACTTCTCACTCTGATTACAATTACTAAGAGCAAACTTCTGGTCCTTCCCCATGCCATCTCTGCTATAGTCTATCTAGTCACCAGCTCCACTCTCCCCCTGCTCACTTTTGTTTCACCTACCTTTATCCCTAACGGGATGTCTGAATGAACACCTGTATAAAGTGTTGAATTAGCAGGACAAGCATCCTACAAGCAGGGTCATCTCTTTCTTGTGTTTCTTTATTTATTACGTCTCCTGTTTGGGCAGCTATCATTTTTTGCAATGAAAGAATAGTGGTTAGTGATTAACCCCTTTGGTGTCAGGGGTACCAGAGATACAGTAGCAGTGGCTGGATACATCACCTGCGCCCAAGTGCCAGAGAAATTAAAAAGATGAGATGTTCCAGATCTAAGGCTCTAACGCATGGCTGTCAAACTCCGACACCCAAGATGTTTCTGAACTACAACTCCCATGATTCCCTGACCATATATTGCATTCAAAGAATTCTGGGAATTGTAGGCATCAGCAGAATCTGAAGGGCCGTGAGTTTGACAGCCTAAAGTAGCCATTCAAAAATGAAATGAACATCAATCCTCCTGAAGGAGCAGATCCATCCAAATAAGTGATGCTCGCATTACCCTCTCGCGTCTGCGCCGTCTGATTGCCGTCCCCCCACCCCACTCCTTCTCTTATTGTTTCATCAAGCAGGTGCCTGGATGAGATTACATTATAGCTCCGCATTGATTTACATATGTCCGGAAAAATTCAGATGCAATAAATATCCCTAACGCTTCATTTCCCTCCGATAACCAGATCCGGCCATTGAGCGCCGCCAACGGGAGCTGTGATGGGGGTGGGGGGGGCTGAGATAAAAGGAGAGTCAGAAGAAATCATTTATTTCTGCATTCATTCTGAATTCTGTCCACTCACTCAGGTGTAGCCGATTCATTTTGGGTAATAGAGCTCTTTGAAACTGGACCGAAAAGAAAGAAGTGTATATTTAGGAACCTTTATGGAAGGAAATGAGGATAACGTGACCTTAGCCTGAATAATTCAGACCCAATGGCTGAGCTGGGGATATTATTAGTGATTTAATGTTTGGGTTTTTCCCATCCTTGAACATATTCTTAATGATGTTCTCTTCTTTTCTATGCTCAACATCAGGGACCTTGACCTTCCAGATGTTTTGGTACTACATCTCAAATGAGGCTTTGCCAACCTTATGAGCGGCTGAGCATCGTGGGAGATGTAGTTCTAGAACATCTGGAGGGCCTAGGTTGCTGACCGTTGCTCCACGTAGATCATAAATATCAGTTATGGTTGTTTAAGTCCTCGCAAGATAATCCCTCCCCTATCAGAGGTATACCTGTCCCTCACCCTTGGAGATATGATTGATGATGATGTTTTAAGTGATGCCCTATCAATGATGGCATGTGCGATATCACTGAAAGCTCTTAATGTGGAGAATTTGGAATTTCTTTAAATGTTTATTTGGAAGCTTTGGCTCCAACCAAATTCTTGTGTATATATCTATTGTATATACCCTTTTCTGCATTGTTTTGAGAGTTGGTACATTAGTCAGTTTTTTTTTTCCTTATAGCGGAATTCCAAGAAAAGGCATCACCGGCAGCTCGGGGGACCACTCTGTGTTACAGTTGTGTTCAATATTATTCAACCCCCACTGAAATTGAGTGTTTTGGCCAGTTTGACATTGATTTTGATCATTCAGTCATCTTGCTTACAATTAAATCAAAGAGGCACGTGTAGGTCAGACAAATATAACATAACATTTATAATGAAATAACCACAAATGTCTTTTCTGTGCTCACATCATTATCAGTTTTATTCAACCCCCAAGTGACATTCAATCTTCGTACTTATAACTGTAAAAGGATGTTGTACTAACAGCTTTTAAACGTGAAGCATAGCTTGACACAAGTGTCTTGCAGCGATCTACGGGTATCTTCGCCCATTCGTCATGGGCAAAAGCCTCCAGTTCAGTCACATTCTTAGGCTTGCGCACTGCAACTGCTTTCTTTAAGTCCCACCAGAGGTTCTCAATCGGATTTAAGTCAGGTGACTGCGATGGCCACGCCAAAATGTTCCAGCCTTTAATCTGCAACCATGCTCTAGTGGACTTGGAGGTATGCTTGGGATCATTGTCCTGTTGAAAGGTCCAACGTCTCCCAAGCCTCAGGTTTGTGACGGACTGCATCACATTGTCATCCAATATCTCCTGGTACTGAAGAGAATTCATGGTACCTTGCACACGCTGAAGCTTCCCTGTACCTGCAGAAGCAAAACAGCCCCAAAGCGTGATTGACCCCCCGCCATGCTTCACAGTAGGCAAGGTGTTCTTTTCTTCATAGGCCTTGTTCTTCCTCCTCCAAACATAGCGTTGATCCATGGGCCCAAACAGTTCTAATTTTGTTTCATCAGTCCACCGAACACTATCCCAAAACTTCTGTGGTTTGTCCACATGACTTTTGGCATACTGCAGTCCACTCTTCTTATTCTTTGGAGACAGCAAGGGGGTGCGCCTGGGAGTTCTGGCATGGAGGCCTTCATTACGCAGTGTGCGCCGTATTGTCTGAGCTGAAACTTCAGTACCCACATCTGACAAATCTTTTCTCAGTTCCTCAGCAGTCACACGGGGACTTTTCTCCACTTTACGCTTCAGGCAGCGCACAGCAGTCGAAGTCAGCATCTTCTTTCTGCCACGACCAGGTAGCGTTTCAACAGTGCCCTTTGCCTTGAATTTGCGAATGATGCTTCCTATGGTCTCTCTTGGTATGTTTAACATCTTTGCAATCTTCTTATAGCCATTGCCCTTCTTGTGAAGAGTAATCACCTCTTCTCTTGTCTTCCTGGACCATTCTCTTGACTTCACCATGTTTGTAACCACACCAGTAAATGTCTAGAAGGAGCTGAGTATCACAGTCATTTTAAAGCTGCCTAATTGGTGCTTATTATGCTTTATTGCTGCTCCATGACATCCACAGGTGTTTTCAATACCTGATTGAAAACACTTGAATGAACCTCTGTTCTTCAGAGTGGTAGTCTTTAAGGGGTTGAATAATTGTGTCAATGAAGAATTCACAAAAGAAACATTTACTACTGTATTACAAAACCAATTGATGTCATTTTAGTTGCATATGGTTCTTTAAAAAGTCCTTGTAGGATTTCATTCTGAATACAATAACAAATGTACACTAAATTCCCTAAAACCCTTTACAGCATTGGGGGTTGAATAATTTTGAACACAACTGTATATCTCCATCCTTAGTGGTGGTCTTTTAGGAAAAACAAGCCAGGAATTGGATAGTAAAGTGAAGTCAAAGGTTACTGATAATAAAGGAGGTGTGATTCGTCATAATCATATTCAAAGTAAAACATAATATGGTCCATTTGCCATTTATTGTGGGCTACATTTGTCATAATATTCCATTGAGTATTTCATTATTTATATATAACATTTTAAATTAACCAGTATTAATAAATATAAAAAAAATATATATTATTATTTATTAATATATAATCGTTTAATTTTTATTTATGTATATCCATATATTATCAGTGTATTAAAGAATGCAATTATCCATTTTTATTGGATTATTTTATCATTACATCGTTTTATTGGATAATTTCATCGTTTGAATGTCTGGAATAACACTTTTAACTACTATACACACTGCCTGCCCCACTAAAAAAGTCCCGACCTGGATTTATGTAAGCCAATAGGTGCTCGCCTTCCATTGGATAATTACTGCAGTGATTAATATGTTTCAGCATAAAATGAGGTCATGTGACTCTCTGAATATACTGAATGAGCAGGTTTTTCCATCAATGGGTTTTTTCTCCCCTGATGGCACAGCGGGCATATTCCAAGATGGCAATGCCAGGATTCATCAGGCTCAAATTGTGCAAGAGTGGTTCAGGGAGCACGAGACATCATTTTCACACATGGATTGGCCACCGCACAGTCCAGACCTTAACCAAATTGAGACTCTATGGGATAATGTGCTGGAGAAGACTTTACGCAGCGCTGCGACTCTCCCATCATTATTATTATTATTATTATTATTCTTTATTTATAAAGCGCCAGCATATTCCGCATCATTAATACAAGATCTTGGCCATAAATTAATGCCACTCTGGACGCAAATAAATGCTGTGACATTGCATGAGCTTATCCAAATGATGCTGCGGCGAATGCGTGACGCAATCACAGCAAAAGACGACACAACCAAATATTAGAGCGACTTTTTTGACATGACAGTGTATATATTCTACATCATTAAGACCAGTGGTTCCCAAACCTGTCCTCAGGTCTCTATAACAGGCCAGGTTTGCAGGATATGTGAAGCACAGCACAGGTGATATGATTTGCTGCTCAGTGATTGCAGGATTCAGTCTGCATTTACGCAAGGTGATCCGCAAAATCTGGCCTAATAGAGGGTCCTGAGGACCGGTTTGGGAAACACTGGTTAAGATGCGTTACTAGGGTCTTCCATAAAACCTCAGTTTTATTCTATAGGATTTAAAATAGTGTAACCGGAATCCACTTGGTTCACTCGGGACGAGGCCGGACCGGACACGAGCAAGGATTGTCTGAACACGAGTCTCTTCAGGAAAGGCAAACTTTTATTGTGACGTCACAGAATGCTCAGACAGGATTGAATCGCAAAGACTGAGCCTCGAGTTCCCCCCCACAAGGGGTCTTATACCCCGAATACATAATTAGGTACATCCCAATTAGCCCACCTCCCGGTGACTCTATCCCACCCCACGTGGGTTAATACCTCCCTTAGTCTAATACAAAAGATATTTCATTAATTGGCCGTAAATTGGCAAACCTTGGGTTAGTAACAGTAAATCATGATTAGTTACTCTTACTGTTCCGGGCTGTGCTTGGTTCCCTAGCTTCCTCAATTATTTGTTACAGATGGCACCTGGTCTGATCTCTATACTCCTTTGTATTTCTGCGGGCCCCAACGACCTTGATGTATCTTTCTTCTGTGCCGGGAACAGCAGAGATCTTTCTCAGCGCTTTAATTGTTTTTCTGCTAATCTCAGCACATTCCTAAATTTCTATGTATGCCTGATTCTAGTTTCAACTACAAACTACCTAATTATTTTCAAGTGAACCAATATTCTGAACAAGATGGTCGCCTGGCGTACAATGGCGGCCATCTTCCAGCCTATTTCCACTTCATTAGCATATTGAGGTTTTGATCAGCAAGAAAAGACCCTGTGACGGTCGAATCGCTGGTTGATCCACCATTTTTTTATATGCAATATATAGGCATATTTTGTGCATTAAAAAGGTCCCTGCTTTAGACGTAGATATATTTATATATAATTTGCTGGGCAGTGTAAGAGTTAAATTACCCACAACACCCCACGTGACGCTGCGCAGGAGGTTTGGGATCTTCACTCTGCGGGCTGCTCGGCCCTCAGGGACCCGCCGCCTCAGCCTCCAAGACGTAAACAGATCAATGCGCACCACTGGTAGCGGAGCTCGAATATTCAGAGCCGCTTCGCAGCTAACGAGGCGCGATTAATGAGCCGCCTTACGCCATCTTTCAGAGTTCAGCTTTTTCAAAGCATCTTCATAATTAAATTTTTTGTCCCATGGACTCATTCTTCATGTTCCACAGGTGCTGGACTCCAGCTCCCATCATCCCCCTCACGGGAAACGTGTATAGGTTATGTATTCTGCTATTCTTTATGTAGCGTCACTTGCTTTCTCAGGGGTTCCCTTTATTTTTATATTTGAGATTAAATTGTTATGGTTTTTACGCTTTGATGTGTTCTCTGTGTATTTCACCAAGAGATCCAGATACAGTATATATTAGGACCCTCAGCGGTATATGTGAGTGCCATCGTGCTGGTGTTGCTCATCCATTGTTTTATCTTACGTTGCACCTTTGCTGCTATTTCCACAGAATTTCTTATTCAGCCTGGTGAGCGGGTATTGTTTCCCGTTCGAGGGGAACACAGGTGAAAGTGCTGCCCTGCACTATGTATAATTCATATAATGCAGGAAGGAAATCAAGGCAGGTCACCTGGGATTCCTTTTTGATGTCTCTCCTGCAGTGTATGGATTCTATATGCTGCAGGGAGTCCGCTAACTTCCCCTTAGCGTGATCAGGTGCCGAGTCCGGCACGATCTTCCTATGGTGGATCGCGCTTTGCAGCCCCGTCGAATACACACATTGTAGAGCTTCAATGGGGAGGCTTTCAGCACAGCCGTAGCACATCAGCTGTTGCGCGCAAATCGTGTGCGCGCTTCAGCATGTGGCTGGCCCCGAAGCGGCACAACGCTGCGACGGACACCGGGAGTCACGTCAGTATGGGCGCACATAGCGCGCTTATCTGACCCTGGCCTTAAGCATTTAAGCATCAAGATTTTAACACAGTTATACCCCCCCCGCCCCACCACCACTTACGTATTTTATTGTACCAACCTCCTTCTAAGGCTAGGGTCAGACGAACGCATTTTTCGCGTCGTCCTTGAAAAAGTGCGTTCGAACGAATGGACGTATTTTTTCACGGAATACGCGATAGCGGTCATACCATGCGCATTTTCGTCCATGATTTTGTACGGATCATCAATAAAACCCTTTTTGCGTCTGGACGTTATGTTGGCCGGACATTAGCAGCGTCTGTCGTCTCCTAATCACGCACACACGCCGCTAGCGGACGCAGCGCACTCTGTACGTCAGTACTAGCGGTTTCACGTTCGAGAAAATGCATTTGTTTGCTGCTTGCGTTGCCCGACCGAACTTTCGTGCGGCCATACTTCGTATATTGCCCGTCATTTGCTGCTACTACGGCCGTGATAAAGTGCGGCTGCACACGCGTTCGTCTGACCCTAGCCTTAATGATTGAGGATGGCGAAGAAAGGCTGGCGGGACAGGCCTAGGGTTGCCAGATCAGTCATGTTTTCCTGGACACGTTATTTATTCATGCTGAAGGGCAGTGCATGAGAAATGCAACCCTGCAGCATGTAGAAGTTAAATCCAAAAAAAGGAACCACAGGTGATCAATCCAGATTAAGAAATGTTTTTTCCTCCTGGCACATATACATTACACATGTTGCAGGGCAGCTCATTCCCTGAGCTCTTCCGCATCAAATAGGAAAACATGAATATGACTAAGGTTTCCAGGTCAGTCGTGATTCCCTGGACACATATTACTATTTCATGCAGAAGAAGAGCGCAGGGAATGACCTGCCCTGTAACATGTAAATTATTCTGTAATCCGGATGGGTCACCCAGGATCCCTTTTGATTTAAACTGCAGAGTATAAATCCTACATGCTGCGGGGTGGCATTTTTCATCCATTGCCCATCAGCATGTCCAGGAAAACATGGCCGACCTGGTAACCCTAGATACCCAGTGATTATTCATAGCGATACCGTCCATTAAATGATTCAGAGCAGGGCTGTCAAGCTGCCCCAGATATTTCTGAACTGCAACTCCCATGATTCCCTGGCCATCTATTGCATGTAAAGAATTTTGGGGATTGTAGGCCTCAACATCTGAGGAAGCAAGAGTTTGACAGCCGTGATTCAGACCGTCTGTTAATTTAACCGTTTGCGTTCTGCGGGTGTCTCTCCGTCTGAAGAAGGATTTAAAGCGTATCTCCTCCAGTAACCGGGAATAAAAATCCTACGGGAAGGGTTCGGCAGAGCCACAGGATCGCGAAGACGTAGAGGAGCGAGTTGCACGCATGTAGGCGGATGTGTGTAGGTACCGTAATTAGAGACTGAATGGGGTTGAGTCATTCTGATGACTTTAATGGAGAAGGTGAGGAGTTTAATGCGATGCATTAGGACGTGCGAGACAATGGCTGGGAATTTAGAGCAGGAAAAGAAAAACACGAGTGACAGACACGAGAGAGGGAGTGAAAAGGCTGGTGCGTGGAGAGGCACGGGGTGCATGGAGAGGAGCGGGGTGCATGGAGAGACGCGAGAGGTGCGTGGAGAGAAGCGCGGGGCGAGGAGCGGGGTGCGTGGAGAGGAGCGGGGTGCGTGGAGAGACGCGAGAGGTGCGTGGAGAGACGCGAGAGGTGCGTGGAGAGACGCGAGAGGCACGGGGCGAGGAGCGTGATGAGGAGCGTGGTGCGTGGAGAGGAGCGGGGTGCATGGAGAGGCGCGGGTACGTGGAGAGGAGCGGGGTGCGTGGAGAGGAGCGGGGTGCGTGGAGAGGCGCGGGGTGCGTGGAGAGGAGCGGGGTGCGTGGAGAGGCGCAGGGTGCGCGGAGAGGCACGGGATACGGGACCCAAAAGCATCGGGAGGGGAAAAATGACAATAAATAAGAGCAGCAGAAATTGGAGTGCCGAGGGCAAAGGCGAGCCTCAATAATACACCCCCGTGAGCACAATATGAGCAGCACATTCCTTCCAAATGTCCCGGATGGGAAAAGAAGTCATATGTGCACCTATTATGACATCATAATGCATTTACTTCTGCTGCTTAAGGCTGGGGTCAGACGAACGCAGTGCGAACGTGCGTTTAGCCGCACTTTATTATGGCGGTGGTAGCAGCAAATGACGTCCAACGCAGACCCACACACGAAGTACGGCCACACGAAAGTTCGGCCGCGCAACGCAAGTGGCAAACAAACGCATTTTCGCAAGAACGTAGAACTGCTAGTACTGACATACAGAGTGCGCTGCGTCCGCATAGCAGCGTGTGTGCGTGATTAGGAGACGTCAGACGCTGCTCATGTCCGGCCAACCAGGGGCGTCGCTAAGTGGGGGCGGGGGGGTGCGGCCCGCACCAGGTGACACCCGCCTTTAGGGTGACACCGTCACCCTAAGGGCGGGTGTCTCATCCTGCGCTGCGTGTTCGCTCCCTGCGAGCGTCCAAAGCATGCAGCTTCGGCGCTCGCCTGGGGGAAACACGTCACCAGCCGATCGCGGCTGGTCACGTGGCTCCCCCAGGCAAGCGCCCAAGCTGCACGCCGCCGGACGCTCAGAGGGAGCGAACACGCGGCGCAGGAGGTGAGCTGCCTGGGGCCATTATCCATGAGCTGGGGGCATATCCATGAGCTGCTGGGGGCATATCCATGAGCTGCTGGGGTCAAAATCCATGAGCTGCTGGGGTCAAAATCCATGAGCTGCTGGGGTCAAAATCCATGAGCTGCTGGGGCAAAATCCATGAGCTGCTGGGGCAAAATCCATGAGCTGCTGGGGCAAAATCCATGAGCTGCTGGGGCAAAATCCATGAGCTGCTGGGGCAAATCCATGAGCTGCTGGGGCAAATCCATGAGCTGCTGGGGCAAAATCCATGAGCTGCTGGGGCAGTATCCATGAGCTGCTGGGGCAGTATCCATGAGCTGGGGGCATATCCATGAGCTGGGGCAATATCAATGAGAGGAGCTGGGGGCATATCCATGAGCTGGGGGCAATATCAATGAGAGGAGCTGGGGTAAAATCCATGAGAGGAGCTGGGGCAGTATATCCATGAGAGGAGCTGGGGCAGTATATCCATGAGAGGAGCTGGGGCAGTATATCCATGAGAGGAGCTGGGGCAGTATATCCATGAGAGGAGCTGGGGCAGTATATCCATGAGAGGAGCTGGGGCAGAATATCCATGAGAGGAGCTGGGGCAGTATATCCATGAGAGGTGCTGGGGCAGTATATCCATGAGAGGTGCTGGGGCAGTATATCCATGAGAGGAGCTAGGGCAGTATATCCATGAGAGGAGCTGGGGCAATATCCATGAGAAGAGCTGGGGCATATCCATGAGAACTGCTGGGGCATATCCATATGTGCTTGGGGCAGTATCCATGTGTGCTTGGGGCAGTATCCATGTGTGCTTGGGGCATATCCATGAGAACTGCTGGGGCATATCCATGAGAACTGCTGGGGCATATCCATATGTGCTTGGGGCAGTATCCATGTGTGCTTGGGGCAGTATCCATGTGTGCTGGGGGCAGTATCCATGTGTGCTGGGGGCATATCCATGAGAGCTGGGGCAATATCCATGTGTGAGCTGGTCTGGGGCAATATATTCATGTGTGAGCTGGTCTGGGGCAATATATCCAGGTGTGAGCTGGTCTGGGGCAATATATCCAGGTGTGAGCTGGTCTGGGGCAATATATACATGTGTTAGCTGGTCTGGGGCAATATATCCATGTGTGAGCTGGTCTGGGGCAATATATCCATATGTTAGCTGAGGCGCAATATATCCATATGTGAGCTGAGGCGCAATATATCCATATGTGAGCTGAGGCGCAATATATCCATATGTGAGCTGAGGCGCAATATATCCATATGTGAGCTGAGGCGCAATATATCCATATATGAGCTGAGGCGCAATATATCCATATGTGAGCTGAGGCGCAATATATCCATGGGTGAGCTGCTGGGGGCAATATATAATTGTGAACTGGGGCAATATATCCATATGTGAGCTGGGGGCAATATATATCCATGTGTGCTTTCACTGCCTTCGAACAGGCACCGTACTTGCTGGCAGTTGGCAAAAATTTGTGTGAGCATATGAGAGAGCTGCACAGCAATAAACCTCACAGTAATGTGCGCTGTGTGTATGAGCATATATATATATATATATATATATATATATATATATATATATATAAAATTCAGTGTTATATGGGAGTACTGATTTAGGAGTAAGAGTAGTTAAAAAAAATCTGTAAAACTCGGGGGGGGGGGGGTGACACCATAAGTTACCGCACCGGGTGACACCAACCCTAGCGACGCCACTGCGGCCAACATAACGTCCAGACACCCAAAGTTTCCTGGTTTGGATCCGTAAAAAAATCACGGCTGAAATTGTGCATCGTATGACCGCTATTGCGTCTTCCGTGAAAAAATGCGTTCGGACGCATCGACCAACTTTTTGACGGTAGACGTGAAAAATGCGTTCGTCTGACCCTAAACTTAAAAAGGGACACTATGCAATGGTTAGGATTGCCAGATCAGCCATGTTTTCCTGAAAATAGTTAACCCATTCTGATAGGCAGTGCATGAAAAATGCCACCCTGCAGCATGTAGAATCCATATGCTGTACATAAGAAATCAAAGAGGAATTCCAGGTGACCGGCCTTGGATTTTCTTCCTGCAGCATATGAATTATACATGTTGCAGGGCAGCACTATTCCCAGTGCTCCCCTCTGCATGAACTAGTAATATGTGTCTGTGAAAACATGGCCGATCTGGCAATGCCAGACAGTAATTGGAACTACATTTCTTATGAGGCTCAGCCAACCTAATGATTAACCGAGCATCAAAGGAGCTGCAGAACAGCTGGAGGGCCAAGGTTGCTGATCTCAGCTCTAAGGTTAGGGTCAGATGAACGCATTATTCGCAGCGACAGTCAAAAAGTGTGAAAACATTGACGTATTTTTTCACAGAATGCGCGAAAACGGTCAGACGACGCGCATTTTTGTGCGTGATTTTTTTTACGGATCATCAATAAAACACTTTTTTGCGTCTGGACGTTATGTAGGCTGGACATTAGCAGCGTCTGACGTCTCCTAATCACGCAAACACGCCGCTATGCCGCCGCAGCGCACTCTGTACGTCAGTACTAGCGGTTCTGCGTTCTCGAAAAAATGCGTTCGTTTGCCACTTGCGTTGCACGGCCGGACTGCGTGTATTCGCCGTCATTGCCCGTCATTTGCTGCTACTGCGGCCGTGATTAAGTGCGCCTAAAGCACGTTAAAAATGCGTTAGACGGACCCCAGCCTAATACTGTGACATGAGATAGAGATAGAGATATATATATATATATATATATATATATCTATCTCTTTTCTTTTAAAAAAAAAAAAAAAAAAAAAAATCAACAATCCCCCCCCACCCACCCTATAGATGAGGCTCCACTACAATCTCTCAGACTGCAGGGCAGCACTTATCATGCCACGCGAGGGGACTGACAACACAGGGAAACAGCTGCACTCTGGAGCTTTGCAGGATATTAAAAAAAAAAATCTATTACGTAATCGCAAACCGTCTCCAGCTCAAATATTTTCCATTTTATCTTAGATCATGTAATTCCATGGAGTCTTCACAATTCCCAGTTTAGTAAATAAACCCCATAGCGTTTAGTAATACCTGTTGTTCGTTCAGAAATAGCTAGGACTATAAATATCACTTCGTTCATTTCTGGACTTACAGCTAGCAGGCACTGGTACCCCCCCCCCCCCCCCGAAAAAAACCAAAAAACACCCAGGTATTGATAGCACAGGCTCATGTCTCCTATTCGGCAGTTTGAAATGGTATATACACATATTTTCTAAACATTGGTATCCCTGTCAGCATTAGATACTCCACACTTGTCCATACCTGCTTTTTGTTTCCCCTCTCGCAGTGGCGATGTTTGAAATAAATAAGTATTTATATGTAATTATTTACTGACAACCGCATCAGAATTCTCTTTAAATCTTTGTCAAGGCTTCCCCAATAATGAATTTCTTTACCTCAATCTGCCGAAAACCAGAAATTAAAAAGGTTTGCATTTTACAGCTGATATTTGGTGTTTCCTGACTCTTCACTCTGTAACCTGACATCAATCTTCTGCATGGGAACTCCCACTGTAGACCCCCCCCCCACCACCCTGAACTAGGAAGATAAGGGACAGAAAGCAGCAGACTTTGAGTAAATAGGATGCTCTCACGCAGCAAACAAGTAAACAATGGCAGTGGCTAGAATGCTTCTTTTACCAGACTGGATTTATTAAGGCTTAGTTTAACAACCCACTGGAATGACCATTCATGCCAAAACCTGAGCTATAGATAAAAAGGTAGACTGACTGCTGGTAAAAAGAGCAAAGGTGACTTGTATTTTAAAAGTTGTTAAACCAGATACAATCATTACCACAAAATGAAAAGGAACACTGCAGGCATGAATACACAAACACATAGATATTAAAAACATTAGTACATTTACATTTTATGTACAATGGACCAAACTTCGCCCCACACGACGCATCCAAAAGAAGGGGTGTACCATGTGGTTCGTCCATTGATTTTCAGTGTCTTAAAGACGTGCAAGGCATTAGAAACAGGCCTATCAAGTGCAAGGCTGTCAAACTCTGCCCCCGCCCAGATGTTTCTGAACTACAACTCCCATGATTCCATGGCCATTCTGTTGCAATGAAAAAATCTGGGATCTGTAGGCATCATCAATGGGGGGGGGGCATGAGTTTGACAGCTCCGATAGTGCATGGGTCTCAAACTCCAACCCCCCGTTTCCCAGAATTCTTTGAATGGGGCAGATAGCCAGGGACTCTTAGGAGTTGTAGTTCAGAAACCATCTGGGGGGCGGGGGTCAGAGTTGGAGATCCCCCGATCTAGAGGCCCGTGGGGCAAAATAAGTGCCTTTTCTTGGTGGCTTGATTTTATTTCACAGCCTGCCCAAAAGACGACCTCACATATTCTCCTGCATGACAGAACTTAGTAAAAAAATGGCCCGGCGCCATAGTTCTCGCCTCCGGGACACCTCTCAAAACACGTGGATGGGAATTATAGTTTACATTGCTAAGATCTTCTCGTTCTTTAAAGTGGAAACAAATATAATCTCTGGGGGGGGGAATTCCGTGATCTACGTTACTCGACCCTCTGCCATTACTCAAAAGGTCAAGCTGGCGTAACCCTATAATGAAAGGACACAGACATACGGTCGGTTTTGATCCAAAATTAAAATTCGATGGCAGAAAACGGCTGCAAGACTGGCCCCTGTTGCTTTGGGATCCTCCTCTCAGTCAAGTTCAGGCCAAAATTCACCTCTCCTACTTGAACCTCTTGGAAGGTCTTGCTTGCTTCACGTGGTGATGGGGAGTCACTCGTCTCGACCAAGAAGCCACCACTTACATTATCGTACATTTCCCTTTCAGTTTGTCTTTCCTCCTCTGCTGTTTGCCTTTCTTTCCGTCCACCTGCAGACTGACAGCTCTTCTTTTTTCCAAGTTCAGGAGTTCCTGGAAAAGCTCCTGGACGTTGTAGTTGAGCTTTGCAGAGGTCTCCATGAAGGAGCACTTCCACTTGTTGGCTAGGCTTTCTCCTTCGCTAGCCTGGACCTCCCTGAGTGTTTCGTCGTTCTTGTTGCCCACCAGCATGATGGGAATGTTGTGCGTGTCACCTTTAATCTGGCAGATTTGTTCGTACATGGGCTGGAGTTCTTCCACCGACTGCTTACTTGTGACTGAATAGACCAGGATGAAAGCGTGACCTTTGGAGATGGACAACCTCTGCATAGCGGGAAACTGGTGGCTCCCTGTAGTGTCCGTAATCTGGAGGGTGCAGATGTTCTTATCGCAGCTGATCACCTGCCTGTAGGTGTCTTCGATTGTAGGGATATAGGTTGCCCTGAAGGTTCCCCTGACGAAACGAAGAACCAAGGAACTTTTCCCAACTCCAGCAGCTCCAAAAACCACCACCCTGTAATCGTTACTCTGTTCAGGCATGTTGCTTCCAAGACGGACCTTTCAGAAAGGTCTAGTAGGCGTCCGAGTCCGTAAAGCAACGATTCACAAGACCAACATTCCTCTGTGATACCTGGAGATCTGTGGAGAGAGAAACAATAGACTGTGCTAAACATTTTCATGTATCTACCGGGATTTAGGGTGATGAGGGCAGGTCATGAAAACAGGTGGAACGGTCTGGAAGAGATACGGACATCATCTCGACATGCAACCAGTCACGGCAACACAGAGTGAGGCTCGGGTTGCCGGATGAAACCAGCGCTCTGAAAAGTTGATGGACATACACACGTCTGGATGGGCATCGCCTGGAAACGGAGATAATGACATCCGCAGCCCAAAGCTCCACCTGTCAAGCAAAGATGCACCAACACGGGGTGATGCTTCGAACGAGGGACACACCTTACCTTGTTTCTCTCTCGACTCTGCTGCCTGGAGAAAGCCAGATTAGCATCTGTCACACGGACAGAGACGTACATTGTTCCCTCCCTACACTCTTTGTTTCTCCCCCCCCCCCCCCGATCTGGTACGAATGATGCTCACGACATCAGTTTATTTGTGCCATCTAGTGGATGAGCGGTACAGCTTCTCACTGGAGACCGCACTTCAAAAAGCTTTTATAAAGGACATTAGTGCCAGGGATCTCAAACGCTGACCCCCTCCAGGTGTTTATGAACTGCACCTCCCATGATTCCCAGGACATCCACGGCATTCAAAGAAATGCTGGGTATTATTTATTTATTTTTAAAGGATTTTTCCAGGAAGGATACATTGAGATTTCTCTCGTTTTCAAGTATGTCCTGGGTTCAAGAGCATTAAAATGTTACAGAAATACAAAGTAATAAAATGCAAGAAATTAAAAAAAAACAACACAGATATACAGATTAACATAAAATAAATATGTAGGAAATAGTCACTATGTTACATGTTTACAGGTGCATTCTGTATATAGTCACTATGTTACATGTTTACAGGTACATTCTGTATATAATCACTATGTTACATGTTTACAGGTGCATTCTGTATATAGTCACTATGTTACATGTTTACAGGTGCATTCTGTATATAGTCACCATGTTACATGTTTACAGGCGCATTCTGTATATAGTCACTGTGTTACATGTTTACAGGTGCATTCTGTATTGAGGTATGTTAATAGGGAGCTCTTGAGTGACTTTAGACTGGGTTAAGAGTTGATGGCGTCTGGGAGGTTATTCCATAATTGCGGTGCTCTGTAGGAAAAAGCCACTTTCATTTTGTATTGTGGTATTGTAAGTAAGGTGCTGGTCCTGGATCGGAGGTTATAGGATGAGGGAACTGCTGGGGGAAGCAGTCTATTCAGGTAGGGTGGCAGCTTCCCAGAAAAGCTCTTAAACATCAGGTTGGAAAGGTGATCAGTGCGTCTGGATTCCAGTGACGGCCAGTTTAGCTCTTTTAACAGGTCACAGTGGTGGGTCATGTAGTTACATTGTAATGCAAAGCGGCAGAATGAGTTATACAATGTAGTAAGTTTCTGAAGGTGTGTTTGCGGGGCGGCTGCATACACTACATCTCCGTATTCAATAGCCGGCATAAGCATTTGTTGTACAATCTGCTTTCTTACCGCGGGACTCAGGCAGGATTTGTTTCTGTACAGGGCACCTAGTTTGGGGTAAATTTTAGATGAGAGTCTTTCGATGTGGGGCCAAAGGATAGATTTGGGTCCAACCACATACCTAGATATTTGAGAGAAGTGACTGTGGTCAGCGTGCCATTTGATTTTGTTCCCACACATAGATGGGGGTTTTGCAATTTGTGTAGTTTTGGTGCTGTTCCAAAGAGCATTGTTACACTTGTGTCAGTATTTAAGAAAAGTTTGTTGTGTTTGATCCACTTGTAGGCTATCAGTGTTATTCAGAGAAAGGTGAAACTCTGAAGAACTTTCGGAGAAGTGAAAATTCTAGGTCAAAATAACCAAACCAGAAAAATTCTCCCATTTATCTCACTTTCCAAATTGGCTATTTGGTCTAGACTCTAGATTGTTCTTGTCTCCTGAAATTCACTTTTAAGGGGTTATTCAAAGAGCACCGAAATTTTGATGCCCTTTGGCGAGCTGAATTCAGCGTCCCCGAAGAGCACCAAATGGATCAGCCGAAATATCACCGTACAAAGATGAGACCGCCGAACAGGGGTAACACACACGTGTTTTGTTTTTAATATCTTGCATTTATTACTTTGTATTTCTGTAACTGTAACAATTCAATGTTCTTGAACCCAGGACATACTTGAAAACGAGAGAAATCTCAATGTATCCTTCCTGGTAAAATACTTTATAAATAAATAGGGATTTACACTAAAATAATACATAAAGGTTCTATGACCAACAATAAAAAGGTCTATTAAGAATAAAAAAAAAATATATAAAATTCCATGTTAATAAAGACATTTCGGAATCAAAAATGTCACTGTAAAAAAATCCAGAAAAATTTCTAAAAATCAATAAAAAGACTTTTTGCTGTAAATGATAATAAACAGTTGAATAAGAAATCATTTTTTTTAAAAAAAAGGGGGATTCTTTTTGGGGGTTTTTGTACATTGAAACCTATGGGAGTCAATTGTGTAAACCTGTCAAACGAAAGCACCAAAAATCTGGGCATTTCCCCAACATTTTGGGGCTGTTCGGCGTTCTCTAAATAACCATTACTTCTATGGGCATTTCACTGACGCCGAAGATCACCGCATTTTGTAGATATTTGGCGGATTGACAGCTTTGTGAATAGCCGAACAGCCAAGAAATTGCACCGTACGGGGAAATTAACCATACGGTGCAATTTGGCTTGTGTTGAATAATAGGGATCTCAAACGCTGTACGCCCAGATGTTTATTCCCAAAAATTCCTTCAATGCAATAAACGGCCAGAGAACCATGGGAGTTGTAGTTCAGAAAAATCTGTGGGCCAGAGTTTAAGATCCCGGTCCTAGAGGGTATGAATATTTTGACTTTTTTTTTTGCCTGAGACCGCAGTCCCCGCTGCTGAGATTATTAACGAGCCATCTAACATGTGCCGAAATGGCTTCTAAACGGTTTGATACATTCATGGGTATTTATAGGGTAATAATAACCCTAAAAAAAAAAATTATATTATAGCTAAGAGCCAATGGACCACTGACAAGCGGATATTTGATAGAAGGCACATCATCCTTCCGCTCTTAAAAAAATGCTCGTCTGACCCCGGCCTTACAGGATTATTCAGAGAGAGGTGAAAACCAGGAGAATGACTGGAGAAGTGAAAATTCTAGGTTAAAATAGCTGATTTGGAAAATGAGATAAATGGGAGAATTTTTCTGGTTTGGCTATTTTGACCTAGAGTTTTCATTTCTCGAGTCATTCTCCTGGTTTACACCTCTCTCTTAATAACCCTAGATAGTCTTTTTTTCCAGAGGAGGATCTATGTGATTTTTAAAAAATAAAAAATAAAAAAAAAATGTATAATTATAAAAGTGCATTTAAGTATTCACACCCACTCATTAAAAGTTTAAAAGAAGAAAGAAAAAAAAGGCGAGTGCACTTTGATGTCTAGAGAGACTGAAGCTTCAAACACTTTCCGTGGATAAATTGGAAATAAAAAATAAAAAAATAGAATCCCCCGCACTACACAAAAACACAAAGTTCCATGGAGAGATTGTGTAATGAGCCAAACGATATGCTGTCCTTCAGACGACTTGCAAGTTGTAAAACATAAAAAAAAGAGGAGGATATCTGTTTAGGCTAGGGTCAGACTGAGGCAGTGCGAACGCGCGTTCTGGCGCACATAATCACGGCCGCACTAGCAGCAGATGCCGGGCAATGACAGCCAATATACGAAGTACGGTCGCACAAAAGTCCGGTCGCGCAACGCAAGTGGAAAATGAATGCATTTTTTCGAGAACGTTAAACCGCTGGTACTGACGTACAGAGCGCGCTGCGGCCGCATAGCAGCGTGTGTGCGTGATTAGGAGATGTCAGACGCTGCTAGTGTGCGGCCAACATAACGTTCAAACAGCCGGATTTCCCTAGACTTCTTTTCACCCCATCGTCATGAAATACGTCCAGAATTGCGCATCGTCTGACCACTTAAGCGTATTCCGTGAAAAAATGCGTGCGCACGCATCGACGTACATTTTGACGGTGGCCGCAGAAAATGCGCTCATCTGTCCCTAGCCTTAAGGCTAGGATCAGGCGAACGCATTTTTCACGTCTACCATCAAAAAGTGCGTTGATGCGTCCGAACGCATTTTTACACGGAAAACGCGATAGCGGTCATACGATGCGCAATGTCAGCCGTATTTTTGGACGGAGCAATAAAAAACAAATGGACATTATGTTAGCCGGACATTAGCAGCGTCTGACGTCTCCTAATCACGCACACAGGCCGCTAGCGGACGCAGCGCACTCTGTACGTCAGTACTAGCGGTTCCACGGTCTCGAAAAAATGCGTTCGTTTGCCGCTTGCGTTGCTTGGCCGCACTTTCATGCGGCCGTACTTCGTATATTGCCCGGCATTGGACGTCATTTGCTGCTACTACGGCCGTGATAAAGTGCAGCTGCACGCGCGTTCGCACTGCGTTCGTCTGACCCCAGCCTAAATCTATGGGAAACGAACTGGCTGCAGTTTTTTTTTGTGCCATTTTCTATAAATGGCAGCGACATGCGCCTCTAATGGAACTACAACTCCCATGATGCTCAGCCACTCATTAGATCGTTGGAGTCTCATGGCAAATGTAGTTCTGAAACATCGTCGATGGTCCAAGGTTGCCGACACCAGCCTTAGAGGAGGCGCATGTCGCTGCCATTTATAGATGATGGCAGAAAGGTAAAAAATAAACGGTTCTTCACTTCTTGAATGAATCTACTCTCCGTTTTAATAGAAAGTGCGGTCATGCAGCTATTTAAAAAGGGGGATCCAGGTGGCTTTTAAAACTTCCACTAAAATCAATTCATCACAAGCATTTTCCCGATTGACAGCCATTATTTATCTGTCTTTAGCAAGTTAGTCATGTCTAAAAGAAGAGTCCGTGGATTTCTCCTTCCTGACGGAAATGCACGCACTTTACTTACCAGTTAGGCTCCGGATCTGTCGTGCAAGTTATGTCATTGCTGTGGTGATCCAGAACGGATTCCTGTCATCGGAGCACAAGTGCAGGGACGGAGAGAGAAAGTGTAGCACAAGCGCTCCAGGTCAGGAGGAGGAAGTCTGCGGACTCTCTCCCTCTCGGTCTCGGTCTCTGTCTCTGAGTAATGTGTGTCTGTCTGTCTGTAGGGGTAAGTTGTTCTGTTGGAGATAGGTGGTCCTTTCAGAATTTTACCCGGGTCCCTGGTGGTCTCAGGCCGCTTGCTTGTTTGGTGACTCATACAAACAGCGGGCTTGCATAAATGTTTAGCATGATCCCACGCGGCCCCAAGACGATGCGCCATGCACGTCTAGTGCCCCCAAGATGATGCGCCATGCACGTCTAGTGCCCCCAAGATGATGCGCCATGCACGTCTAGTGCCCCCAAGACGATGCGCCATGCACGTCTAGTGCCCCACGCGGCCCCAAGACGATGCGCCATGCACGTCTAGTGCCCCCAAGATGATGCGCCATGCACGTCTAGTGCCCCCAAGACGATGCGCCATGCACGTCTAGTGCCCCACGCGGCCCCAAGACGATGCGCCATGCACAGCTAGTGCCCCACACGGCCCCAAGACGATGCGCCATGCACGTCTAGTGCCCCACACGGCCCCAAGACGATGCGCCATGCACGTCTAGTGCCCCACACGTCCCCAAGACGATGCGCCATGCACGTCTAGTGCCCCACACGGCCCCAAGACGATGCGCCATGCACGTCTAGTGCCCCACGCGGCCCCAAGACGATGCGCCATGCACGTCTAGTGCCCCAGGTGGCCCCAAGACGATGTGCCATGCACGTCTAGTGCCCCCAAGACGATGCGCCATGCACGTCTAGTGCCCCACGTGGCCCCAAGACGATGCGCCACGCACGTCTAGTGCCCCACGTGGCCCCAAGACGATGCACCATGCACGTCTAGTGCCCCACGTGGCCCCAAGACGATGCGCCATGCACAGCTAGTGCCCCAAGACGATGCGCCATGCACAGCTAGTGCCCCACCTGGCCCCAAGACGATGCGCCATGCACAGCTAGTGCCCCACGCGGCCCCAAGACAATGCACCATGCACGACAAGTGCCCCACGCAGCCCCAAGACGATGCACCATGCACGTCTAGTGCCCCAGGTCCCCCCCAAGACAATGCGCCATGCACGTCAAGTGCCCCAAGTGGCCCAAAGATGATGCGCCATGCACATTTAGTGTACCACGTGGACGCAAGATGACAAGCTGCGCAATCTGTAAATTGGGAGGAGCAGTTCTGGTCACAAATGACTTCACATGTGGATGGACCTGTCTGCAGGGTAACATAAATTTTGCCATAAAGGTACACGGGGAAGGCTCTGAATGCGTGGCCCTCAAATGTCAGAAAGGAATATCTGGCGTGGCCCCAGTGTAACAGAACACTATGCAACATATAAAGATCCTGGTTTGTGGCTCCAGATGAAAAAGCACCTGTCATGGTCATCCCACCCTCTATGGTCCCCCGGCGGAGTCCACTTACCTACAAGTGGTGACCGGCTGGATGGAAATGCGGAGCGCAGGATGGTATGTTTCCCATGTACAAAGCAATGGATGGACCATCCCATAGTGGTTTTAATGCAAAGGGGAGCACAAGATAACACAAATGACAGCGCAGGCAAGACGCCCTTTAACCCTTTCCAGTTGCAGCTGCATAAAACAAACGAAGCGCCGCAGGTTGGATATTATGAAAAGAAATCCTGTGACATTGGAAATTACCAGCAATTCCTGATACAGCGATGCCTGCCACCCCTGCACATTTCATTCATGTTTTAAAGCAGTGGCGCATCCCATTCATACAAGGGCTGCAGGAAAACAGCCTGCATTAACACATTCACTGCCAGCGGAGACAAGAAAGCATTTTAAAGAAACAGCAGCGACTTCCCGAGCAGCAAATAATTAATTAATTTATTTATGAAGTATTTTAGCAGAAAGGATACATTGAGATTTCTCTCGTTTTCAAGTATGTCCTGAATCAAAGAACATTGAATTTTTACAGTCATTACAGAAATACAAAGTAATAACATGCAAGATATTAAAAACAAAACACAAATATACAGATTAACCCAGAAAATAAATATGTAGGAAATATAGCCACTATGTTACATGTTTACAGGTGCATTCTGTATATAGTCACTATGTTACATGTTTACAGGTGCATTCTGTATATAGTCACTATGTTACATGTTTACAGGCGCATTCTGTATATAGTCACTATGTTACCTGTTTACAGGTGCATTCTGTATATAGTCACTATGTTACATGTTTACAGGTGCATTCTGTATATAGTCACTATGTTACATGTTTACAGGTGCATTCTGTATATAGTAACTATGTTACATGTTTACAGGTGCATTCTGTATATAGTCACTGTGTTACATGTTTACAGGTGCATTCTGTATATAGTCACTGTGTTACATGTTTACAGGTGCATTCTGTATATAGTCACTATGTTACATGTTTACAGGTGCATTCTGTATATAGTCACTATGTTACATGTTTACAGGCGCATTCTGTATATAGTCACTATGTTACATGTTTACAGGTGCATTCTGTATATAGTCACTGTGTTACATGTTTACAGGTGCATTTTGTATATAGTCACTGTGTTACATGTTTACAGGCGCATTCTGTATATAGTCACTATGTTACATGTGTACAGGTGCATTCTGTATATAGTCACTGTGTTACAGGTGCATTCTGTATATAGTCACTATGTTACATGTTTACAGGTGCATTCTGTATATAGTCACTATGTTACATGTTTACAGGTGCATTCTGTATATAGTCACTGTGTTACATGTTTACAGGTGCATTCTGTATATAGTCACTATGTTACATGTTTACAGGTGCATTCTGTATATAGTCATTGTGTTACATGTTGACAGGTGCATTCTGTATATAGTCACTGTGTTACAGGTTTACAGGTGCATCCTGTATATAGTCACTGTGTTACATGTTTACAGGCGCATTCTGTATATAGTCACTATGTTACATGTTTACAGGCACATTCTGTATATAGTCACTGTGTTACATGTTTACAGGCGCATTCTGTATATAGTCACTGTGTTACATGTTTACAGGCGCATTCTGTATATAGTCACTGTGTTACATGTTTACAGGCGCATTCTGTATATAGTCACTATGTTACATGTTTACAGGTGCATTCTGTATATAGTCACTATGTTACATGTTTACAGGTGCATTGCATTCTGTATATAGTCACTGTGTTACATGTTTACAGGTGCATTCTGTATATAGCCACTATGTTACATGTTTACAGGTGCATTCTGTATATAGCCACTATGTTACATGTTTACAGGTGCATTCGGTATATAGTAATTATGTTACAGGTTTACAGGTGCATTCTGTATCGAGGTATAGAGATCTCTTAAGGGACTTTAGACTGGGGGAACATTTGATGGTGTCTGTGAGGTTATTCCATAAATGCGGTGCTCTGTAGGAAAATGAGGATGGAGCCACTTGCTTTTTGTATTGTGGTATTGTAAGTAAGGTGTAGGTCCTGGATCAGAGGCTAATATTATAGGATGAGGGAACTGCTGGGGGGAAGCAGTCTATTCAGGTAGGGTGGTAGCTTCCCATAAAAGCTCTTAAACATCAGGTTGGAAAGGTGAAGGTGCGTCTGGATTCCAGCGAAGGCCAGTTTAGCTCTTTTAACATGTCACAATGGTGGGTCATGTAGTTACATTGTAGCACAAAGCGGCAGAATGAGTTATACAATGTGGTAAGTTTCTGGAGGTGTGTTTGCGGGGCGGCTGCAACATGCAACATATATATAAAAAAAAAAAACGAACACAAAATATAGATTTACACAGAAAATAAATATGTAGGAAATAGTCATTATGTTACATTCTAGAAAATGTTTATGTTTCAGAACAAAACAGGCGAGCGGTAAAAAAAGAAATAAGATAAAATCGATCAAACTTTCCGTCTCCAGTTTCTCGAATCTCTTCCAAATTTTTTTTGTTTGCAATTTGGTTTAAATGTTGAATTTTCAATCTACTGTTTAAATTGAAGGCCAAGGCCAAAAATTACCCCCCCCCCCAAAACAAACAACAGATATTGTAGATTCACCAGGAGTGCTGTGGCTAATGCAAGCTCAGGGTCTGCTACATTATATCAGGGTGAGGGTATCCTTGTTACCCAGATGGTTTCAGAATTGTATCTACTTTGCAACAAAGTGGGGATTTGCGTTAGTCTGACCCCAGCCTTAGTCTTTTCATTTGCAGCAAAAAGTCTTTTTTATTAATTTATTTTTTAGAATTTTTTTTTAGGTTTAATTTTTGATTCCCTTTTATTTTTGTTTTAAAATGCCTTTTTTTATACGACCTATTTTATTATTGTCATGTTTTTTTTGTTTTAAAAGCCGTTTTTAAAATTGTTGTTTTTTTTTTTTTTTTTTTTCTTCTTTCTTCTTTACCCTCTGTTCGGCGGCTGATTGGCTTTTTTCGCCGGCTGCTTTCAGCAGCGTTCGGTGGGTTGATCAGCAGCGTTGGGAGGATCGTCAGCGGCATTCGGTGGATCGATTCGGCGCACTTCAGGGACCCTGCGGTGAATACTGTATTCACCGCAGCGTCGACGAATTGAACTTGCCGAAGTGCGTCGAACAAGAGAGCACCAATAACTCCTCAAGTCCTGCGTGCTTTCCTAGACACATGATGGCCAGAGCATGAAAACCGCCACCCTGCAGTGTGTAGAATTCATGTGCTGCAAGATTCAAGAGGAATCCCATCCCACGTAACAAAATAACTGGAGTCCTTCCTGCAGCATATGAATTATACATGTTACAGGGCAGTAATGTTTAGCGTTGGCAGTTCGGCCATGTTTTACTGGACACATAGATTTTATTCGGGCATGAAACGCATAAGGCTAGGGTCAGACTGAGGCAGTGCGAACGCGCGTTCTGGCGCACATAATCACGGCCGCACTAGCAGCAGATGACGGGCAATGACAGCCAATATACGAAGTACGGTCGCACAAAAGTCCGGCCGCGCAACGCAAGTGGAAAATGAACGCATTTTTTCGAGAACGTTAAACCGCTGGTACTGACGTACAGAGTGCGCTGCGTCCGCTAGCGGCGTGTGTGCGTGATTAGGAGATGTCAGACGCTGCTAGTGTGCGGCCAACATAACGTTCAAACAGCCGGATTTCCCTAGACTTCTTTTCACCCCATCGTCATGAAATACGTCCAGAATTGCGCATCGTCTGACCACTTAAGCGTATTCCGTGAAAAAATGCGTGCGCACGCATCGACGTACATTTTGACGGTGGCCGCAGAAAATGCGCTCATCTGTCCCTAGCCTTACCCTGCAGTATGTGGAACTCATGTGCTGCAGGTAACACTTCAAAGTGGAATCCCAGCTGACCTTCCCTGATTAAATAACAGATTCCCCTCCTGCAGCATATGAATTATACACACTGCAGGGCAGCACTTTTCCTGTGCTCTCCCTCTCCATGAAATAATAATACATGTCCTGAAAAACATGGCTGATCTGGTGACCCTACTAGTGTTGCCAGCGTGCCCATGTTTTAACTGGACACATATCACTTCTACATGCAGATGGGCGGCACATGAAAGTGCCTCCCTGCATTATGTAGCGTCCATATGCTGCAAGATGGAAATCATTCAGTCATTAATGTGATTTTCTTATTGTAGTGTATGAATTCTATATACTGCAGGGCAGCGCCTTCACGTGTCCTGTTTTTCACCCCATTGTAATAAGAGGCCTGCTGCCCTCCTGTATTACACACCAGTAGCGAGTACCTGCACCCAGCTGCCAGTGCCTGCGTGTTGTTTTTTTTTTTTCCGACACGCTGTCAGCTTTCATGAATTACACACGTAGTATGAGGTCATCATCGCCCGGTGACGCTGCTAACTCTATAAATAGTCATCATCCATCTGCTGGTAATTCTCGGCGCAGGAAGTCATTGTCCTGATGCATTGGGGTTTAATAGATTTCCTGCTGAACGCAAACAAAGCTCTGCACACAAATGGCCAATCAATCGACAACAAAGCAGGTAATGGAGTTTTGTGTATACACGTATATGAATGAAAAGGAAAAAAAAAGGTGATTCATATCGACCCAGACCCATTACTTTAATTATAAATCGTAGAAGAATGAATGGAAACTAATGAGTTACCGGAAATGTACCTCCTCTTATGTTGAGCACATCCCATAATAACACATACTGGAAGTGGGCGCTGTTCTCTTTCAGACACATGTCGACGAGGCGCAGGATGTTCTTGTTGACACATCTCATTATTGCACCATCAATGTTTTCGATCTCATACCTAATGCGTTCTGCTTCGGCGTCAGTCGTGCAGGGCTGGTTACGGTGCACTCGTACCTTCACAAAAGCTAAGGGGACTGGGGTGGCCACAGATTCTTCGAAATGACACCGTCCTAAAAAACAAAATCCCTCTGGATCGCCGCCATTTGACTAAAGTGATGTGCGGCAGGTTGCGTCATCTTGCTGGAATTAACCCTATGCCAATTCCAAAGCCCAATCCAGTTTGTGCCATGGGAAGGCTGCTATTCTCTATTAGGTGCTGATGTTGTGGCTCTGCTGCCGCCTTGTGGAGGCTTCCAATATGTGCCGTGTTCAACATAAGAGAAGGTACGTTTCCTGAAACTCCCATTAATTTCCTGTTGTTCGTTTAACAAAAAACCTTTTTGTTACCCGGTGTATGTACATTAGAGTTGCCAGATCGGCCACGTTTTCCTGGACACATAATTAATTTATGCGGACGGGCAGTGCATGAAAAATGCAAACCTGAATCTATACGCCGTACGTAAGAAATCCTAACGGACTTGCCTTGATTTCCCTCTTATTAAATTATTATTTATCAACAACACTTGAAGCATATGAATTATACATGTTGCAGGGCAGCACTTTTCCCTGTGCTTCCCTCAGCACGAAATAGCAATGTGTGGCCATGAAATCATGGCCGACCTGGCAACACTAAGGCTAGGGTCAGACGAACACATTTTTTGCGTTGTCTGTGAAAAAGTGCGTTCGAACGAATGGACGCATTTTTTCACAGAATACGCGATAGCGGTCATACGATGCGCATTTTCGTCCGTGATTTTGTACGGATCATCAATAAAACACTTTTTGTGTCTGGACGTTATGTTGGCCGGACATTAGCAGCGTCTGACGTCTCCTAATCACACACACACGCCTCTAGCGGACGCAGCGCACTCTGTACGTCCGTACTAGAGGTTTGACGTTCTAGAAAAAATGCGTTCGTTTGCCACTTGCGTTGCGCGGACGAACTTTCGTGCGGCCGTTCGTCGTGTGTTCCCCGGCATTGGACGTCATTTGCTGCTAGCACGGCCGTGATTTTGTGCGGTTAAACGCACGTTAAAACTGCTTTCGTCTGACCTTAGCCTTAACTGAACGAAACTCTTGAGCTGATTGACAGCGTTCCAAAGAAAATAATTTATGCCGCCCCCCCTCCCCCCTCCCCTTAAAAAAATGGCAATATGGGCGATCCGGCAGCCGAAATGTGTCTGTGTTTTCTTATCCACCGGGACGTGAGCTGGTGCAAAGATACAAATTGTAGGCCAAAAAGTAAATTCTGAAATTCCAATTTCCTTCAGCTCGATAAGTGCGGCATAAAACCGATAAAATGATTTCCTTGCAATTCCCCACTTAGTGAATAAACCCTTTCACCTTTGATGTCCGCGTTGTACTACACAATGAATGAGCCGCATTTTCCGCTTTGAATCGCAAAGCTTGTTATAACAGAATCCTCTTCGCGTCTGGTTTTCATCCGCCCTAATTATTTCGATTATACAGTGACATGTGCTGGATCGGCTGCATTTTCACAGAACCTCTATATGCCGATGGGCTGCACATGAAAGTGCTTCCCTGCAGCATGTAGAAGTCATATGCTGCAAGAGGGAGATCAATTCACTCATTAAGGGGATGTGACTTACAGGGTTATTCAAAGAGAATCGAAAAGTCTCTGCACGTGACTCGTTCAATTCGGTGCGATTTGGCGATCCCATTTCAGCGACCCTGCGCGGTATTCAGCAAACACCACAGGGCCGTCATAATGCAGGGAAAAGCCGCCGCAACCCTGACGAAAACTCACCGAAACCCGCAAAAACATCTGGATTAACCCCGCCGAACAAACCCGGACAGGAACCAGTCAGAGCAGCCGCCGGAAAAAGCCGGACACCGCAGACGAATGGAGTGAAGAAGAAAAAAAAAAAAAAAAAAAATACGCTTAAAATGTTTGAAAAGTGAAACGCTGTTTGAAATTTACCTAAAGATACAATGAATGATTATAAAAAGGGCTGTTACAGAAAAAAAATAACAAAGATCGATGTTAAAAAAAAAAAAAATCCCCAAAAAAAATGCCTGACAGATCCAAAAAAAAAAAAAAAGAGACTGTCACTGCAGAATATGGTAATCAACGTTTTATTAGATATTGAATTAAAATGGGAATATTTTTAACATTGAAGCCTATGGGATTCGCCTGAATAAACCTGTCGAATGAAACCACAGAATGGCAGGGCATTTCGGCAACTTCTCACTGCTGGTTTGTGTTCTATGAATAGACAAAGCAGTGCGTCTCTATGGGGATTTCACTGCCCTCGAATAAGCACCGTATGTGCAGTCAATTCACCAGGATTTGGCGAACTGCCTGCCCTCAGGTAACCGAACCATGAATTTCAGCGTTCGGTTACCTTTCGCCAGCAATTCGGATCTCTTTGAATAACCCATCATGTACCTCCCCTTAAATTGTGTGTCCTGGCCCTGGAAATCTAGTCAAACTGACAACTAGGTCTGCCCCATCGGCCATGTTTTCCTGGACACATATTACTATTTCACACAGAGGTGAGCACAGGGTAAAGTGCTGCCCTGCAACATGTATAATTCATATGCTGCAGGACGGAGGTCAAGGCAGGTCACCTGGGATTCCTTTTTGATTTCTGACCTGCAGCATATGGATTCTACATGCTGCGGGGGTGCCATTTTTCATGCACTGCCCATCAGCATGAATAAATGGTGTCCAGGAAACATGGCCGATCTGGCAACCCTAAATAACGGTTATCCGGTAGGTGTGCATCCGTTTCATAATGAATCACAATTCGTTTGAAAGTTAGTTCATTCATATTTGGGAAGTACTTCTGAAATAAAAATTGATTTCATTAGAATTTAAACAAAGTTAGTATAACGAATCAGATTCGTTATACTATGTTTTACAAGAGAACCATTGATTAAATCAAATCCTGCTCAGGAATCATTTTATTGAATTTTTATTTAGTGATCTGAAATTAAAAAAAAATATATACCAACTTACAATGGGTTTTATAGTGATCAGATATACGAAACAAAATAAATTTTCCAGCCGTGCACACCTCTATTACCCAGCATCCACTAAACCAGTGCTTCCCCAAACTTGTCCTCAGGCCAGGTTTTACAGATCACCTTGGAAATGCAGACTGAATTTTGCAATCACTGAGCAGCGAAGCTCACCTATGCTTTGCTTCAGATATCTTGCAAACCTGGCCTGTCTGCAGGGCCTGAGGACAGGTTTGGGAAACACTGGTTGTAACAAGCTTTTAGTGCAAACAAAACAAATTCTCAAATTTAAGCTCAAGAGATTTACTAAAAAAAGTTTTGGAACTACATCTCCCATGATGCTCTGTTGATCTTACGAGCAGTTGGGAATCCAAGGAGATGTAGTTCCAAAACACGTGGAGGGCCAAGGTTAGACACCAGCGCTTTAAAAGCTACATGTATTAAAGCAGTCTAATGGCAATCCTGTTGATGCTCCTGAAAACCGATCTTCAGCAAATGTATCCAATTACGGAATCTTGACTCTACATTAAACCGTACGCGATGCAGATCTCCGGCGTACAAACTCTGCACGGCATCTTACAGCGCAGGCATGACGGTGCAATGACGATTGTTATTGACTTCAGCCCTTGGAAATGAGATGGAATAGATTAATCCCCGCTTTTACATTGGCTGGAGAGCCGTATCGAATTAATGGTGGCGGCTGGGCCCGCTCCAAGAGCGTTTGGCCGCACGCCTGTTGATTTGTAAGCAGATCAGGTCCGCTAGAAGCTGCAGCACTGCCCTGTGAGCGCACGATGGAGAACTGGCGCATCTCAGGGACTCCTCACTAAAAAGAAGACAGATGTGGGTCCATTCAAGTCATTAGAAATGGGATAATGATCAAAGTCCATGTAAAGGCGAAGTATTGACATGTGGCGCCTGTTTGAGGGCAAAGAAAAAAGTTCTAGGAAGACTGATTTTTCAATACAGTGCCCTTTATTGCCCAGAAAGGCAAACCTGGAAGTAGCTGAAGCTCATCTCTGCTCCTATGCACTTTATAGACACAAGTTCTGTGACACTTGTGCAAAACCATGAATCGGAGGGGATATATGCGTGCACACAGCCCCATCAGCTGTCACTGCAACCGCTCACTACGGTGAGGTCTCAGGGTGACATGGGCATGGTTTCTGTGTGCTGAGGTCACTAGAGCCCGGCAGCCAGGAAATTAAAGAAAGACTGGCCGCGGGTGGAGGAAACTTTCACCACATGATTTCATCAGGTCAAGGGTGCTCTCCATTACACCTTGACCACAATCTCATCCCGGTCACTATTTTGCAGTTAGAGTATTCCTTTAAATGCCCCGCAGTAAACACAGATTGTACAACAAATGCTTGTGCCGGTCATTCTATGCAGAGATGTAGTGTATGCAGCCGCCCCGCAAACATTGTATACCTATTCTGTTGCTTTGTGCTACAATGACCCACCATTGTGACATGTTAGAAGAACTAAACTGGCCGTCACTGAAACACTGGGTTGGAAAGGTGTAGGGAGGGACTGGATGCAAGAGCTTTCCTGGTAAGCTACCACCCTACCTGAATAGGCCGCTTCCCCTTCTATAACCTCCGCACCTTACTTACAATACAAAAAGGGTCTTGATCCTCATTTTCCTACAGAGCACCGCAGTTATGGAATAACCTCCCAGATGCCATCAAATCTTCCCCCAGTCTAAAGTCCCTTAAGAGTTCCCTATTAACATACCTCAATACAGAATGCACCTGTAAACAGAGGCACTAGGTTACATTACTTACATGTTTACAGGTGCAGTCCTGGATTTAGTCACTATGTTACAGAAATACAATGTTCTTGACCATGTAACAGTGACTGTAACAGTAAATATATTTCCTACATATTTATTTTCTGTGTTTTTGAATTTTTACAGTAGGTACGGGAATACAATGTTCTTGAACGAGAGAAATTTCAATGTATCCTTCCTTGTAAAAAACTATATAAAATAAATGTCAATGAAATAGGACTGGGGAGTCTCCCCCTACAGGAGCTTTGGGGGTACTGATATGGAACATGGCAAACAAAAACCCTATGCTCTTTTTTTTTAATCCACTGCAATGATTGGGTATATGCTCTTGGTACTGGGGTGCTCCCATTCAGGGCTTTGTCCCCCGTTACTAGGGGGTTCAGAGCAACTGAGCATATTAAGAATTTTGGCCAATTAGACAAGATCAGTCAAGACACACACACACACACACACTTTGAGCATCATGTTGGAAAGGTTTAATGGCCGGTGCGACCAATTGTCTCCCAAGACAAATTTGACTTTTTTGCAGCAGATCCATCTGGTCACTAATGGACCCACTTTAGGTGAGGACACAACCTTCTTGGGCATGGCTGGATTTGCAATTAGGCCTGTGCCCCAAGGTGACCACCACAGGGCAGCGCGGGGGGTGCCTTGCTCTTCAAGACAAAACACCAGATCTCTATCCCACAGGCTCCGGAGTTGTAAAGCAGGCCATGATGATCTTGGGGTGGTGGGATAGGACCACGGGGGCGGCGTATAGAGTTTAGATTGTAGCGACCGGCCCTGGAGGTTTCTGCAGGAACAGACTAGACGAAAACTTTAGTCATTCCACAAGTTTATTCTTTGTGCAAGATAATTGTTCAAGCTCTGGTCATAAAAATCGAAAGCCCGAACCATTTATTGCTTACGAGATATATTGCTCACGAATCAGGGGAAACCAATGGGAAAGCATCAGTTTGTAGACAAAAAAAAACACAAACTCAAAAAAACCGCTACTGACCTGGAGGTTTACACACTCCCTGTACAAGAACAAAACGGGTTTAGTGTTAAATACAAATATATAAAAATATAAAAAAGTTAGACACACCTCATACACCAGTTATATTCAGTGACACCCCTAAAAACAGCAAGGGGGGGGCTAGAAATACATTGCAAAAAAATTAAAACCAAAAAGCAGCCTTTTTGTAACTTTTTCCCCCAAAAGGAATGAGATCTATACTGAAACCTATTAAAACATTTCTAAATTCGCCAACTTAGTTATTCCTGCGACTCTTTGCCGGCAAGTCTGTAAACTTCTGTTGGTCCGTCTATGTTGGCGATCGTGGTCGTTAACTGCAGCTCTTCTCCACTGCCCGATCCTGTGCATCCTTGAAGAAAAAAAAAAAAAAAAAAATGCTTTAAGTTCTAAAAATAAACTTTTAACCCCTTGTCATCGATTGGAGCTTAAAAAAAACACAAAAAAAAACCACTGCTGGGTGGGACCCCTCACCCCTTGGCTTTCCAGCACTCTGCCTGGCAGCTAAGGCTAGGGTCAGACGAACGCATTTTTTTCACGTGCGTTTAGCCGCACGAAATCACGGCCGTGCTAGCAGCAAATGACGTCCAATGCCGGGGAACATATGACGAACGGCCGCACGAACGTTCGTCCGTGCAACGCAAGTGGCCAACGAACGCATTTTTTCAAGAATGTCAAACCGCTACTACTGACGTACAGAGTGCGCTGCGTCCGCTAGCGGCGTGTGTGCGTGATTGGGAGACGTCAGACGCTGCTAATGTCCGGCCAACATAACGTCCAGACGCAAAAAGTGTTTTATTGATGATCCGTACAAAATCACGGACGAAAAGGCGCATCGTATGACCGCTATCGCGTATTCCGGGAAAAATACGAACGTTCGCACTTTTTCACGGACAACGTGAAAAATGCGTTCGTCTGACCCTAGCCTAAAGCAAAGCAGCCCCCCCCGCCCCTAAGGACCAGGATCTGCATTTTGTGATTGTTAACCGACAGGCTGTCACCGTTACAATGTCTCAGCCAATGTGTGTCTGCCTCCATTTTTTGATCTGTGGCAGAGACCAAAGGAAAAAAAAAAAATTAATCTTTAACCCCGTCAGTCTGATCTGTACCCTAGTACAATTTTTTTTTTTTTAACCACGTCACTGCAGTGAATCAGTGATTAGATGAAAGCTGTATATTTGACCCTATAGGAGTATTGGGACATTTTGCTTTTTAGGCTGGGGTCAGATTTGTGCAGCGTTCACGTCCGTGATGGCATGACAAAGGCCAATGGCGTCCCACACACAAAGTACGTCCGCACTGAGCTGCGGACCCACAATGGCCGCAAGTACGTACAACCCCTAGAACAGCCGCACAAAGTGCGCTGCGTCTGCATAGCTTTGTGTGTGAGTGATGGAACGTGGTCAGACGGACAAAATGGTTTTGCATTTTAATTTATTTTTCACTCCTACAGCCGTCAAATAAGAAGTCAGTGAAAAAAAAAAAAAAATGGCCACTACTGCGTCTTCCGTACTGCACAGACGCACAGGCCGTAGAAATCACGTTTGTCTGACCCTAGCCTTAAATGCAAAACAGGGAACAAGAGGTTCCATTTTCTCACACTATGAAACCTAATAAAAAAAAAAAAAAAAAAAAAAAAAAAAAGGAAATTAATGCGATTTCACTTTTAGGCTAGGGTCAGACGAAAGCATTTTTCCCCAGGAACGTGAAAAAGTGCGTCTGAACGCATTGACGTATTTTTTCACTGAATGCGCAAAACCGGTCATACGACTCGCATTTTCGGGTGTGATTTTATACGGATCGTCAATAAAACACTTTTTGCGTCTGGACGTTATGTAGGCTGGACATTAGCAGCGTCTGACATCTCCTAATCACGCACACACGCCGCAGCTGCGCACCCAGTACTAGCGGTTCAGCGTTCTCAGAAAAATGCGTTCCAATTCCACGACCGGACTTTTGTGCGGCCGTACATCGTATATTGGCCGTCATTGCCCGTCATCTGCTGCTAGTGCGGCCGTAATTATGTGCGCCAGAACTCACATTAAAAGTGCGCTGGTCTGACCCCAGCCTAAAAGTGCCGAGCGCGGCGCAATGAATAGGAAATGTGCTTGGACAGACATAGCTCAAATTCTAGGGTTTTGTTACGCACACTGACTGGGGTCTATTCACAAAGCACCGAAATGTCAGCGCTTTGCAGGTCGACCCATTTTGCAGAAAATATGTTGAATGCGCCATTTTGTTAAACCAAATTGGAATATTCCACCACACTGGAAAAAAAAGTACAATAGGGGGCGAATAGAAAGATCTATAGTGCTCAATGGAGACAATTTGAGCCGTCGAGCAGTGCCATGTTTTGCTGTCAATGCGTCTGTATTTGGTGAATTGACAGTTTTGGTGAAACTCGCCTTTCTGCGCATTTCAGAGGTCAGGGATTAACCCTGTGTTTATTTACATTAATATTGCATTGCCTTAGGCTGGTGTCAGACAAGCGCACAATGTGCGTGCATAACGACGCGCCTCCCAATGTCAGTCACCGTTACGTGTCGATGGGGGCGAGCCACACTGTAGCACGTGCTGAATCCCTCCATCGAAATGATACGACGTGGCTGCAAAGCGCGATCCTCCATTAGGAGAGAAAATAAAAAACGAGCCTTGCAGCGCTGAGCGCACTAACTGCACTCAGCGAGGTGTTCAGACGGGCGACAGAGCGGAAGGAATGTCCACTCACGGACGTTCCTTCCACTCTGAAAAAACGCGAGTGTGACACCGGCCTTCTACTTAGGGTTTCTGGTTCTGACCTTTGACCTGGATGCAGTTCTGAGGTTCACCAATTCCTCACACTAACAGCTTGTAGGGTCTTCATTTCTATACATGAATCAGTTTTGGTGGCGATCGGCACTCCTACAAATGCCCCAGTCCTTAAGGGGTTAATATACATGCCATTTCGTGGACATTGTCGCCGGCCACAAACTTTGTAACCGAGCAGAATCTTTACCGGAGAGTTTTCACACCCAGCCTCGAAACCCATTAACCTCCCTGGCGGTATTCCTGAGTGACTCAGGGTTAAATTTCACTACCACGAACGGTAACCCCGAGCCACACTCAGGCTGGATGCATACTCACCTCCTCCTGGCTCCCTCGCTGTCCCCTGCAGTGTGATCGCAGCGAGCAGCTTTCTGGTAAGGCTCCCTGCGAGTCACACGATGCAGGGGGGAGCGGGACCAGGCAGCAAATTTTGGATTATACAGGGTTTTATGAATTTTCTTCATAGTGCAATGTTAGTGAACGGCCACTAGTTGGCACTACAGGATAAGAAACAGACCATACATCATCTCACCCTTGTTTTCAGACAGATTTCAGTGTTTTTTGTTGTATTTATTGAATATCATTTATTTGCATTATTTTGGATAATTAAGTTTGAAACACAAAATAATTTAACGGACTCCGTGTATTTACTATTTTTTTTAAAATTTATTTATAAAAAGGATTTTAATCAGTAAGGACTCGATTGCACAGATTCCTAATTGTAATACACCGACTCAGAGGCTCCTATTGCGTCTCTTTCCTTATATTTATTAAAATAGCAACAAGGATTTTAACATTTAAACTGAAAATGCATGTAAACATCCTTTAGAAAAAACACAAGCTCCAGACTAGACACTCCCACTCTTTCTAGTCCAATCGCTGTGGTAGCTCCTCTTGATCTCTTCCCCTGATCTCCTTCCTTATCCTCTTTCCTTGTTGCTGGGCAGACAGATAAGTACACATGCGTTTTACTCTCATATTTTTAATGTTTTCTCTCCCTGACGCTACGTCCCGGCTTCAACCGCGATGTTCGTCTACTTTAGCATCGCAGCTACCTTCTCGGGTAGCTGCGGGGGGTTTTTCATACCTCCTTTTTAGTTTAATTGACCAGTTTGTCCAATACTTTTTCCCTACTCGGGGCTTGAGCGGCGATCTGAACGGGAACTACCAGCCGTGCATCGTGATTCCCACGCATGTTCCCGCGCTACTGCTTATTATTATTATTCTTTATTTATAAAGCGCCAGCATATTCCGCAGCGCTGTACAATAAGTATAATAATAATACTGCTTCATTCCTCTCACTCTGCCTGAATCGGGCTTACTAAATGCTGTGCCAGAAACCTGCTCTAAGAGCCCTTTACACGAGGCAGAATTAGATTCAGGGGAACAGCTTCAACCAGCAATCAGTCTACTCTGTACAGCCTGGTAACTGCTCCCCTCCGACTCTAACTCTCCAGTTACATTCCCCATCCGTGCCTCCATTTAATCCTGCTGTCCAAACCTCCATCTGTATGCCCTTATTTAAATTAGTTGCCGCTATGTCGGCTGATTCTTAAGTATTCTGGCTGACACCATTGCAGAAGTCACATCTTACAGCTAACATTTTCCCGGGCAACTCCGTGAGCAGGTCCACATATACCCACAGAGGGGCTGGCATCCCCGCATTACTGCCTGTGGACCTTGCTACCTACCAAATCTCACAAATGAGCTCACCCCCCCCCTCCCCGCCGGGTGCTGGTGACAGATTTTAAATCTATACTGTTATTATCTATAACTGCAAGTCACTATATGTCGCTGCTGCCCAGGGCGATTCACTCACCACGGTGAGGCCCCCAGATACACCCCTGCCACGTGCTGCGGGTAAAAGGTTAATAAGGGTCCAAATATAACCACAGAGGGGCTGGCATCCCCGCATTACTGCCTGTGGACCTTGCTACCTACCAAATCTCACAAATGAGCTCACCCCGCCGGGTGCTGGTGACAGATTTTAAATCTATACTGTTATTATATATAACTGCGAGACACTATATGTCACCGCTACCAGCAGAAGCTGCCCAGGGCGATTCACTCACCACGGTGAGGCCCCCAGATACACCCCTGCCACGTGCTGCGGGTAAAAGGTTAATGAGCGGGTCCAAATATAACCAGAGAGGGGCTGGCATCCCCACATTACTGCCTGCGGACCTTGCTATCGACCAATTCTCACATAACAGTTCACCCTCACCGGGTGCTGGTGACAGATTTTTAAATCTATACTGTTATTATATATAGCTGCGAGTCACTATATGTCACCGCTATCAGCAGACGCTGCCCAGGGCGATTCACTCACCATGGTGAGGCCCCCAGATACACCCCTGCCACGTGCTGCGGGTAACACAGTTGAATGACACGGCCAACTCTTTCGGAGGGGCTGGCAACCGCACCAATACCTGTGGCCAAAAATCCTCCAATTTTATCTAGGTATGTGAGCCCACTCCCGCCGGGCGCTTGTGGCGGAGGTCCCTAAGAGGGTGAGAGCCTCCAATCCCTCTCAGGAGCTGGATTTGGGGAATGACCGGAGGGTGAATCTCCAGATCCTGAACTGGAGGAGGGAAGTGACGAGGACACCCTTTGATGTTCCTGCCCCGAAGCGTCAGAAGACTCAGCGTTTCCCTTTGTAATAATCTCCTTAATGTTAAAGCTTGACCGCTGTCAGATCTCTAGTTTCTCCCCTTCCCTATGATTCACTGCAGGAGCCTGATGGCATCACGGTAATAATGTCACTGCTTTGGTACTGTGTGTTTTGGGCTCAGATCCCTCGAGTGTTGGTAAATCAACCTGCCTCTACAATGTCTATAGCGAAGTCTTTTAAGACATTGTTTCCCCCCCCCCCTTCCCCCACGAGGGTTACATTTCGTCCTGGCCTCACACACGCTGCTCCCGCTCGCATAGGGGGGAGGGGGTTGGGCGCGCACTCATCAGCGCAGGCTTTTTCCGAGCCAAATCAATGCATTTTGTTTCTGTCAGGAGGCTGCGCGCCAAAAGGTTTCCCGTGTCCAGCCCCCCCCCGCCCGCTCAGATTTCACAGATAAGACTCTCTGCACCTCCCTTAAATTTTATGATTAGACTGGTAGTGCACCGCTGGCCCGACTCCCTCAAACCTAATTATCCCTTTACCTCCTGGTGTACCCGCTTCATTCATTTCTGCAGTTTTTAGGAAGGTTTTCTGCCCTTTCCACTGATTTTACCAGATCTCTTCAAGAGGCAATGTCTGGGGCTCAATCTAAATAGGAGTTTAGGTGTCATCTACTGTATACTCCTTTCCTACATCCCATGTGCTACACAACTCTGAGAGCCTGGTTTACTCTATTGACCATTGATGTGTCAGCTCATCTACCAAACTCACAACACCTCTAGTACAGAGAGTCCCACCTAAAGTGACCAGTAGCTGCTCCTCTGAGCTAAGGCTCAAATCTCCCCTAAGAAGCATATTGGTGGACTTCATAAAAACACCAAAACACTTCCTCATTGGGGTTGAAACATTGACATAAATTGAGTATACCACGCCACCACCGATGGCTTCAACATATTATACGCGCTGCAATGAGCCCAACTGTCCCTTGACCAGGAGCGTTTATACTGACTTCAAGGTTTTATTTATTTATCTGCAAATATGTTACCAGGAAAGTACAATGGAGATTTCTCTCGCTTTTTCCGGTATGTCCTGGGATCATGAACATTGAAATTCGTACAGTTTACAGAATTACTATGTATACCTCCGAGGAAGTATTTTTCCTGACCACGTTGAGTGGACATTTCTGCACGTCCTACCTAGGGTGGGATCATGTAGTTTCTTACATATTTCAGTTTATAACCATTACTTTTGTGTTTTGCAGGAAGTCGTCCGGTCCTTGTTTACAGATCTGTACAGTCTCGGACCCAACCAACTCAACAGGCAGAGAATTAAGCAACTTTTGTCCTCACTGTCCTATAACTCTGCTTATGCTTTGGGCGGACTTTCCGTTAGTCCACTTTAAATGGCTACTAATGCTGGCACTGACTATTTTGATAATGGACCTGTCGACCAGCGGGGCAAACAATGTTCTGGATACAGTTGCCCTATGATCCGGTTTTAGCTACGATTCCTCAGGGATGTGTTGGCATATTTTGGGCGGTTCACGCAGTTTGCTCAGTTCTCAGAGGATGCTCGGGGGATCTCCTCTAATAGATATTTACCTTCTAGTCTTGCGTAGACAGGTCTGTCTCAGTTCCACACCTGTAGTTTTGTTAACCTGATTTTGGGGAGCCTTGTGTGGTCACTACTACCAGAGGTCTTTGGTTTGCTTCGGATCGGCTCCATCAACATAGCGATTTGAGACTACTGACCGGTCTTGTGCCCTCCGTCATTTCTACAGGGGATGGTAGATTGCTCAGTCTTCCTCAGGATGGTCGTTTTTCCCCTGGACTGGTCTCCGTATTCCCTGGGAGATCTTTGCTCCCCACTTCGCACTTGAGCGGTCTCTGGTTTGGGATTGGGTTTTTTTTTTACCCGAAGGGCATCAGGGCCTTATTGTGTTCCCTCTCATGTTAGGGGTTTGGGAAGTCCACTCTAGCGACTTTCATGCTTACCTGGATTTGTACACGTTTTTTCTGCTCCCTCAAATAGGAGTCTCGCACACTTTCCCCGCGCTTCGCAGCGGTTTCCCCTCATATGTTTCATTCGGCACTTGGCTCTGGGCTTACTGACCCTTATAGGCATAGACGTTTATTGTTAGGGACGCCCTCTGTCATTGGCGCTGGCTCTTTCAGCAGTGGCTGCTGGCTCTCGCTTGGAGGATCGGGATCCTCTGCACCTAATGTGTTTTATTTATGTCTCACGTTTCTCTATTGTTTTTTTCAACGCTCTATATACCGCGATGGGATCCACGATCTTGGCCACCTGGCTAAAATGTCAGTGTTTGGGGCGCACTCGGGGCGCAGTGCTGTGGCCTCCTTCGCCGTGCTGGTGGCTTGCCGTCTGGAGGTCTTACTTGCAGTTGCGGTTTGATTTGGGGAGTCTACATTTAAGACTTCCTACTTCACTCCGGTAGTTCATTGGTCCGCACCCCTGGTGGACAAGCTTTGAACTCGCAATAGGAGCCTCTGAGTCGGTGTATTACAATTATAAAATTTTCCTAAGTATGAAGGGAAGTTTGAATTGTAATAATAAAGACTCAGAGGCGAGTATTGCCCGCCTCTCCCTCCCGCTTTAGTATTATGGGGGTGTCGTCCCAATGTTTTGGGTACTTGTAGCGCCGTAGGTTACGGCTTCCACTGATTCCTTGTCGTGTCTCTGTTTTCTCTGCAGCTCCTTCTGACTGGATGTCGCTGTGGCGCACCTCGTGCCCCTCTGGATATTTTCATTCCCTACCTCTCGGGACCCCGTTGGTTCTGTGCCTGGTGTTTGTACTGGATGTTTGAATGACTGCTTGCAGACACCAAGGAAAGAGGAATAAGGAAGGAGATCAGGGGAAGAGATCAAGAGGAGCTACACAGGGATTGGACTAGAAAGAGTGGGAGTGTCTAGTCTGGAGCTTGTGTTTTTTCTAAAGGATGTTTACATGCATTTTCAGTTTAAATGTTAAAATCCTTGTTGCTATTTTAATAAATATAAGGAAAGAGACGCAATACTCGCCTCTGAGTCTTTATTATTACAATTCAAACTTAGGAAAATTTTATAATTATTACAGGTTAACTATGTACAAAAACACGTTTCATTAAAATTAAAAAAAAAAAAAAGCGCTTTTAGACACGAAATTTTGAAAAAAAAAAAATGAAGACCGCCAGGGAGGTTAAGATCCCAGATCAGAAAGTTACCGTTTGATTGGTCTTCTCCGTAGTTCTTGTGAGACGGCGCGTACAGGAACATGAGTGCAAACACGTACAGGTTCCACATGCCGTACACGCCGGTGAAGAAGGCGCTGTTGAGTTCGATGGTAACTTCTCCCCATTTCCAATTCCCTTCTGAAATCTGTAGATTCGGAAAACACTGGAGTGAGCAGCAGATACAAAGTGTCCTGAGAGCAGCAGATCAAGTGGACACGAGTCAATCCCCCCCCACCCCCATTAAAATAAGCTCTGAACGTCAGAAATATCCTGAAGCCCAGGGATGCTAGAAACGATCAGTGGAGATTTACCTACAAACCTTGCAGTTACTGCGCAATTAGAAACATAGAAAATGTCGGCAGATAAGAACCTTTCGGCCCATCTAGTCTGCCCAATTACATGGATACTTTACCTGGATTTATCTTTTGTTTAGGATAGCCTTATGCCTATCCCATGCTTGCTTAAATTCAATTACTGTTTTGGCCTCTGCCACTTCTACTGGAAGACTGTTCCATGTATCCACCACCCTCTCAGTAAAATAATGCTTCCTGATGTTACTTTTAAACCTTTGCCCCTCTAATCTAAGACTATGTCCTCTTGTTTTGCTACTTTGTTTCCTTTTAAATATACTCCCTTCCTCTACCTTGTGGATTCCCTTTACGTATTTAAATGTTTCTATCATATCTCCTCTGTCTCGTCTTTTTTCCAAGCTGTACATGTTAAGATCATTAATCCTTTCTTGGTAACTTTTCTCCTTCAAGCCGTACACCATTTTAGTAGCCCTGCTCTGAACTCTCGCTAAGGCTGGGGTCAGACGAGCGCAGTGTTAACGTCCGTGTTGCCGCACATAAGTACGTCCGTGATAGCATACAATTGTGTTATATGGAGCCCCACACACGAAGTACGTCCGCACAGAAGTGCGGAGGCTGACGGACGCTGCAAACGGATGCAGGTTAGGCAAGAACGTAATACTGCTAGAACGGACGTGCAGAGTGCACCACGTCCACAACGTCCGCATAGCTTTGTGTGTGAGTGATGGAACGTGGTCAGATGGACTGCATTTATACGTCCAGTATTTTTGACGGACAGAATGTTTTTTCATTGTAATTTACTTTCCCTGCTACATCAGTTAAAAAAATACGTCAGTGAAAAAAACCGACTGTGTGGCCACTACTTTGTCGTCAGTCAGAAAGTACGTCTGTACTGCACGGACGCACAGTCTGTACAAAATGCGCTCATCTGACCCTAGCCTAAGATGTCTATATCCTTCTGGAGATACGGTCTCCAGTACTGCACACAGTACTCCAAGTGAGGTCTCACCAGTGCTCTGTACAGTGGCATGAGCACTTCCCTTTTCCTACTGCTAATACCTCTCCCTACACAACCAAGCATTCTGCCAGCATTTCCTGCTGCTCTATTACATTGACTACTTACCCTTAGATCCTCTGAAATAATGACCCCTAAATCCCAACCCTCAGATGTTGAGGTTAGGACTGTATCAAATATTCTATATTCAGCCCTTGGATTTTTACGCCCCAGGTGCATTATCTTGCACTTATCCACATTAAAACTCAATTGCCACAACTCCGACCATTTTTTTAGTTTACCTAAATCATTTGTCATTTGGCTGATCCCTCCAGGAACGTCAACCCTGTTGCAAATCTTTGTGTCATCAGCAAAAAGACATACTTTTCCATTAATACCTTCTGCAATATCACTAATAAAAATATTAAAGAGAATGGGTCCAAGTACTGACCCCTGAGGTACCCCACTGGTAACAAGACCTTGCGCCGAATAAACTCCATTTACCACAACCCTCTGCTGCCTGTCACTCAGACACTGCCTAATCCATTCAACAATATTGGAATCCAAGCTCAAAGATTGCAATTTATTGATAAGCCTTCTATGCGGAACAGTATCAAAAGCCTTACTGAAATCTAAATAAGCAATGTCTACTGCACCACCTGTGTATTATTTTTGTTACCCAATCAAAAAAAATCAGTAAGATTAGTTTGGCATGATCTCCCTGAGGTAAACCCATGTTGTTTCTGATCCTGTAATCTATGTGTTTTTAGATGTTCAACAATCCTTTCCTTTAACATGGTTTCTATTAATTTCCCCACTACTGACGTAAGACTAACTGGCCTATAGTTCAGATTCCTCCCTACTACCCTTCTTGTAAATGGTCACAACATTTGCTAATTTCCAGTCTTCTGGGACGACTCCCGTTAACGGTTTTGCTATTACACCACTGAGCTCTTTTAAGAACTTAGTGTGGGTCCCATCAGGCCCCATTGACTTATTTGTCTTTACATTAGACAGCTGCTGTAGAACCTCCTTTGTAAACTCATATGTAAATGTCTCATTAGTGTTTCCTCCTAACTGAGGTCCCTTTCCTTCCTTTTCTTCTGCAAAGACTGAACAAAAATATTCATTGAGGCAGTCAGCGAGACTTTTATCCTCTTCTACATACCTTCCTTTTTAATCTAACTAATCCTTGTTTTACTTCTCATTTATGTATCTAAAAAAAAGGTTTTGTCCCCTTTTGTTACTGACTGAGCTATTTTCTCTTCTGCGTGTGCTTTGGAAGCCCTTATATTTCCCAGTATAGGGGACAAGACTGTATTAATATGAAAAAGAGCGAGAAGAGGGCGAGTGAGCCAAATAAATTGGTTTGTGGTGTTATCCTTTTACAGCTCGCCTTACCTGGGTGGTGATGAAGAAAATGACTGTCAGAGCTGCACAAGCCAAGGTTATGATCATCAAAAACCTGAACCTAAAGATCAAACCCTTTAAAAAAAAAGGAAACGTAAAGAACAAAAAAGGTTACATAGATTATTGCAAAATTTCATTTTCTACACCCTGCGACCACTTTTGCTGATTTAGGTCAGGTTGAAGAGAATATGCCCCCCCCCTCCCTCCCTGCGACAGCCATGAAGCAGAGGGGGTTTGAATCCTTCTGCTAACGAGGTCATCTTGCTTCGTACGCTGACATCAGTGCACCTACAGGAATACAGAGACTGCAGCCACCCCCTTCAAAATTTGCCACTCCTGTAATCTAACAGGGCAGTCATTGGATCATTTTGTGCAAATGCTTGGGGGGGGGGGGGGGGTTTAGAATAAGTTTTATATTAAAAATTAAAATATCTTTAAAGTGCAGCCATCAGAGTCTAATCATTACAGAGGATGGATAATTTTTGATGAATATATCCCAAGCACTCAGTTGTACTGCCATCTTTGACCAGCAGGTGGTGCTATACAAGCTGTAAATTACCACATCTATTGATCCAGAAATGTGCAGGAGATAGATTGTATACACAAAGAGTTAAATTTCAGATTGCTTTAAGAATATCATTTACACAGCATGGTGATACTGTAATTAGGTTTGGTTTTTAAGAGGAAAGCTTTCTGTGCTCAGCATTGCTATCAGTCAGCAGTAAAGGGGTTAATCAGATGCAGGTTTCCTAGTAAAAGAATAGTTAGTGCAAAAACTACAGCCATTAAGTAGGCTTATTATTTACGCATTAATAACTAGTGTTCACGCAGACAGGTCTGTGCCAGCCTACTGCCATTCCATGATGGGTCCCCAGGCTCCAAACTGTAGATTTATAGAACCGTATGCTATAAAAGCACCAACATCTTCTGCAGCGCTGTACAGAGGATGGGACATACACAAAATAAAAACCCGTTTGATGCAGTGAAACGCTAGGAAAATAGGTCCCTGCACAAGTGTGCCTACATTGAGATTAGAGAAGGAGTCTAAAGGGTTAAGAGTGGGCTCACCTCGTAGTGCAGCCTCCGGGCCTTGCTCATGGCGGGCAATGTGGACCTCTTCCCACTGATATTCCGGAAGACTTGGAAAACCATGAAACACAAGAACAAGAAGTAAAGGCAAGCGCAGATTCCTGCCACAATAATGAAGGCCATCTGGGCTCTCTGGTTAAGGAACATTTAAAAACGCACACAAAATGCAGGACAAATATATATATATATTCTCATTAAAAGATCCGACTTGTCGGCCCCTTGAGGCCTTTAGCATTGTCAAATATAAAAACACTTTAAGCAAGTAGCAAAGAGTGACAAACACTGTTCCGCTCTGAATTATTGTCCCACGATCTAGTTTGTGGATTTTTGTCTGATCTGCCTCCACAGAGCCCAGTTAGAGGAATGCAGGCTGCAATCATGGCTTTGGGCGTGCTCCAATGGTTTCCGTGCGGGATTGCAGCACTGCCCAGTCCTGGCTGAAGGCCGCAAGCAGCGGGTGTCAAGATAAACAGCTTAACCCTTTCACTGCTGAGCACGTGTGGGGAACGTCCTCATTGACTAAGGAAAGATAAGGGTTCATTTGAACCCCGATATCTGCAGACTGTTTTCAGCTAGCAGGGTCATGTTTGATATCATTAGAAAGGCCAGAGCATGGCCTTTCCAATGATACCAAACATGACCATGTTTAAATTAAAAGAAACAAATTATTTTTTTTTTAAGCCGTGAAATGGCTCAGCAATGAAGGGGTTAAAGGGTGTTGAAAATAGGAGGTCCATTTTTTTGCCCTTCTATTGAGCAGATTCTGCTGACAGCCGCAGATTATTTTTTGGGGTCCCCCCCCCCCCCCAAAGACACCTGAACTCTGAATTCGCCAAAGCTTTTCTGTGCCCCATGACAACTGGCGAAGTGTAGGAACCCCAAACTGCGCACTTTACATTCACAGGTTGCGTAGCGCCCGATCAAAGTTGCACAGATCCGATACATATTGGCTGCCTCTTGGAGTGCGCTCGCTACTGTGGCAGAGGGTGATGTCGGCTGCTCTTACTAGTGACCTGCAACCAGGAAATTCTAAATCCCGGCCGCTGGGAGGAAACTCCTTCACTTCACCCTGCGATGTCAGATTGGCAGAGCTGGGAGGGACACTCCTCACATTCTAACCTCCAAAAAAAAAAAAAAAAAAAAGTTCGGGTGAGTTGAGTGTCCCTTTAAAATGGCCCAAGGGAGGGGGAAACCACCCCCCAAATTGTTACAAAGACGTCTAGTGCAATTTCTGTCTACACGTTCAGTCTACAGAATGCAGGACAGGTTACAGGCACTGTGATTGGAGGAGGGAATTCAAGTCACCTGTAAAGCCACCAATAAAAAGCCATATAATCTTAAATTCAAACTACCCTGGTTGGGATTATTTACAAGAGTCGCCGCGGCGCGCACAGCCGCCACCAACACTGATAAAATGAACACAAGTTGGTAGTTACGAAAAAAAAACACAGGTTTGAGGATTTCATGAACACAATTCCCCGAGTGTCCTTTCACAGCGGCAGAGTGTTTAACCAGCGCAGCCGCGCTCCTCTCCGACACAACATTTAAGAGTTAAAAGTGCTTTTAATACTAAGCAGAATATCCCCGCTTGATGTAAGCGTTCTGGCCAATGAAAGAAGAACAAAACGCATGTCACATGCAATAAAAGCAAAAGCGTCCCAGGAACGACCAAGTTAAATAGGAATCTCTATCCCCCCCCATCCCACTTAGTGTAACGGCAGACGCGCTATAAATTATTAAGGACATTACACACGGCTATGTGGATTTAAGAAAGTCTGGTCGCTTCTACTCAGCTGGTGTGAAGAGACGGATCTCAGGGGACAACGAATGCCAGACCATGGAAGAGACCACGACAGGCACAGAGACGCAGAGAGAGACGCGCACAGAGAGAGAGAGAGAGAGAGAGAGAGAGAGAGACGCGCACAGAGAGAGAGAGAGAGAGAGAGAGACGCGCACAGAGAGAGAGAGAGAGAGACGCGCACAGAGAGAGAGAGAGAGAGAGAGAGACGCGCACAGAGAGAGAGAGAGAGAGACGCGCACAGAGAGAGAGAGACGCGCACAGAGAGAGAGAGAGAGACGCGCACAGAGAGAGAGAGAGACGCGCACAGAGAGAGAGAGAGAGACGCGCACAGAGAGAGAGAGAGAGACGCGCACAGAGAGAGAGAGAGAGACGCGCACAAGAGAGAGAGAGACGCGCACAGAGAGAGAGAGAGACGCGCACAGAGAGAGAGAGAGACGCGCACAGAGAGAGAGAGAGACGCGCACAGAGAGAGAGAGAGAGAGAGAGAGACGCGCACAGAGAGAGAGAGACGCGCACAGAGAGAGAGAGAGACGCGCACAGAGAGAGAGAGAGACGCGCACAGAGAGAGAGAGAGAGACGCGCACAAGAGGAGAGAGAGACGTGCACAGAGAGAGAGAGAGACGCGCACAGAGAGAGAGAGACGCGCACAGAGAGAGAGAGAGACGCGCACAGAGAGAGAGAGAGACGCGCACAGAGAGAGAGAGAGAGAGAGAGACGCGCACAGAGAGAGAGAGAACGCGCACAGAGAGAGAGAGAGACGCGCACAGAGAGAGAGAGAGACGCGCACAGAGAGAGAGAGAGAGACGCGCACAGAGAGAGAGAGAGAGACGTGCACAGAGAGAGAGAGGACGTGCACAGAAGAGAGAGAGACGCGCACAGAGAGAGAGAGAGACGCGCACACAGAGAGAGAGAGAGACGCGCAAGAGAGAGAGAGAGAGAGACGCGCACAGAGAGAGAGAGAGAGAGAGACGCGCCAGAGAGAGAGAGAGAGACGCGCACAGAGAGAGAGAGAGAAGACGCGCACAGAGAGAGAGAGACGCGCACAGAGAGAGAGACGCGCACAGAGAGAGAGAGACGCGCGACAGAGAGAGAGAGAGACGCGCACAGAGAGAGAGAGACGCGCACAGAGAGAGAGAGAGACGCGCACAGAGAGAGAGAGACGCGCACAGAGAGAGAGAGAGACGCGCACAGAGAGAGAGAGAGAGACGCGCACAGAGAGAGAGAGACGCGCACAGAGAGAGAGAGAGAGACCGCGCACAGAGAGAGAGAGAGAGACGCGCACAGAGAGAGAGAGGAGACGCGCACAGAGAGAGAGAGAGACGCGCACAGAGAGAGAGAGACGCGCACAGAGAGAGAGAGACGCGCACAGAGAGAGAGAGAGACGCGCACAGAGAGAGAGAGAGACGCGCACAGAGAAGAGAGAGAGAGACGCGCACAGAGAGAGAGAGAGACGCGCACAGAGAGAGAGAGACACGCGCACAGAGAGAGAGACGCGCACAGAGAGAGAGAGACGCGCACAGAGGAGAGAGACGCGCACAGAGAGAGAGAGAGACGCGCACAGAGAGAGAGAGAGAGACGCGCCAGAGAGAGAGAGAGAGACGCGCACAGAGAGAGAGAGAGAGACGCGCACAGAGAGAGAGAGAGAGACGCGCACAGAGAGAGAGAGAGACGCGCACGAGAGAGGAGAGAGACGCGCACAGAGAGAGAGAGAGAGACGCGCACAGAGAGAGAGAGAGACGCGCACAGAGAGAGAGAGAGACGCGCACAGAGAGAGAGAGACGCGCACAGAGAGAGAGAGACGCGCACAGAGAGGAGAGAGACGCGCACAGAGAGAGAGACGCGCACAGAGAGAGAGACGCGCACAGAGAGAGAGACGCGCACAGAGAGAGAGAGACGCGCGCGAGAGAGAGAGAGACGCGCGCAGAGAGAGAGAGACGCGCGCAGAGAGAGAGAGAGAGAGACACGCGCAGAGAGAGAGAGACGCGCGCAGAGAGAGAGAGAGAGAGACGACGCGCGCAGAGAGAGAGAGAGAGACGCGCGCAGAGAGAGAGAGAGAGAGACACGCGCAGAGAGAGAGAGACGCGCGCAGAGAGAGAGACGCGCGCAGAGAGAGAGAGACGCGCGCAGAGAGAGAGAGAGAGAGAGAGACGCGCGGAGCAGAGAGAGAAGAGAGCGCGCGCAGAGAGAGAGAGAGACGCGCACAGAGAGAGAGAGAGACGCGCACAGAGAGAGAGAGAGACGCGCACAGAGAGAGAGAGACGCGCACAGAGAGAGAGAGAGAGACGCGCACAGAGAGAGAGAGAGACGCGCACAGAGAGAGAGAGAGACGCGCACAGAGAGAGAGAGAGACGCGCACAGAGAGAGAGAGAGACGCGCGAGAGAGAGAGAGAGACGCGCACAGAGAGAGAGAGAGACGCGCACAGAGAGAGAGAGAGACGCGCACAGAAGAGAGAGAGACGCGCACAGAGAGAGAGACGCGCACAGAGAGAGAGACGCGCACAGAGAGAGAGAGACGCGCACAGAGAGAGAGACGCGCACAGAGAGAGAGACGCGCACAGAGAGAGAGAGAGACCGCACGAGAGAGAGAGAGACGCGCGCAGAGAGGAGAGAGAGAGAGACGCGCGCAGAGAGAGAGAGACGCGCGCAGAGAGAGAGAGACGCGCGCAGAGAGAGAGAGACGCGCGCAGAGAGAGAGAGACGCGCGCAGAGAGAGAGAGACGCGCGCAGAGAGAGAGACGCGCGCAGAGAGAGAGACGCGCGCAGAGAGAGAGAGAGAGAGAGAGGCGCGCGAGAGAGAGAGAGAGAGACGCGCGCAGAGAGAGAGAGAGACGCGCACAGAGAGAGAGAGAGACGCGCACAGAGAGAGAGAGAGACGCGCACAGAGAGAGAGAGACGCGCAGAGAGAGAGAGAGACGCGCGCAGAGAGAGAGAGAGAGACGCGCGCAGAGAGAGAGAGAGAGAGACGCGCGCAGAGAGAGAGAGAGACGCGCGCAGAGAGAGAGAGAGACGCGACAGAGAGAGAGAGAGAGAGAGAGCGCACAGAGAGAGAGAGAGAGACGCGCGCAGAGAGAGAGAGAGAGAGAGACGCGCGCAGAGAGAGAGAGAGAGAGACGCGCGGAGAGAGAGAGAGACGCGCACAGAGAGAGAGAGAGACGCGCACAGAGAGAGAGAGAGACGCGCACAGAGAGAGAGAGACGCGCACAGAGAGAGAGAGAGAGACGCGCACAGAGAGAGAGAGAGACGCGCACAGAGAGAGAGAGAGAGACGCGCACAGAGAGAGAGAGAGAGAGACGCGCGCGCAGAGAGAGAGAGAGACGCGCGCAGGAGAGAGAGAGAGACGCGCGCAGAGAGAGAGAGACGCGCGCAGAGAGAGAGAGAGAGAGAGAGACGCGCGCAGAGAGAGAGACGCAGAGAGAGAGACGCAGAGAGAGACGCAGAGAGAGACGCAGAGAGAGACGCAGAGAGAGACGCAGAGAGAGACGCAGAGAGAGACGCAGAGAGAGACGCAGAGGAGAGACGCGAGAGAGACGCAGAGAGAGACGCAGAGAGAGACGCAGAGAGAGACGCAGAGAGACGCAGAGAGACGCAGAGAGACGCAGAGAGACGCAGAGAGACGCAGAGACACACGCGCAGAGAGAGACGCAGAGACACACGCGCAGAGAGAGACGCAGAGACACACGCGCAGAGAGAGACGCAGAGACACACGCGCAGAGAGAGACGCAGAGACACACGCGCAGAGAGACGCAGAGACACCGCGCAGAGAGAGACGCAGAGAGACGCAGAGAGAGACGCAGAGAGACGCAGAGCAGAGAGAGCGCAGAGAGAGACGCAGAGAGAGACGCAGAGAGAGACGCAGAGAGAGACGCAGAGAGACACGCGCAGAGACACACGCGCAGAGACACACGCGCAGAGACACACGCGCAGAGACACACGCGCAGAGACACACGCGCAGAGAGACACAGAGACGCGCGCAGAGACACACGCGCAGAGAGAGACGCAGAGACACACGCGCAGAGAGAGACGCAGAGACACACGCGCAGAGAGAGACGCAGAGACACACGCGCAGAGAGAGACGCAGAGACACACGCGCAGAGAGAGACGCAGAGACACACGCGCAGAGAGAGACGCAGAGAGACACACGCGCAGAGAGAGACGCAGAGACACACGCGCAGAGAGAGACGCAGAGACACACGCGCAGAGACGCAGAGACACACGCGCAGAGAGAGACGCAGAGAGACGCAGAGACACACGCGCAGAGAGAGACGCAGAGACACACGCGCAGAGAGAGACGCAGAGACACACGCGCAGAGAGAGACGCAGAGACACACGCGCAGAGAGAGACGCAGAGACACACGCGCAGAGAGAGCGGAGACACACGCGCAGAGAGAGACGCAGAGACACACGCAGAGAGAGACGCAGAGACACACGCGCAGAGAGAGACGCAGAGACACACGCGCAGAGAGAGACGCAGAGACACACGCGCAGAGAGACGCAGAGACACACGCGCAGAGAGACGCAGAGACACACGCGCAGAGAGAGACGCAGAGACACACGCGCAGAGAGAGACGCAGAGAGAGACGCAGAGAGAGACGCAGAGAGAGACGCAGAGAGAGACGCAGAGAGAGACGCAGAGAGAGACGCAGAGAGAGACGCAGAGAGAGACGCAGAGACACACGCGCAGAGAGAGACGCAGAGACACACGCGCAGAGAGACGCTGCAGAAATATTTAAGTAGAGGATACAGCAAGTTCTGCTCCAATGTCTGTTGTCCAGATGCTGTAGAATGGGTTGGTCAGTTGCACACCTCTGGGAATAACAGGGATATTACAGTTAATAGAGGTGTATATTCCACAAAAGAGACGTAGCAGCAGTCTCCCCCCCCCCCCAAAACACACGCAGGAAGGACACACTATCAGATCAAAGAGGGTCCCCCCCACCCCATAGATTTTCTACTATCCAATGCAAAGTCTAGAGCAGTGATGGCAAAGCTTTACACCCCAGATGTTTCAGAACTACAGGTCCCATGCTACTTTGTTGCACATAAGCATGGCATGGCAGGGCCTCATGGGACCTGTAGTTCAGAAACATCTGGGGTGTCAAGGTTCATCATCACTTGTCTTGAGCAGTGGTCCCCAAACATGGTCTGCAGGTCCCCCTAACAGGCCAGGTTTTAAGGATTGCCTTGGGGAAATGCAGACTGAATCCTACAATCACTGAGCAGCAAATCAGATCACCTGTGCTTCACATATCCTGCAAACCTGGCCTGTTAGGGGTTACTTGACCAGGGTTGGGACCCACTGCTGTTCTACAGAAAAAAAAAAAAAAAAAAAAATTATTAATACACCCAACCAGATTAAGTGCGTGCTCCCGCTAGCCCTTACCTTTCACACATGTCAAATATAAACAGACAGCAAGATCCAAAGGCGATGGGCCCGACCTGCTTCCAATACACCGAGATGCGATTTCGCTCCGCCTGGTCCTGCAAAGAGATGCGCAGAGTGAGCGATACACGCCACAAAGAAAACGAAAGCGCGCCTCCGCCACCAAAAGAATTTATTGAATAACAATATTCCAAGACCCTCTGGATCAGTGGTTCCAACCCTGTCCTCAGCACCCCCCAAATCTGGTCTGCTAGGAGGACCCGAGAAGCACTGCTCGAGCAGGTCTGATACAATACCTGTAGGTTGCAGATACCTACATAGAATGATGTAATAAGTGCAAGATCCGGCAGGTCAGCGGAGTTATCCCGGAGACTCTCTCTCCCTTCCCGGCAGCAAGAACAGGTGAATTGGGCCACCAGCGGCACCTCGGGATAAGAGGTTAGTATGATTTTTTTGGGGGGGGGGCGGGGTTCAAGCTGGTGGTAACCAATTCTGCAGAAGCGGCACCAGTTTCAAGCTGTGGTTAACGTCAGAGTAACCGCAGCGGGACGTAATTAGCGTTTGGGGAGCGCAAGCTGTGTGTTAACGTGTTCGGCCCGCGCTAGGGCCACTTAACCCAACATTGGCGCCCAGCTGTGTGAGCGTTCATAGGGCCCCAAAGTCCTCATGTAGCAGCCCAGCAAACCGTAACACCATGAAGCCCAATGGAGGGTCTCAGGAACCCCCATAAACTCCCAGTAAGTTGTCCCTTTACCCAGTCAGCTCATTTAGTGACCCTTGTGTGACAGGTTTGGACCAACTGCAGGACCACCTAATCCAGACTGTACATGTCGATTAGGGTTGCCAGATCAGCCATGTTCTCCTGGACACACCACTATTTCATGCAGAGGGGAGCACAGGGAAAGCGCTGCCCTGCAACATGTACAATTCATAGGCTGCCTGAAGGAAATAAAGTCAGGTCACCTGTGTTCTTACCTTCAGTGTATGGATTATACATGCTGCAGGGTGGCATTTCTCATTCACTGCCCCTCAGCATGAATAATCTGGGAAACCACAGCCGACTCGGCAACCCTACTGAAGATGCTGGCTTCTAGGCGCACGACTCATCTGGGCATTAGGTGGTCCAGGCACAAGGCCACTGCGTGCAATCAGGTGGACTCACCATCATGTGCTCCCCGCAGAAGATGATCCAGAAGGACAGGAGCACGGCATAGAAGATTCCCTGACGGATGTCCCCGAACAGCAGCATCCAGGTCCAGTTAAAGCCGATTGAAAACCACTCGACAGGGATATTAATGAAGGTCATCGAGATGCCCAATGCAAAGATTACTCTGAGAGGGGGGGGGGGGGGGGGGGTTGAAAAAAAATAATATAGAATATAATAAAGAATTAAGCAGGGTTTAGCAAACACTCACCTGTTTTTCCATTTAAAGGGAGAGGCACATTCTTTGCTTTGGAAGGCTGTCAATCAGCTCACGGTTGTCAGGTCGGCCATGTTTTCCAGGACACACAAACCATTTCACGCAGAGGTGAGCATGGGGAAAAGGACTGCCCTGCAACGTGTATAATTCATATGCAGCAGGATGGAAAGCAAGGCAGGTCCACCTGGGATTCTTTTCATGCAGCGTATGGTTCTAAAAGGCTGCTGGGTGGAACTTTTCATGCAGTGCCCAGAAGCATGAATAAATTATACGTGTCCAGGAAAACGTGCCTAATCTGACAACCCTAGCTCTGCTTATAAGCCAAAATATAATATATATATATATATATATATAATATATATTAGGGGATTTTGTATTAAACAAAAAAAAAAAAAAAAAAACAGCATTTTTAAAAATTGTATATCATTATTTGTTACCCGCCTTTAAAATGAGTCATTTAATTAAAAGAAGAGGCCGCAGTCCAGACATCCCTGAATTGGACGACATGTAGTCACCTGGCAACTACAAATCCCATAAACCCATGCGGAGATGTAATCTGATCAACCTGCATGAACAGGGATTCCAGAGCAGGAAGCGGCTCATCCAATCAGAGCGGAAACAGACTTTACATGACACTGCGCTCGCTCGAATGCATTATCTGTACAAGGCCTTAGAAATGACTTTACTTTTCCAGCAGGACGGGTGGCCGCGTCATCATGGTTATCCTCCGCCAATACCAGATCATGATGATGAGGATGCTGGGAGTGAGGAACGTCTTCATAGCGAACCAGACTTGGGTGAAGCCTCCGTTTTGAAATATGGTCTGCGAACGAGAGACAGAATACTGACCTGAAAACACTGGCCATGTATTAACCTCGTCATTGCCAGGCCAATGTTTGCTTAACGTTAAGTCTATCCTCAACATGGGGAGCGAGACAAGATTGTAATACCTCGCTTGTCGAGATGCTAAAAAAGTGCTGGTGAAATTTACCATTGGGTCGCGCAAGCCGAAATGTTAACTCCTAAAAAGCTGGAGATCATTTAACAATCTCTAAGCCCTCGCTCCCCCCCCCCCCAATACACCTGTCGTCCAGGTGGTGAAAATTGGCCTGATCCGCCACTTCTCGCCGGGACCAGAGCGAGACTGGGAACAATTAGTTCCTAGTCTCCCTCCACAACCACACTGTGATCCAGAAGAGCAAGTCTCCACGGAGTCCTTTGGTCTCCCGGAGCGGATACTTGCAGCGGCGCAGAAGTGCTACTGCGGGTATCACGGAGGTTAACGCGGCGTTCCTGGGCGCTGCGCTCCTTCCCTGAAATACAACGTGAACATGAAGACGGTAATGGAAAATCTGCAAGCGCACATTATCCGGCTTACAGTCTCCATTTTAACGTCCACCATGGAACAGGACCCCTTACATATCAGAACCCAGACAAATTATAGAACACACACACAATAGTAGTCTAGGGGCCCTGTTCCAAGATTGGGGTGAAGTTTACACCAACCTTGGAATAGGGCCCTGGGTGTCTTGAAAAATAAAGTCCAATGTGATTGGAAGAAGTCACCTAAGAGACAGTAGCCCTTATATGCACCTTGTAAAACCTCAATAAAAGGGGGGGGGGATATCGCATCACCCTACTTTTGTGGACATCTAGCATATATGCCTTTAACCCCTCGACTACTGTGATCTTGTGTAAACAGCCCCAGCTATGCGCTGTAAAAATATACCAACTAAAGTATATTTACGGAAATTACAGATTCTTCAAATATTGGAGGGGGGGGGGGGGGGGAGAGAAATCAATTTAATTACAGCAAGAAAGTGCCCTTAGGGTTGCTAGGCAATAAAACAGCAAGGACAGGGGTCTTCTCTGCAGAGTAGAACTCAACAGGGTGACACATCTCTCCCAATTGGCTACTCGACTTCTAGTAGGGGGGGGGGGGGGGGGAGAAATCCCCTCAACTTCCAAATTGTCTCAAACACGATCCATGATCTCCAGGAGAGGCAAGCTAGGGAGGAATGATGGGGGGGGGGGGGGAGGAAGAGTAGCCAGAGAGGATGTCTCCCACACATCCTCTACAGCCCAGCTGATCGAGACAGAAGAACCTGAACACTTACCACGAGGCGCAAATCCTTTATTTCCCCAATTCCCAAGTTGATCTTCTTCTGGTCATTGACCGGCAGTTTGATGTTCAGCAGGTAGTATTTGTGCGCCACGCTGCCCAACTCCAGGAGTGGCAATAAGTCGCAGTCATAGTTGTGTCCTTCGTTCGCTTGAGTCTAAAAGAGACAAAAAATACCAACAATGTCGCAGCTTTCTAAACAAACGTTACTCAACCGCGATGCGTGAAAGAACGAGAAGACCCAAAAACCAAACCAGAATGGCGGCACTCTACTGGAACATGCATTCTCTGTAAGGGTTTGAGACGGATCATCACCTCATGGGATGGGATTTTGGTTACAGAATACAAGGCATTCACATTATCCATGTGATAAACACAGACCCCCCGCTCCAATATGGATAGCAGGCCATACTTTGCACCACTATGGAATGACTCCCAACCATCATTTGAGACTTTGACCCAAAACTATAGACCCAGAGCATGAGGGACAGACCTTGGGGACCGGCAGGACACACTTCAGCTTCCTCTGTTCGACTGATCGAGCCATTTCTGTCCAGGGATCGTTTAGGCCATCGCGATAAGCCATCGCCACATCCAGTGTCAACATGGCGTTCTCCTCTGGGGGGGGGGGGGGGGAAGGAAACAAAAAAAAAACACCACCACACATGAGAATCTCTCTAATTGACATGTGGAAAACAGGAGAAACACATGGATAAAAAAAAAATAAAAAAATAGATACAACACAGGAGGCTTTTACCACCATTTAAGAAAAAAAAAAAAAAAAAAAGAATAGATCACGTGGAAAGAGGAAACCAAAAATGGTAGATTTCAGCTCACCGATCTCATTCCGGAACTGGAAGGCGATGTCGAGCTGGAGGATGATCAGCATGAACTGGAACCAGGGGCTCATCTCGTGGCCGATAAAGGGAATGTGGACTGCAAACACAATGTCGTTGGCTACGATGAGTCGACTGGAAGCCTCGTCAAAGCCTTTGAGGCTCTCGCACTGGTCTTTCCCCCACGGCAAGAACCACTTGGAGCTGTGGTGGCCTTTCTGAACATCGATGCATTTTACCGCCAGGGAAGGGAGGGACGATGTCGGTTTCGGAGCTGGGAAGGTTAAGAGAGAAATTGAAGAACATGACTTTTCCACAGCCTGACCGACCCGGTTCGAGAAGCTGGCCGTAGCCATGTACATAAAGCGCGCAGAAACGAGATTCAAAAGGAAGCCATGATTTTGCTGCGAGAAAATTCTGTTTCGAATGGGAGAAGAGAAACCTGGACAATAAATATCCAGCAGCTCCTGCAAGGTCACTGGGGCCAGAGGGACCTGTCCAGAACCTGCTAAAAAGGAGGAGCGTTATGGTCTATAGAATCTTAAAATCCAGGTTCCCACCAAAGAGTGGAATGGTGGCTTAAAACCAGAAAGAAGTCATAGGGCTACCTCAGGAGGGGTGCAGGTTGCCCTAGTTTGTTGCAATTTAAATGGCAAGTTTTTCACCTAGAAAATAACCTCAAATGTTTGGTTCTTCCAGGGTGGTCGTGTGGATTACGGAGTGTGTTCACGGGCATAAACCACCTAGAGTTCCTCCAAAGACGCCCAATGATGTGGGGAAGACTATCAGGGTTATTCAAAGAGATCTGAATTGGGGCCGAAAGATAACCGAACAGTGAAATTCAGCGTATGGTTACCTTTCCTGACCAGAGAGCAGGCAGTTCGCCAAATTGCCTGTTCGGGGGCAGAGAAGCAATGCTTCGTCTATTCAGAGAACACAAACCAGCAGTGAAAAGTTGCCGAATTGCCCTGCCATTCGGTGGTTTCATGCGACAGGTTTATTTCAGGCAAATCCCATAGGCTTCAATGTTAAAAATATTCCCATTTTAATTCAATATCTAATAAACCATTATAATATTCTGCAGTAAAGAGTAGCTTTATAGATTTAGGATATTTTAAGCATTTTTCGCAAACAATTTCTCCTTTAACGTTTTTTCTTTTTTCTGTAACAGCCCTTTTTATTATCATTCATTGGATCTTATATGTAAATTTCAGACATTTTCATTTTGTAGTTTCTTTGCAAACAGCGTTTCACTTTTCGAACATTCAAGCATACTTTTTTTCTTGTCCCACTCCATTCGTCTGCGGCGGCGGCTGCTCTGCGCTCTAATCGGCTCCTGCTTGGGTTTCTCCGGCATCTTCAGCGGGGTTAATCCAGAGGTTTTTGCGGGTGTCGGTGTGCGTACGCCAGGTTTTGCGGTGAGGGTTCGGCTTTTCCCTGCACTATGACGGCCCTGTGGTGCTTGAATACACTGCAGGGTCGCCGAAATGGGAATCGCCAAATCGTACCGAATTGAAGAGAATGAAAAGTCACCGAACGTGCAGGGGACTTTGATTCTCTTTTAATAACCCTGTATGGCTTTAACAGACGCAGAGGGACATGGGATCTGTGACTAGTCTGGATTAAAGAAGGGATGTCGCTTCCGACCTGCCCATCCCTCCGGCAGAGACACAGGAGGGGGTGGAAGCAGACGTCTGCCAGGTCCAGCCTGTAGGTAGGAGGGCAGCCGCGCTCCCGAGTGTGTGGAGTCCAAATAAAAAGGTGGATGTGTCACGACCACTACGCGCGCTGCCGCAAAAGCCGCTCACTATCTGGCTATCCTAGACCTAGATACTGACTGCATGGACCACAATCCACACGCGCTTATCTAACTGTCCCACTTTCTCTCACAACAGGCACGTAGAGCGCGATGCTATGATCCCAAGATTGCAACGCAGTACAAATCTCTTGAAGCAGGTAATGACGTCTCCCACAATCCCTGAGCTCACTTTCCTATTCTATTAATTACGCTGCCACCAGTCCTCACGGACACTACGCGCGTCACAAGGCTAAGCAACCGCACAATCTGCCTACCCTAGACTCGGACAGTGACTGCAGACCCCACAATCCCTGCCGTCTGATGATCGCAACTTCTTATCTAACCGAGCATAAAGCAAATAGCAATACTCCCAATCTCTTAGATAGATATATATATATATATATACACACACACACACCACAGTGCATTTGTTATTGGAAAATTATAGCTAGAATAAAATTACACAGTACACAGCAAATAAAAGAAAAGGGTTAACCACAGAGCATTACTGATGACAAACTAATCAGTAAACTAGCATTGATGGCCTCCTGGAGCTAGGAACATGGACAGATCAGTCATCTTTCGAAGGTACCCCAAGTGATCAGCCACAGCACATGGCCAGTTTTCAGAATTTATACACTTCCTGGTCCCCCACCCACAAATGGCCCAGCCTCATGCACTACATATCCCAGAGTTCCCCTCTCTGGAGCATGCTCAATTCCCTGGGCTATCAATCATATCCCAAAGACCAACTTCTGTGATCAGAGAATGTGATTGCTTTGTTGATATGCGGTTGGGGTGCCGCTCTGAGTCTTCTCCTTGCCAGGAGAAATTGGGGTCTACCCAGCAGGCCGAAAGAGCAAATATCACATTATTACTCGGAGTAACGCTGATATTTGCGCAATGGAGGTCTTCTCTTTCTTGCAAGTACTAAGAAGTTACCCATTCCTATATTGAGTGTGAAGATATCTGTAAACTTGAAGATTTCCTCACAAGGGGTGTGACCCCCCCCAGAGTGGTCAAGAGGCGATTTCATCTGAGCCGATAACTCACAAAAGGAGCCCTTTCAGCTACACTGAATTAATCCATATTATATACATATATTACCATATGTTATTTGCACCATGGAGTTGTTTTTTTCTCGCCATATTAGGTTTATCCACCTTGATTCTGGTATCAAGATCTTCCAGGATTTTTGTTGAAAGATTCCTTATTTAAGTTAAGTGCGCTCACACCGGGTTTAGTACCCTTTGTTTTTTTCTCTCTTCAGGGATGACCCCGTCCCGTCCTTGTTTAGTTCCAAGGGTTACTTGCATGGACCGTACATAGGATAAAGCAGACACAGACCATGGTACAGCATTGTTAAACCACAGGTATATGGGCCAGGTGGTCATAACACTTACGTGGTTATGAGCCTGTGCAGATTCACTGGCTCCGTATGAACGCCTGGGTGTAAAGAAGGATACACCACTCCCCTTTCATTAGGTAAAAAAGACTGTTAGACTCTCCAACAGAAGTAAAAAAAAAAAAAAAAAAAAAAAAAAAAAAAAATTGTATTTAATATACAAATAAAAACCAAAATGCGTTTCACTGCCAGCGCAGCTTCATCAGTTGGTATCAAAATAAAAATAGAAAGTGACTTTGCAGACTTAACAGGTATACATTTATAGTGCCTATAAATCACATTTACAGGTGTATCGAATATCAGGACGCCATATCCGCCCCTCAATGCGTTCCAGCCTGGATCCTGGCGCTTCCGGCATTCCCTTTCAGGTCTCAAAATATTTCCATAAAACGGCAGTGAGGAAGGAGGCAATATAGATTACGTACATACTACATTAAAGAACAGATCCACGTTTTATCCTAGACACATGTTATCTAAGGAGATCGCCACCTTTGATGTTATGGTTTTGAATGACTTGGATAAACTGGAGAAAAAGTGTAGCCGTATGGGAAGTAACCTGACGAGACCGGAAAAGGAGGCCTTAAAAGATATACGGGAAGATGAGCAAATTGTTGTGAAGCCAGCAGATAAAGGGGGGGGGGGGTTGTTATTCTATCTAAACAACAGTATGTAGCAGAAGCTGATAGAATTTTGAGTGATCAGGGAACGTATGAATTGAAGGGTGACCCTACAGAAAAAATTGCTAACATGTTTGAGAGATTCCTAATAAAAAAGGGAAGAGATGAGGGTATCCTCAATGAGCAGGAATTTGAATATCTAAAAGGTCCCCCATCCACGTATCCCAGTTTTTTATTGGCTTCCCAAGCTACATAAAAGTGTTACCTGCCCCCCGGGAAGACCTATTATAGCAGGTATTGATGGGGTCTCCAGTAGAACATCTGAATACCTTGATCGGCTGTTACAGCCTATAGTGGCTACAGGCTCTTCCCACCTTAGGGATAGTATTAGCGTTCTTCAAGAACTGGAATGGATAGAATGGCAGTCTGGATATTGGTTAGTCACAGGAGATGTTGAATCCTTGTATACCATAATTCCTCACCAGAAAGGATGTGAGGCGGTAACCCATTTTCTTGGGGAGTCAGGGAATTTTTCCCAAAAACAAATTGACTATACAGTGGAGGGTATTTTGATGGTTCTTGAGAATAATTATTTTTCTTTTAATGAGAAGTTTTTCCTACAGAAGAGAGGAACAGCTATGGGGGCGAGGTTCGTGCCCAGCTATGCGAACCTATTTATGGCCCACTGGGAGTCCCGGTGGGTCTATGGTTCGCACGGCTGGGCGCGTGACCTCGTCCTCTATAGAAGGTATATTGATGATGTTTTTTTCATATGGAGGGGAACAGGATAGTCTTCAAGCCTTTATGGACCATCTGAACATTAATGACTGGGGTATCAAGTTGTCGTTCACCTGGAGTACGACTGTGAATTTCCTAGATTTGGAAATATGTCAGGGAGGGGGGACTACATACACGCACATACGTCAAGGCCAGATGTCAACAGCTTTATCGATCTCAATAGTGGACATTTGTCATGTTGGCTTGAGGGAATCCCACGTGGGCAAATGCTTAGGATGAAATGCAACTGTACAGAGTCAAAAGAATAACCAACTGCAGGCAGATAAGCTGACTAGTGCTTTTGTCGACAAGGGTTATGATAAAGGACATTAATAATGTTGTGGAAGAAGTAAAAACTATAGATAGGCGAACCCTCATTAAATATCAACCACGTAACCACCAAACCCTTTCTGGAGTTCCTTTTATTTTTGATTATAGTGTGGGCAATAGGGGCATTAGGGGTATAGTCCGCCAGTATTGGGAGATTCTTAGACAGGATCCTATCCTACGAGAAATTATTCCTGATAAACCCCGATTCATCTGTAGGGGGGGGGGGGGAAATATTAAGGACATAGTAAATAGTGCCTTTGTTGAAAAAAAGGAACAAAGGAATACATATGTTGGGGGTTCAGGATGGATTTTATAAATGTGGGAAGTGTTTGGGTTGTAAGAATAATTATAAAGTGAAAAGAACCCATGATTTGACTATAGGTGGCAGGACTATACATATTAGGGGGTGTATATAACTGCGCTACTAAATATGGGATATATTGCCTCACTTGCCCATGTGGACTACACTATATTGGGAGGACATCAAGATCTTTGTCGGTTAGATTGGGGGGAACATCTCCGTAATATAAGGGGTATGAGTTACACAGCCTGTCTTTACACTTTAAAGAAGTACATGCACAAGATCCAACAGGATTAGAGTTTTGCATTCTCAAAAAAGTTAAGGAGTTGGAGGGGGGGGGGGATGATTTGGATCTTATCTTAGCTAAGGAAGAGATGAGGTTCATTTTTGAGTGTGGCACCCTTATTTCTGCTGGCCTAAACAGTGATTGCGAAGTGCGCCACTTCTTATAATTTTGGTTCCTTCTTGTTTTCTTAACCCCCCCCTCTACCATTCCTTTGGCTCTATTGGGGTAGTATTTATCTGGTACCCCTCTTATTCACAACTCCTACATTGGTTTACCGTGGACTGTACTGGTCAGTAAGCATATTGTACTCTCTATGAGTGTTCTGTGCGTTAAGGTATAGTCCACCCTATGGCTTATCATATCAGCCATATATGGCCCATGATTAGGTTTTATGTTGACCCAGGTTTTAATTTTAATTGTTATTTTCTCTGTGTAATGTGGCCAGACTGTTCCAGGTGTATAATTGTTTTTTTGTGTGTCTTCCATGTATATGGAGTGAATTCTTGGCGGGGGTATATATGCCCTTGTCCCCCTGCCTACAGAACGTGGCTCCGAAATGCGCTCCCAAAATATGGATTCAGTCTACGTTAGATATAAAGCCCGGTGGATCAACTGAGGGCTAAGGGACTTTAAAAATGGCACGTTTGAGTCCAGAAGGAGAACTCGACTTTGTGCGCATGAGTGGAGGAGGACCGGTGGACGGACATCTAGGCGCATGCGCCCGCACGCATACAGGGAGAAAAGATCATGTGACACCTGAAAGGGAATGCCGGAAGCGCCAGGATCCAGGCTGGAACGCTTTGAGGGGCGGACATGGCGTCCGGATATTCGATACACCTGTAAATGTGATAACAGGTATACATTTATAGTGCCTAAAGTCTGCAAAGTCACTTTCTATTTTTATTTTGATACCAACTGATGAAGCTGCGCTGGCAGTAAAACGCGTTTTGGTTTTAATTGTTTATATTTGTATATTAAATAGACTCTCCAACAGTCTTTTTTACCTAATGAAAGGGGATTGGCGTATCCTTCTTTACACCCAGGCGTTCATACGGAGCCAGTGAATCTGCACAGGCTCATAACCACGTAAGTGTTATGACCACCTGGCCCATATACCTGTGGTTTAACAATGCTGTACCATGGTCTGTGTCTGCTTTATCCTATGTACGGTCCATGCAAGTAACCCTTGGAACTAAACGAGGACGGGACGGGGTCATCCCTGAAGAGACCCACTGTGTTCATATTGAGCCTTTATTTTACAGGCTCCACCATATGGGAGTTTATTACCCTCACAAGTGTACAGACATACTGTGCCATATATGTGTCTCTATTTTTCATGTACTTTGATCATCACCTGTCCACATAGGGTAATTGTTCCGGTTATATTGTCCTTCACCTACTATTCTTATTGGGTGCTCTCTTTGGTGTGCCATCAGCCTCCCACGGATGTGGGGTACTGTATAGGCGCTGTTATCTTTTCAGTATTTGTACTTTTGGGAAAGACCCACGGAGAACATAGCTGCCGTACTACTTCACCACTGTGTTATCATCTCCTCCACCATCTGCCACCCCAGCGCCTCCTTATATTGTTGTATTAGCTGCTAATGTCCGGCCTACAAACCATCCAGACGCAAAAAGTGCTTTATTGACGATCCGTTGCTGCGCTGCAGCAAGAGACCGCCGGTTTGGCCTCCTTAAACAAAAACATTCTGCGGATGTGGTTTTAATTAGTAGGACAGGGATAATTTGGAGCAGAAAGAGTCTAGAAGGACTTTGTGTCTCCAGCAGCTCAGATCAGAGGACATGGGGGTCTTTTAATTGTTCGCTGACCCCCTGGACTCGCACCGAAACCAGCCCTTTCAAAAACACCAATTACACCATGTCTGCACTGATTGAAAAGGATTGGATTTCCAGGTTCTCAGCCAGCGACGCTCCGACACAGCAAGCACTCAGTACGGCCGAATCGAGGGGGCCGCAACACGCATGCACAATGCCGCCAGCGCGACCAACACAAACAGGCTTATATAAAATGAAGCGAAGAGAGCGACACTCCCAAACGCGGGTAATAAGTCAAAATGTAAATGGGAAATACACCATTAAAATTAGAGTTCAACTCCTAGCAGTGAGAAGCCAAGAACAAGAACCACAAGGTTTGAGCAAAATATATAAAAAGGGCTTATTCACCAAGCGCTGCGCTTGCCACAGAATTACACCATATGGTGCAATTCGCCACAGTGAAATTGTCCCATAGAGTTGTAATGGTTAATCTATTCCAAGAACGCCCAACTGCACCGACATGTCAGTTAAATTGATTTTCAGTGCGACAGGTTTAAACAGGCGAATCCCATAGGTTTCAAAGCAAAAAAAAAATAAAAAAAAAATTTTCACGTTCAGGAAAAAGCCTATTTAACACCTTTAGATTTATTTTTACTAAAATGTGTTTTTTTTTTTAAAAAAAGGCCTTTAATTCTGTAAACAGACCTTTTTATTGATTTAAACGCCTATTAGGAGAAACGTTCAGCCCACCCCCCTCCCAGTTTGGTGGATTGCGACCATGGCTAGTTCGCTGTTCAGCTTTTTCATGGGTCTCCAGCGGACAATAAAGTCACTGTAGATTCGGTGAAATGGAATCAATGAAGTGCAAAAGCAACGAAATTTCAGTGTTTTGTGAATAAGTAAAAATTTATATATATATTATATAAAATATATATATGTTCACTACGCAAAAACGCGTGATTTAGTAAAGCAGATTATATAAAACCTCATGCGAAAGCGTGTGATTAAGGCTGGGGGTCAGACGAATGCAGTGCGACCGCGCGTGCAGCTGCACTTTATCACGGACGTAGTAGCAGATGACGGGCAATGTATGAAGCCCGGCAGCGCAACACAAGGGGGAAACAAACGCATTTTTTCAAGAATGTAGAACCGCTAGTACTGACGTACAGAGTGCGCTGCGTCCGCATAGCGGTGTGCGTGATTAGGAGACGTCAGACACTGCTCATGTCCGGCCAACATAGCGTCCAGACGCCTAAAGTTTCTGGGTTTGGATCCGTAAAAAAAAAAAAAAAAAAAAGGCTGAAATTGCGCATCGTATGACCGCTATCGCGTCTTCCGTGAAAAAAAAAATGCGTTCGGACGCATCAATGCACTTTTTGACAGAGATGTGAAAAATGCGTTAGTCTGACCCTAGCGGCACACGAGCGTTTTGAGAGAATGGAAGGAACGTCCGTGAAAGTGGGCGTTCCTTCCACTCTCTGCGCTCAGCGTACAAAGCGCGATCCTCCTATGGAGAATCGCGCTTTGTATCCTGTCAGCGTCCGTTTAGCTTTTTGACGGGGAGGGCTTTTTCACGTCCGGTGGATGGCCTTCTCAGTCAAAAATGCACGGAAGTGCGGGCGCACATGAGCCATAAATATGCTAGTGTGCCTGGGGCACAAAGCGACGGACAGGACGCCGCCACGGATTACCCTGATACACAGGTCACACATTACATGCCAGGAAGAACAAGACGAGGCTTGATACATCCAGGAGCCGAGCCTTAAGTTTATAATAAAGCGGACGCCAAAATGTAGGGATTCTTTTGCAGATTCTCAAACAAAACCTGTCCCGTCTCCTAAAAACACAGGTAGATGGACGCAGATTGTTTAATGGTTCCTAAAATTTGATACAAGAAATGTCAAGATCCCAGATTCTCCCTCTGCAGTCTAATGAACACCTGTGCCTCATATATACTCATACACCTCACCTCCCGCATCTCTCCCCTTTGTCAATCTCTACACTGGCTCCCTGTTTCCTTTAGAATCCATGTCAAAATACTGGTGGTCACATACAAAGCTCTCCATAACCGCGCCCCTGCCTACATCTCCCCCCCTTATTAACAGGTATAGTCCGCCCAACCACTTACTTCTGCCAATGATCTGATGCAGTCAGCTCCTCGTAACCAACTCCCACCTTCTCCCGCACTACCCCCTTTCTATGGAACTCCCTCCCCGCAACATTAGACGGTCTCTTCAGTCCTTCAAGAAGTCCCTGAAAACACACTACTTCAGAGAAGCCTAATCAGTTCACTCCATGATTCCCCAGTGCACATTTCTTGCTCCATCTTCCCACATGCACCGCGCTACTTCTTATACTCTAGTCAGCCTCACCTAGTGTGTCACCCCCCCCCTCTCCAATTGTAAAGCTTTTAAGCAAGGTCCTCTCTCCTACTATGCTGTGTGTAATGTGTATGTTATTTGTTATTCTGTCTCCCATTGTACAGCGCTACGGAACTCGTTGGCACTTAATACTTGTAACTGTCAAAACAAACCACACCACGACTTTACATAATTCACGAAGAGAGGGAAGGGTCAAAGAAGGAAAGCCCAAACAGGAAGGAAGGTGTTAAAGATGCCCTGTCTGGCTTTATTTACCCGGGGAGGACTGACGGGTACGAGATATGTCGGTCTGCTCCATGGAGGTTTATCCTCGCAGGCCCAGGGATACAGGTTTAAACTCGTGAGCCAGGAAACTGAGCGCGGCGCATAAAAAGCATTCCAGCACGGCTCTGTCATTATCCCAAAACACCAAGGGATATGGCTACACACACAATGCTTATTCATGTATTCACTGTGCAGGGCTAGAAGCAAATGGGCCTAGATTGTAAAAAAAAAAAAAAAAAAAAAAACTGTAGATACCGCTAAATTTTGGTGTCAAAATTTACCTTAAAATAGGAGGGGGGGGGGGTCGTGTTACACGCGATGCAGATGTCTCGCATCTAAAAATAAAAAAAATATAAAATCTCAAGTCTCCCGGAAGTCTCGCTGAAGTGGAGGTGGGCTCCCTGATGCTTGAAAACACTTCAGGAACTCCCAGATTCGGGAGAAGTGGGATCCATCACGGCCAGAGGGCACGCTCGCTTTAATCATTCACCTTGCTCGCCTCCACCGGCCATCAAAAAAAAAAAAAAAAAAATATTTCGCTAGTAAAGACTAGGGATGAGCTGTTCGCGAACTACGAACATTTCTGCGTGTTCGCCCACAATGCACTTTTCCACTGGCCTGAAGCTTGTAGTTAGCTACAGCCTTGCACCTGACCACAGTTTAAGTGCAAGACAGGTTCAAGACCATGGGCAAATTTTGCCCAATCATGGGCTCACAGAGCTAAGTCCCGCAGCACACTATATAAGGTTTCACACAGCGCTTCAGCATGCGTTTGTTGTGGTGTTAGTGTGTGTTCTCACTGCCAGTCTGCCGGGGGGGGGGGTCCTCATTTCTACGTAATATCTGGGAATTGTTCTAATCAGTGTTCTCACTGCCAGCAAGTATTTTGGGGTCAGTAATTGCTACAAAATATCTGGGAATTGGAGGTGATCTGTGTCTTGTCACTGCCACGCAGTATTTTGGGGGGGGGGGGGGTGGGAAGTCAGTAATTTCTACAAAGTAATTGGGAATTGTTCTAATCTGTGTCTTGTCACTTTCACCCATCAGGGTGTCTCACTGAGTTATACCAGAGTTCTGGAACTCTAATCAGAGTTCTGTATATATTTAATCTATATATCACTCACCATGTCAGAAAGACAAAAAAGGACAGGCAGACGCTCCCAGACACAGATAAGAGGGCAAGCAGCCTCTATGTCGGGAGGCTGTGCCTCTGGTCGTCGTGGACGTGGTGCATCCTCTGCAGGGGCACGCTTGTCCTTTCTAACTGGTGCTGGCCGTCTTAAGCAGCAGCAACACAGAGGATTTGGTGGATTGGCTAACCAGGCCATCCTCATCCGAGTCCTCTGCCAGCCAGGCTTGTAGTGCTTTACAGTCCACCTCAGCATCTAATGCAGCCTCCATGTCCACAGCTACTCCTGCCGCAGCCTCGCTATCACACGGAGGAGTCAGCTGAATTGTTTGACTACAATGACAGTGACATGCTGCTTGAGGACGCACAGCAAGTACAGTGCTCTGATTCAATCTGAGGTTGAGGAAGGAAGTATAAATCAACAGAGGAAGGGGGGTGCCAGTGATGACACACAAATAACTGGCACTCATGTTGCCCCAGCAGCTGCAGCATACTGCCAAGTTGGCTCCAGTGACGAGGAGATGAGGTCACTAACTCCACCTGGGTGCCTGATCGAACAGAGGAGTCAATTGAGGAGGCACAACAAACACGAGGCACAACATCCTCTATGACCAACCATAGCACTAGCCAGTCCAAGGCATCACATGTCAGAGCTGCTCAGGTGCAGAGCGTGTCGTCTTAGGCTAGGGTCAGACGAGCGCAGTGCGAACGCGCGTGCAGGCGCACTTAATCACGGCCGTAGTAGCAGCAAGTGCCAGGCAATGACGGCCAATATACGAAGTACGGTCGCACAAAAGTCCGGCTGCGCAACGCAAGTGGAAAACAAACGCATTTTGTCGAGAACGTAAAACCACTAGTACGGTTGTACAGAGTGCGCTGCGTCCGCTAGAGGCGTGTGTGCGTGAATTGGAGACGTCAGACACTGCTAATGTCCGGCCAACATAACGTCCAGATGCACAAAGTGTTTTATTGATGATCCGTACAAAATCACGGATGCAAATGCGCATCGTATGACCGCTATCGCGTACTCCGTGAAAAAATGCGTCCATTCGTTCGCACTTTTTCACAGACAACGCGAAAATGCGTTCGTCTGACCCTAGCCTTAAAGCACACATGCAGGAACTCTGCTGTCTGGGAGTTCTTTAAGAAATGTGCAGCAGACCCCACCGTTGCTATTTGTAATCTATGTCAGATGAGGCTCAAGCGTGGGAAAGACACCAGACGCTTGGGTACCACGTGCTTGAGGCGGCATATGACCACCTGCCACACATCCCGTTGGTGCAAAACTTTGCGTAGGTCCTCATCTGTCTCTACCCCCACTGTATGTCCTGCCATGTCATTGCCTACAACCTCCACTGACAGGGATGATGCTACAGTAATGGATGTACCAGCTCCTTCCTCAATGTGACAGCATCCCATCAGCTGAAGATTTACGCAGTCAGATTACGTTGCCCCAGCTGCTGCAGCATAAGAAAAAAATATAGTCCCAACCATCCCCAAGCACAGCGTCTAAATGCCAGTTTAGCAAAATTACTTGTATTGCAGCTGCTGCCTTTCCAGCTGGTGGACTCTGCTCCCTTCCGTGAATTTGCTGAATGTGCTGTACCACAGTGGCATGTTCCAAAACGCCATTACTTTTCACGGAAGGCCATTCAAGCACGTGGAAGACAATGTTATCCAGTCATTGGGAAAGGCAGTCAGCAGCAAGGTGCATGTGACTTTAGACACGTGGTCCAGCAAGCATGGACAGGGTCGTTACATTTCCTTCAAGGCACACTGGGTAACTCTGATCGCAGCTGGGAGGGATCCAAGACGGGGCTCTGTGCTGGAGCTTGTTCATCCACCACGCCTCCAGAAAGCTGCTTGTATGAGGTCTGTCTGCTCCACCACCACCACCACCACCTCTCCCTCCTCCTGTGTCTCTGGCGAAGTGGCAGTTAAACCGACACGTGGCAGGGACTATGCAATGGCTCAAGCAAAAAAAAAAAAGCCATACTGTGCTTGAGCTGGTTTGTTTAGGGGGACAGGAGCCACACCGGGCCAGAAATTCTGTCAGCTCTGCAGGGGCAGGTGCAGAGATGGTTAACACCACGCCAGCTTCAGCTGGGAATGGTCGTCTGTGATAATGGCAGCAACCTTCTCTCCGCCCTACGCCTGGGTAAGTTGACGCATGTACCATGCCTAGCATACGTCCTAAATCTGGTGGTACAGCGTTTCCTAACCAGGTACCCAGGGTTGGCATATCTGCTCAGCCAGGCCAGAAAAGTCTGCAGCCACGTCAGACGGTCATTCCCAGCAAGCGTTCGCCTGGCAGAAATTCAAAGAGAATTCCACCTTCCCACAGGTGGAACTCGACATTAGCAAAGCTGCAGCATCTGCACAAGCAGCAGAGGGTCAGTAACAAGTACCTGTGTGAGTATGGCACAAGGACAGGTTCAGGTCAACTTGGTCCCCCCCGCAGTGGCTGATGATCAAGGATGCATGCACTGTACTGTCACCATTTGAGGAGGCAATGAGGATGGTGAGCAGGGACAGTGCATGCATCAGTGACACAATTCCTTTAGAGTTCCTGCTGGAGCACACTCTGCGGGGAATTATAGATATGGCTCTAGAGGCAGAGCAGTGGGAGGAAGAGGAGGCCTTCCCTAGCTCTGAAAGCCCCAGTCTTTCCGCAGACAGCATTCCAGCGGGTCCTCCTCAGATCAGACAGGAGGAGGAGGAATATTTGAGTAGTGGGGGCATTGAAGGTGGGGATTCCTCAAGGGAGGGTTTTGTGTGCCCAGAAACACAAGGACTAGTATGTGGCTGGGAGGAGGAAGTGCACGATGGGGTCATCCACCTCATTGAACAGGAAGACTCGGAAGCGAATGCCACCTCCAACCTACGCTGCATGGGCTCCCTTATGCAAAGCCTGCTAAAGGACCCCAGGATTCGTACTATCAAGGAGAGGGATCATTACTGGTTGGCAACCCTTCTTGATCCACGATACAAGGGTAAAGTTGCAGAGCTCATCCTGCCCGCACAGAGGGAGCATAGGATGAAAAAAACTTGAGGACGCTCTAAAGCGACACTTGTGTAACACCTTTCCAGGCACTGGTAGGTTACCAAGTGATGACACAGGTGCTTCTGAGGCTGCGGATGATGAGGAATAGTGGTGAAGGTCGGGGCCACTTGACTGATTCCTTTTTAAATTGTTTTAGTCCACGACACCCAGGGACGTCAAAATGTAGGCCCCCATTGCCGGCGTCTTCACCATATGGTGCAGGACTACCTAGGGGCAAGGGCAGACCTGGATACCTTTCCAGCAGATGATCCACTGGCTTACTGGGTGTTGAGATTGGATCACTGGCCAGAACTTAGCCAATATGCTATGCAGCTACTAGGTTGCCCTTCATCTAGTGGGCTTTCTGAAAGGACGTTCAGTGCCGCTGGAGGTTTTGTCACAGACAAAAGAGTGCGTCTGTCCACCGACTCTGTAGACCGGCTGCCATTTATAATAATGAATCAGTCCTGGATCAGCAGTTATCAATCCCCTGATGCCGAAGTAACGGAATAGATCGGGGATGTCTTCTGCATTCACAAAACCTCCACCACTGAACTCTTCCACAATAGGGTTACGGTGTGAAGGCACAATATTTGGCAACAATGACGCCTGTACCAGATTCATATCTTTTTAATATAGGACCGCATGGTCCACCCCTGCACTCTTCCACAATACCACAGAGGGGTTACTGTATGAATGCACTTGCTGGCCTGGCACCAAAGGCACAATATTTGGGAGCACTGCCACTGACGCCTGTACCAGATTAATATCCTAAGAGGGGTTACTGTGTGATGGTACTGTTGCCGACGCTAAAGGCCCAATTTTAAAGCACCTATTGTTACTTTCATCCAAACTCTGCACCATAATTTAGCCCAAAAAAAATAAAAAAATTCTGCGCATCCTAAAAGGTCTTTTCATACAGACTGCCGCCCCAAGCAGTGGTTTATGGATAGATTAAAGGAAAAGCATTTACCGTCATTTGAAATGTCATTTTTTTGTTTTTAAGTGTTTCTCTACATCCTAGAAATCCGCCACTTCATGGGCAGGTTATGGGGACCTCCTAGGCACGATATTTGAAGGAATTTTTCGTTTTTATTTTTAACCCTTATTTCGTGGAAAACTCACTGTCCCTTTAAAAAAATGTTTTTTATTTTTTTTAAACTTTTTTTCCTTGTTTCCTGTCCCCCAGGGCACTACCCGGACCCCCATACACCTTTTATGGCAAATATCTAGCATATATGCCCTCTTGGAGGGCACTCTGAAAACCGAATTTTGAGTCCCATTGACTTGTATTGAGTTAGAGTTCGAATGCGAACATTTGGAAAGTTCGAGATCGAATGCGAACCGAACTCGGGGGTGTTTGGCTCATCCCTAGTAAAGACAGGTGGTCGGCGGCTTCATACTTGGTAACAACTACAATCATTCTAGAGCAGAACACCCTGGCCTGAGGGGGAGCCTGACTGTGTTAAGAGAACCTAGAAGGATCTTAATGGTTTACGTGTACAGTAAAATTTTGTTCCTCACGTTATATGCGAGTCTTGAGTATTCTCTCATTTCCATAATAAATCTCTATGCATCGCGTTATATACGGGTCACGCTATACTCGACTAGCTAAGGTAATAATTCTAGTCACCATTATATTACTTTTGCCGGCACTTACAGAACGGATACATGGAGTTTGCGTTTACCTCCAAGTCAAGGCTTTCAAACTTGGAACCTTTTAGGAGGTTTCTGAACTACAACTCCCATGATACCCTGGTCATCTATTGCACTGAAAGAACTCTGGGAATCGTAGACATGGAGGGGGGGGACGGACTAGAGCGATAGCTCTCATCAACAAGTTTTACTATAGGATAGAGGGAGAAATAAAAGATCAAGTGTTAATATGGGTGGGGCGGGGGGGGAATACCACAACCACAAGTAAAGTAGCAGTGAAAATGTAACAATCATTCTGTTAAAGACAATAAGGGGGAGGTTTATATAATCCCCTGCCTATAGAGATGGGGAGGGCCGCAAAAACCGGCATCTTGTTTATCCAGGCAAATTCCGACATATCCAACGGATTCTTTCAGCCTGGGCGAATAATAATAATAATAATAATAATAATAATAATAATAATAATAATAATAATCTTCCCAGCTGTTCTGTCAAACTTGTTAATCATTTTCAGTTTTGTTTTGTGTATATGGACTATTGTATAAAGTGAAAAAACCTGCGGATACGCTCAGTGCCACAAGATTAAAAAAAAAAAAAAAATATATTAAAAAGGACCGACGTTTCGGCTCATGCAGAGCCTTTATCAAGGTGCTGTACATATAACAGTTTATAGATACCAAGAGAAAAAAAAACAAAGCACCCTATGCCACTGCAGATACACTGTTCCAAATTCAGAATGTATATGGAGTTTGTTTAGGGGTAATAGGGGGCTCATCACAAACATTCATTACAATTTCTGTGCTTTGCATTTTGACCCATTTCATTGAATTCGCCATCGAGGGGTCACTGTATTAGGCCGACATTGGGCCTCCGAAGCAGTCACTGGACGATGGCAAAACGAGCTGGGACTTACTCGGCAAATTACAAATAAAAAGCGAGGAGGAGGAAGTCTCCTAATAAGACCTTAAGTCAAGATGTAAGAACACACAAAATAAAAATTCCCTTTACAAAATAAAAAAAAAGTCTTCAAATTAAAGATTAATTTGTATTGAACCCTATTGTATTCACGGTTTAAATCTGTCAAACCCAGAAAATTGGAGGTATGTCGCCGCAATTTGGTATTCTGTATGTTTGACGTGGGAGTAGATTTGCTATTCTGTCTCTCCCATTGTACAGCGCTACAGAACTTGTTAGCGCTTTATAAATACATTGTAACTGTAGACGTATTAATAGTTTTCAATGGGGAAGTTTCGGTGCAGCAAAACGCACCGTATTTTGCGGTCAGTGCGCCTCTGATGAAATGACAGCTTTGTGAATAGACGGATTCGAGCATTCGGTGGCAGTGTCGGAGTTTAGTGAATAACCCCCATAATTTTTAATACCATGCGATCTGATGGCCCCCTCCCCCCATGGGAGGCCTGGAAGCCACACACAGGGGATACAGAGCGTTTACGTTCCTCGCTCCATGTCTGAGAATGAATGTTGACGCATTCCGAGCGGCGCAGACGGGAAAGAGTCTAGAAACATTTTTCCAATCTTGTCTGGATTGCGCGGCCTCCCTCTTCTTCGCAAGTCGCCCATTAAACGCGACACAAAGTGTAAAGAGAAGTCTCAGCCGGAACCAGGAACGTTCCATAACGCCAGGAAGCTCCGGATCCCGTCCTGCGCGATGGCTTCAGCTTCAGGGCCAACTTAATGATTTCCTCATTTTAACAAAAACCAAGAACTGGGAAACAAAAAAAATCTCCAGCCTGGGAGGAGCCCCCCCCCCCCACCCATTACACACACTCTGACCCGGGATTATTACACCCAGGAGGACAAAGACTTCAAAGGGTCAGATTTAAAGGAAAGGGGGGGGGGAATGGGAGGGGGGAGGTGATAGAAAAGAGGATCCAGGGGATACAAAAGAAAATAAACTTCCCAGTGGGGGATCAGATGGAGCGAGACAAGGAGCGAGACAAGGAGCGAGACAAGGAGCGAGACAAGGAGCGAGACAAGGAGCGAGACAAGGAGCGAGACAAGGAGCGAGACAAGGAGCGAGCATTAAAAAAAAAACCTGTATGTTTTCCTCCTTTTTTTTAAAATAATTTGATAGATAATGAAATAACAGAAAATAATAAAACCCCTCATGAACGAAATCTCCAGAACGCCCAGAATTTAAAGGGTTCGGTGTATCGGATTTTATTAATGAGGACTTTGTTACTAGGAGGAAAATCTGAGAAGCTTCAACAATGTATAAAAGAAAACAGATTGAAAAATAAATAAACAGGTCTAGTTACAGTTGGTGGAGATCAGACACGTGAAGTGGGGGGGGGGTGTGGAGGATAAAAGAGGTACGGGGGGTAGAGGTTAAAAGGAGGTATGGGGGGGGGTAGAGGTTAAAAGAGGTATGGGGGGGGGTGTAGAGGTTAAAAGGAGGTATGGGGGGTTGTAGAGGATAAAAGAGGTACGGGGGGGTGTAGAGGTTAAAGGAGGTATGGGGGGTGTAGAGGTAAAAGGAGGTATGGGGGGGTTGTAGAGGTTAAAAGGAGGTATGGGGGGGTGTAGAGGTTAAAAGGAGGTATGGGGGGTGTAGAGGTTAAAAGGAGGTATGGGGGGTGTAGAGGTTAAAAGAGGTATGGGGGGGTGTTAGAGGTTAAAAGGAGGTTATGGGGGGGGGGTGTAGAGGTTAAAAGGAGGTATGGGGGGGTTAGAGGGTAAAAGAGGTACGGGGGGGTGTAGAGGTTAAAAGGAGGTACGGGGGGGTAGAGGTTAAAAGGAGGTATGGGGGGGTGTAGAGGTTAAAAGGAGGTATGGGGGGGGTGTAGAGGTTAAAAGGAGGTATGGGGGGGGGTGTAGAGGATAAAAGAGGTACGGGGGGGTGTAGAGGTTAAAAGGAGGTATGGGGGGGGTGTAGAGGATAAAAGAGGTACGGGGGGGTGTAGAGGTTAAAAGGAGGTATGGGGGGGTGTAGAGGTTAAAAGGAGGTATGGGGGGGTGTAGAGGTTAAAAGGAGGTATATGGGGGGTGTAGAGGTTAAAAGGAGGTATGGGGGGGGTGTAGGGGTTAAAAGGAGGTATGGGGGGGTGTAGGGGTAAAAGGAGGTATGGGGGGGTGTAGGGGTTAAAAGGAGGTATGGGGGGGGTGTAGGGGTTAAAAGGAGGTATGGGGGGGGTGTAGAGGATAAAAGGAGGTATTGGGGGTCTAATCATCCACTCTCCCCTGTGGTTACATTGTATCCGGGGATTCTGAGCAACA
>CM019070.1:24161704-24274293 GCA_009667805.1 Leptobrachium leishanense
TGTACCCAGGGGACTCCGTCCATGATCCCACGCAGCTCATTTACCCAGGGGACTCCGTCCATGATTCCACGCAGCTCATGTACCCAGGGGACTCAGTCCATGATCCCACGCAGCTCATGTACCCAGGGGACTCCGTCCATGATTCCACGCAGCTCATGTACCCAGGGGACTCCGTCCATGATTCCACGCAGCTCATGTACCCAGGGGACTCAGTCCATGATCCCACGCAGCTCATGTACCCAGGGGACTCCGTCCATGATTCCACGCAGCTCATGTACCCAGGGGACTCCGTCCATGATTCCACGCAGCTCATGTACCCAGGGGACTCAGTCCATGATTCCACGCAGCTCATGTACCCAGGGGACTCCGTCCATGATTCCACGCAGCTCATGTACCCAGGGAACTCAGTCCATGATCCCACGCAGCTCATGTACCCAGGGAACTCCGTCCATGATTCAACGCAGCTCATGTACCCAGGGGACTCAGTCCATGATCCCACGCAGCTCATGTACCCAGGGGACTCCGTCCATGATCCCACGCAGCTCATGTACCCAGGGAACTCCGTCCATGATCCCACGTAGCTCATGTACCCAGGGGACTCCGTCCATGATCCCACGCAGCTCATGTACCCAGGGAACTCAGTCCATGATCCCACGCAGCTCATGTACCCAGGGGACTCCGTCCATGATTCCACGCAGCTCATGTACCCAGGGGACTCCGTCCATGATTCCACGCAGCTCATGTACCCAGGGAACTCCGTCCATGATTCCACGCAGCTCATGTACCCAGGGGACTCAGTCCATGATCCCACGCAGCTCATGTACCCAGGGGACTCCGTCCATGATCCCACGCAGCTCATGTACCCAGGGAACTCAGTCCATGATCCCACGCAGCTCATGTACCCAGGGGACTCCGTCCATGATCCCACGTAGCTCATGTACCCAGGGGACTCCGTCCATGATCCCACGCAGCTCATGTACCCAGGGAACTCAGTCCATGATCCCACGCAGCTCATGTACCCAGGGGACTCCGTCCATGATCCCACGCAGCTCATGTACCCAGGGGACTCCGTCCATGATCCCACGCAACTTATCGAGACTTCAAAGTATGAAATGCAGACCTGAATATGAGCGATAATGGAGTAACCCCATAAAATGTTTCAGGGACAGAGCAGGCAACAGGTTGAGATTTCCTCAGCCTAAACGCTGGAGCTGTGTGTATGGCCCAGGAGCACATGCAGCGTCCATTGACATTGTATAACCAGTTTGTCTAATGAATGTATTATTATTATCCTTTATTTATAGAAATTCCGCAGCGCTTTACAAGATCAGTGTACAAGGGGTTGATACATTGTAATACCACACATGGTGGTATTCAGGGGGTTCCCTGGGAATGGAACCCCCTGATGGTAATACCATCCATGTGTGGTATTACAATGTACAACCCCTTGTACACTGATCTTGTAAAGCGCTGTGGAATTTATATACCCCCTGGGTACATGAGCTGTGTGGAATCCTGGACGCAGTCCCCTGGGTACATGAGCTGTGTGGAATCATGGACGGAGTCCCGTGGGTACATGAGCTGCGTGGGATCATGGACTGAGTCCCCTGGGTACATGAGCTGCGTGGAATAATGGACGGAGTTCCCTGGGTACATGAGCTGCGTGGGATCCTTTTTTTTTTTTTTTTTTTTTTTAATTGAGGGGAAAAAGGAATTTTCCTTCTTTATTCATATACAAATGACTATAAAAACGGAGCGTGATTTCCCAACCAATCATCTTTGATTCCCATCACTAGAATTAAAAAGTGTTTTTTACATTTTTTTACTAGAATTTTTTTTTTTTTTTTTTGATCAAATAGTTTTTTATTACAGTAGAACAGTACAGAAAATACAGGATTAGGACATGGATATAGAATAAAGATACAACAAAGACGAGTGGCAATAACATTACCAACCGGTTACAATCGTTGGTCCGACTCAGTTCGTCCAGATGAGTCGGGTCAGTTTTACTGGCGATAGATTGAATGTAGTTGTGCGTGAATACCGGTGGCTACCAAGGGAGGAAAAAGAGATTCCGAAGATAGAGATACAGATATGAGAAAGGAATAAGAGGGAAGGTTTGACAGTGAGATCAGTAGATGTGAGGAGAGAGAGAAGAAGGGGGATATGGCGGGAGGAAGAGAGAGAAGGGGGAAAAAAAAAAAAAAAGGGAGGGGGAAGGTAAGTGTAATAATAAAAGGGAGGGTGTGATCTGGAGTTATTATATGTAATTGAAGCGGGTACGAGGAGTGCATCCCAGACGGCAAGACCTGATGCGAAGGGAGAGAAGTCTCTGGGAGCAGTGTCTTTGGCGTTCCGCCACCCTTCACTCTGGTGTCAGCCATCGTCCACAGTCGGCTGAGGATATAAATGAGTTCCAATGGAACCAGGTGGCGTTATGCTCTTCTGTCCACCCACCCGGGGGTAAGGTCGCTGTTTCTAGAGATCTAATGTTTTCGACTTTCGATATCAGGTCTTGAGGTGAGGGCACTACAGACGAGTTCCAGTGAGTCGGGATGAGTGCTCGAGCTGCTAGTAAAATCCGAGTCAACACCGATTTCTTCAGGGTTTTTACAGATAGGGCCATCTGCCCTAGTAAAAATATCTCAGGAGTGAAGTCTAATTCGATCTCCGTGGTGTGTTTAATTAGAGCACTTGCAGAGCGCCAAAAGGGCTCCAGAAGGGGGCACTCCCACCACAGATGTAGAAAAGTTCCCTGGTCTTGAAGGCATCTCCAACACTCTGTAGAGTGGGTTGGACTAAAACGGGCTATCCAAATAGGAGTAGTATACCATAAGGACGCAATTTTGAACGACGTTTCCTTCAGTCTGGATATAGAAGTGCCGTGGTGAAGGAGCGTGAAAGTTTTCGTCCAATGCATCTCGGGAATCACAGTGCCCAGCATGGTATCCCATCTTCCCATGTAAGAGGGGGGCTCCGAGTCAGAGGATTGAAGAGCGTGATATTGAGAGGAAAGGCTGTGTGACGGGACGGCGCCCGTAGCACACAGGTTTTCGAATGTCGTGAGTGATCTTGTCAGATTCGTAGCGTTAGGTAGTGATAACAGATAATGCTTGATCTGCTGGAAATTAAACTTGTCTAGATAGGTAAGTGGAGGGTCCGTGTCCAACGTTGGGATCTGTCGAAACTGGCCGTCTTGTAGAACGTGTATGGCCATGAGGCCTGGATGGGTGGTAAAACGATTTCGTAAAGTTGGCCTGATGCCCCCTCGAAAAGCCGGATTGTGTGACAACGGGAGAAGTGGAGCTGGGAAGGTAGACAGGGAGTGGCGAACCCTGAGCTTGTGCCAAATATTAATGGTACAGATCAAAGTTGGAATCTGTCGGTAAGAGGGTGGAATATGATTCGGGAACAACCATGGCAAGACCCACAATGGTTTTGATGCAAGACTGGCTTCCAAATCCAGCCATTTTTTTGTTGGGGATACGACCATCCAGTCAAGTATTCTGGTGAGGTGGGTGGCATGATAATATAACCGAATATCTGGTAAGGCAAGTCCACCCTGTGCCGTAGGTCTGCACAACGTAGAGAATTTGAGGCGAGGCCGCGCGCCCGCCCATACGAAGGAGAGGAAACATTGGCGAAGTGCTTGAAAAACTTCATTTGAGATGGGGAGTGGAATTGTTTGCATAAGGTAAAGTATGCGAGGTAAAATATTCATTTTCAACACCCCTATTCTACCCATCCAAGAAATATGTTTGTTGGACCATACCGCAATGTCCTGTCTAATGTTAGTCAGGAGGGACTCAAAATTTAAATTGGAGATATTCGCTACATTTGCCGACAGCCATACTCCCAGATATTTTAGTCTGTCTGTACACCATTTAAACCGAAAGTGCGTTTGAAGCTGCTGGGCTACCTCTCTCTGAACGGAGATTCCTAAGATCTCTGACTTTTCCACATTGATGGCCAATCCCGCCACTGTGCCATAATGTTGCAGTTCCCGCACCACCTCCGGCAGAGAGGTGAGTGGGTCTGTCAGTAGAAACATGAGGTCATCCGCATATGCTGCGATTTTATGTTTGTGTCTCCTCCCCTGGAGTCCAGGAATGGCTGGGTTCGCCCTAACGGATGCCAGTAAGGGCTCTAAAGACAGGGCAAAAAGTAGCGGAGACAGCGGGCAACCTTGTCGCGTCCCGTTCAAAATGGGGAAACTGGCCGTCAGCGCTCCATTGACTCGGACTCTGGCCGAAGGAGAAGTATACAAAGCCGAAATCCATCTCAAGAACCCCTCTCCCAGTCCAAACTTTTGAAGTACTTGCATCAGATAAGGCCATAGTACCCTATCAAATGCTTTCTCAGCATCGGTAGAGAGCAACAGGAATGGAACTTTTTCGTGTTTGGCGAGCAAGATAGCGTTAATAACCCTAGATGTTGCATCCCTCGCTTCCCTACCTGGTATAAACCCTACTTGGTCCGAGTTTACCAGACGGGGTAGGCATTGTTGTAGCCTAGATGCTAAAATGCGCGCCAAGAGTTTGACGTCTGTGTTGAGGAGAGAAATGGGGCGATAGCTGGACGGCAGGAGCGGATCCTTACCCGGTTTCGGAATCAGAGTGATGGTCGCTGCAAGTGCCTCTGTGTGTAGTTGCCCCTCTGTTCCCTGGGTACATGAGCTGCGTGGATCATGTTGGACTTTGCCACTCAGTTGCCTCGCGACTTCTCTCCATTACGTCCTCATTGGCCTCACTCAGTGGTCCATCTCCCCCACTCACACAGCTGGCAATATTCTGGATCTCATCTTCTCCCACTCGTGTGCTATCTCTAAGCTCACCATTACACCTCTCATTCTCTCTGACCATCATCTTCTGACTTGTGACTTCAGCTCTCCCCATGTTCCTCCATTTGAAACCAAACTTTATAAGACTCTCGCAGAAATCTCCACTCTCTGGATCCACAGCAATTTTCTGCCGATATATCCATACCGCTCTCGTCTGTCCTATCTCTCTCCTCTCCTAATGAAGCCATCACCAACTGCAACTCTACTCTTTCCTCCATCCTCGACAAGTTGGCACCATAAAAACCCTGGTCAAGGAGGAGACAAAGCTCGCAACCCTGGCACAACAAATTGACTCAGTATCTCCAACGTTGTTCTCGATCTGCTGAACGTTATTGGAGAAAGACCCGCACCCAGTCCGACTTTCTTCACTATAAATTGATGCTCCGGTTCTACAGCTCCGCTCTCTTCCAAGCCAAGCAGTCATAATATACGCCCTCATTCACACCCACTCCCGCAACCCAAAACGCCTGGTCACCACCTTCAACTCCCTTCTCCGTCCTGCTGTGGCTGTTCCTCACACTGACCTCAATGCCGAACACCTAGCGTGCTTTTTGAAAATCTCAACTGAAATCTCAACAATGCCATTATCACCCATGCAGGAAGATGCTGACCATGTCTATCCTCACATGTTTAACTCCTTCCCGTCTGCAACTGGAGAAGAGGTCTTTATGTTATAACAATCCTCTCATCTCACTACCTGCCGCCTCGACCCCGTTCCCTCTCATCTTGCCAAAACACTCTCTGTTTCTCTTGTACCATCCTTGACCCACACCTTTAACCTCCCTGGCGGATCTATTCTGATATATTTTATATGTCAGAATCGATCCTATTTATTTTGGCCCCCCTAGCGGTATAAGTGTGGCTCGGGGGTTAACTTTCAATGCTGAAAGCGGTATCCCCCGAGCCACACTCGGGCCGATACATGTTCCTGCGCTCCCTCGCTGTCCCCGCAGTCACACTGCAGCCGATCACGATGTCACACCTCCTGGTTCACTCCTCGCGAGAAGAGATCCAGGCAGTGTGACGTTGAGAGCGGCTGGAGGAGACTGCGGGGATCAGCGAGGGAGCGCAGGACATGTAAGTATCCAGCCCGAGTGTGCCTCGTGGACACCGCTTTCGGTACAAAAAGTTAACCCCGAGCCACACCCGGGAATAGCGTCAGGGGGTTTAATCTGTCCTTAACCTCTGGAGTCTTTACTGCTCCCCTCAAACATGCCACGGTAGTCCTGACCCTAAAAAGGCCATCTCTGGATCCGACTGCTCCCTCCAACTACCGCCCCGTTTCCCTGCTCCCTTTTGCCTCCAAGCTCCTTTAAAAGCTTGTGTTTGCCCGTCTGATTGACTACCTCAACACCCACTCTCTCCTCGACCCTCTGCAATCTGGCTTTCACTCACTGCACTCGATGGAAACGGCTCTTGCAAAACTGACCAATGACCTTGCAAATGCTAAATCCAATGGGTGCTACTCACTGCTGATCCTTCTTGACCTCTCTGCCGCCTTTGATACAGTTGACCACTCAATCCTCCTGCAAACTCTTAGTGAAATAGGCCTTCAAGGTGCTGTTCTTTCATGGTTCGCTTCCAACCTGTCCCAACGATCATTTAGTGTCTCATTTGCTGGAAGTACCTCCTCCCGGCAGCCCGTCTCTGTTGGGGTGCCCCAAGGTTCAGTTTTCAGCCCTCTCCTTTTTTCAATGTACATGGCCTCTCTAGGCAAACTGATCAGCTCCTTTGGATTAAAGTATCACCTACACGCTGATGACACCCACATTTACCTCTCCTCCCCTGACCTCTCTCCAGGTCTCCTGGATCGAGTCACTGTCTGTCTCTCCGCTGTCTCAAATTGGATGGCTTCCCGCTTCCTTAAACTCAATCTTGCCAAAACTGAAATTCTAATTTTCCCTCCCTCCAAGAAGAACCCAATACCATCCATCTCTCTACGAGTAAATGGAACACCCAATAGCCCAACACCCCAAGCTCGCTGCCACGGTGTCACTTTTGATTCTGACCTAACATTCTCTCCCCACATCCAGAAAGTGACCAAATCCTGTTACTATCAACTCAGAAACATCGCCCGCATCCGCCCCTTTCTGACACAAGATACCGCGAAGGTGCTGGTTCATACTCTTGTCATTTCACGACTTGATTACTGCAACTCACTCTTCATTGGCCCCAACTCCCGTATTGCCCCTTTGCAGTCTGTAATGAATGCAGCGGCCAGGCTTATTTTTCTCACCGGACGCACCTCGTGTACTCCCCCCCTCTACCGGTCCCTCCATTGGCTTCCTGTACGTTTCAGGATACAGTTTACAATACTGACGCTCACGTTCAAATCACTCAATAACTCAACTCCTCCCCACATGTCTTCGTTACTCCACAAGCACGTCCCATCTAGACAACTCCGTTCAGCAGGCAACCTCCGCCTGTCCACTGTCCAACTCTCGCCTCCAAGACTTCTCAAGGGCAGCTCCGGTCCTGTGGAATGACTTGCCTCGCCCTATCAAACTCTCCCCTGATCTTCAGGCCTTCAAGAAATCCCTCAAAACCCATCTCTTCAGATTATTGTACCACAACACTGATGCAACTCATCCCTCTGCTCACCTACTACTCATACATGATTGAAGCCGCTTCTATGGTCCCACCATTCCCAAACCACTAGCACTTATGATCCTGCTATTGAGTAAAACTCCCCTCGTCTTCCTCAACCCAAATCCCTCTAGACTGTAAGCTCCTATGAGCAGGTCCCTCTAACCTCTTGTTTCCATCCTATGTCCATTTATCTGTATCTCGTTCCCTTTGTTTATTGTAAAGCGCTGCGGAACCTGTTGGCGCTATATAAATGATATTATTATTATATGGTGGCTGTTCCCTAAACAGTGAAGTCACCGCAGTTTCACTGAACTTGTTCCACTATAGTTTCTTGAATTCACAGCTTACTATGATGTGCTGGCTCTGGTGTTTAGTCCTCCTTGGTGAAGACGTTAAACGGACCATTCTAGGCACTGCAACCACTCAGGTGTAATTTAAAGTTGCCACAGTGACCTGAGTGTCCTCACCAGTTTCTTCCTCCTCCACCAGCCATCTGAGTGCAGGGGCTTTGTCCTGCGCAGAGCCTGAGGCTTGATCTCCGGTTTCTGGCTATCGGGACTTCGCTCCCACCACTGGCTCTCACTAGCTCTCATAGCTTGAGGCGTCCAGCCTTCCCAAGGTCACGTGACAGTTGCAGCTTGCAGGAAGCATGGCATGTCCGATCCGAGGAAGCCCAGCGCTGGATTTAAAGGCAAGCTTAAAAACGTAGTAAAGGGTTAAAATTCTTGATTTGGGGATCGGCAACCGTGGCCCTCAAGGTGTTTTGAAACCGCATCTCCCTTGATGCTCAGTCAACCTAATGTGTGGCTGAGCATCATGGGATATGTAGCTTCAAATCATTTGCAGGACCTTTAAATGCAATGTTTAATTACTTTAATTCCACCTATCGAATTTGCCATCGCCTGCCTATAGGGATAAATCAATCGCCTTCTCAGATCTCCGCTGTTTCCTCTGAATGTATCAGATCTCGGGAATGATTTTAGGGGACGCGGATCGCTCGCCTTGGCCTCTTAGCAGTGAGGGGAGACGCAGAATCTCCTGCTTTAGCATTCCAGTCCTGTCATTCCCAATAATGAGAAATCCTTCCGGCTGGATTATGTGCTTGAAGAGGAGACGCTACATTCCTGCCAACATTTACCAAGGACTATTACTGAAACAAGAACTGCGGCTTTAACCCCTTCATGCAACAATCAGAACGACTCAATGCAACAACATGCAGCACAAACGACGCACAGCAAACATGTGGGACAATTTTGCATTCGGCGATTACGGCGATTGCGGCGAACGGCTCCATCTTTCGGCAACCTTTCTCCACATCTTTGCCAAACTGCCTGCTCTCTGAATAGCCGAATGGCCAGGAAAGGTAACCGAACGCTGAATTTCAGCGTTCGGTTACCTTTCGCCAGCAATTCGATTCTCTTTGAATAACCCTGATGGTGTTAAATTCCGGAGCAATCAGATAGCTCTGTATCTATGGAGAAATAGTTTCCTTCTGTCCCTTTACCCATCCATCCACCCACCCATCCATCCACCCACCCGTCCATCCATCCATCCACGCACCCATCCATCCACCCACCCATCCACCCACCCATCCATCCACCCACCCGTCCATCCATCCATCCACGCACCCATCCATCCACCCACCCATCCACCCACCCGTCCATCCATCCATCCAGGGCTCGAGTCGAGCGGGAACGCGCAGGAACGGCGTCCTCGCACTTCTCCCACAGCGGGAACGCTGCGGGAACGCAGCGTTCCCGCTGTGGCCCGAGCCCGAACGCCGCCGCCGCACATTGCTGATGGAACACCGGCGGCCGCGTGCTTCCTGTTACAATGGCCGGTGACAGGAGGTGGAGCCGCTCGCCTGGCTGTTTCATAGATCCCAGGCGAGCGGCTGCACTTCCTGTCAGCGGCCGATGAAGCAGGAAGCACGCGGCCGCCGGCAATGTGGAGCAGGAGCAGCAGCAAAGGTGAGCTGGGGGGGCAATATCCATGAGACCTGGGGGGGGCAATATCCATGAGACCTGGGGGGGCAATATCCATGAGACCAGGGGGGCAATATCCATGAGACCTGGGGCAGTATCCATGAGACCTGGGGCATTATCCATGAGACCAGGGGGCAATATCCATGAGACCTGGGGCATATCCATGAGAGCTGGGGGCATTATCCATGAGACCAGAGGGCAGTATCCATGAGACCTGGAGCAGTATCCATGAGACCAGGGGGCAATATCCATGAGACCTGGGGGCATTATCCATGAGACCTGGGGGCATTATCCATGAGAGCTGGGGGGGCATTATCCATATGAGCTGGGGCAATTATATCCAAGTGAACTGGGGGCAATTATATCCAAGTGAACTGGGGGCAATTATATCCATGTGAACTGGGGAAAATATATCCATATAACCAGTGCTGGGTATATTATTCTTGGGGTTCAGTGCTGTGTATGTTATTCTGGGGGCTCAGTGCTGTGTATATTATTCTTGGGGTTCAGTGCTGTGTATATTATCCTGGAGGCTCAGTGCTGTGTATATTATCCTGGAGGCTCAGTGCTGTGTATATTATTCTGGGGGTCAGTGCTGTGTATATTATCCTGGAGGCTCAGTGCTGTGTATATTATCCTGGAGGCTCAATGCTGTGTATATTATTCTGGGGGCACAGTGTTGTGTATATTATTCTGGGGGCTCAGTGCTGTGTATATTATTCTGGGGGTTCAGTGCTGTGTATATTATTCTGGGGGTTCAGCACTGTGTATATTATTCTGGGGGCTCAGTGCTGTGTATGTTATTCTGGGGGCACAGTGTTGTGTATATTATTCTGGGGGTTCAGTGCTGTGTATATTATTCTTGGGGCTCAGTGCTGTGTATATTATTCTGGGGACAGTGTTGTGTATATTATTCTGGGGGCACAGTGTTGTGTATATTATTCTGGGGTTCAGTGCTGTGTATATTATTCTGGGGCTCAGTGTTGTGTATATTATTCTGGGGGCACAGTGTTGTGTATATTATTCTGGGGGTTCAGTGCTGTGTATATTATCTGGGGCTCAGTGTTGTGTATATTATTCTGGGGGCACAGTGTTGTGTATATTATTCTGGGGTTCAGTGCTGTGTATATATTATTCTGGGGCTCAGTGTTGTGTATATTATTCTGGGGCACAGTGTTGTGTATATTATTCTGGGGGTTCAGTGCTGTGTATATTATTCTGGGGGTTCAGCACTGTGTATATTATTCTGGGGGCTCAGTGCTGTGTATATTATTCTGGGGGCACAGTGTTGTGTATATTATTCTGGGGGTTCAGTGCTGTGTATATTATTCTTGGGGCTCAGTGCTGTGTATATTATTCTGGGGGCACAGTGTTGTGTATATTATTCTGGGGGTTCAGTGCTGTGTATATTATTCTTGGGGCTCAGTGCTGTGTATGTTATTCTGGAGGCTCAGTGCTGTGTATATTATTCTGGGGGCTCAGTGCTGTGTATATTATTCTGGGGGCTCAGTGCTGTGTATATTATTCTGGGGGCTCAGTGCTGTGTATGTTATTCTGGGGGCTCAGTGCTGTGTATATTATTCTGGGGGCTCAGTGTTGTGTATATTATTCTGGGGGCTCAGTGTTGTGTATATTATTCTGGGGGCACAGTGTTGTGTATATTATTCTGGGGGCTCAGCGCTGTGTATATTATTCTGGGGGCTCAGTGTTGTGTATATTATTCTGGGGGCTCAGTGTTGTGTATATTATTCTGGGGGTCTGTGCCTGGATATATATATATTATATATAAAATGCGTTAGTCCAGTTGCCACAATCACGAGTATACCTGTACGTAGTGATACCTTTCACTGATCAGTATAGTTTCCAGGTTACACTCTTGAAAGCTTGTCTTTTAAATGTAAAGTTAACCCAATAAAAATGGTATCACCGGCACGCACTGCTATACTCGTGATATATATATATATATTTTCTTCAGGTAATGGGGGTTGTGGAATTCGTGGGTGAGTTCCCTCACTTTTTTTCCCAGGACTTGACCCCTGCATCCATCCATCCAGCGGATTAGTTACATAGTATAATAGGTTGAAAAATGACTAATGCCCTTCACCTTCAACCTTTCATATATTCCTATAGCTGCTGCTGATCCAAAAGATGGAAAAAAAACCTGTGTGCACTTTTATTTCCAATTATGCCCAAAAAGGGAAAATAAACAATTCTTCTTGATTTCGAAGGTGCAATCAGATTTTTTCCTGGTCCCATGCCTGTAGCGAGCCATCCATTCACCAATACAAATGGTCATCCATCCATCCTTCAAGCTAGCTAGTCAGTCAGTCATCCAGCTAGTCAACCATCGATCCTTCTGGTAGTCAGTCATCCAGCTAGTCAATCATCCCTCTTTCGAGGTAGTCAGTCATCCAACTAGTCAACCATCCTTCCTTCTAGGTAGTCAGTCATCCAGCTAGTCAACCATCCATCCTTCTAGGTAGTCAGTCATCCAACTAGTCAACCATCTCTCCTTCTAGGTAGTCAGTCATCCAGCTAGTCAACCATCCATCCTTCTGGTATTCAGTCTTCCAGCTAGTCAACCATCGATCCTTCTGGTTGTCAGTCATCCAGCTAGTCAACCATCTCTCCTTCTAGGTAGTCAGTCATCCAGCTAGTCAACCATCCATCCTTCTGGTATTCAGTCTTCCAGCTAGTCAACCATCGATCCTTCTGGTTGTCAGTCATCCAGCTAGTCAACCATCCCTCTTTCGAGGTAGTCAGTCATCCAACTAGTCAGTCATCCAGCTAGTCAACCATCTCTCCTTCTAGGTAGTCAGTCTTCCAGCTAGTCAACCATCCATCCTTCTGGTATTCAGTCTTCCAGCTAGTCAACCATCCATCCTTCTGGTAGTCAGTCTTCCAGCTAGTCAACCATCGATCCTTATGGTAGTCAGTTATCCAGCTAGTCAACCATCCATCCTTCTAGGTAGTCAGTCTCCAACTAGTCAAGCCATCTCTCCTTCTAGTAGTCAGTCATCCAGCTAGTCAACCATCTCTCCTTCTAGGTATTCAGTCTTCCAGCTAGTCAACCATCCATCCTTCTGGTAGTCAGTCTTCCAGCTAGTCAACCATCGATCCTTATGGTAGTCAGTTATCCAGCTAGTCAACCATCCATCCTTCTAGGTAGTCAGTCATCCAACTAGTCAACCATCTCTCCTTCTAGGTAGTCAGTCATCCAGCTAGTCAACCATCCATCCTTCTGGTATTCAGTCTTCCAGCTAGTCAACCATCCATCCTTCTGGTATTCAGTCTTCCAGCTAGTCAACCATCGATCCTTATGGTAGTCAGTTATCCAACTAGTCAACCATCCTTCCTTCTAGGTAGTCAGTCATCCAGTTAGGCAACATCAGCGCACATCCTCCTCACAGGGGCAGCCGGGGGATCCCGGGGGTTCCTCTCCAGATGCGTGGTGCGTCCCCTATCATAGCACCCGTGCAAAGACTGTCTGTGCCCCACTGAATAGTGTGTGGGATCTCCATAGCAACTACGTTTAAACAGAGCAAAAGAAAAAAAAAGTGCAGGACGTCACGTCTGGGAGGCACACTGCGACCTTCCAGATTCTAAAAAATTTCGAATCGAGCTGCCAATTCGAATTCAAATCGAATTCGACCAGCGATTCGATTTCGAATCGAATTTCGAAGCTTCGCAGGTCCCTATTTTAAATATACACACAATACATGTCATTACATCACAATGAGCACATTAATTTGTTCTGCCTCCCCTGACTGCACGTCCCTGGTATCTGCACTATTAAATAACCTAAAATATGTTTTCATTTCACTAAATTCCAAAAAACGCCCACCTTAATATTCAGCTCCAGGCCCATAGAGATCTTAATCTGGCCCTGCGTACATAGATATTTTGGATGTTCCTTAGCTGGTTCATGTTAAATTGCAGGAATATTGACTGTATCGCTGCAGAAACGTTGCTTATTCCCAACTAAAAATCTGGAGGGTCCAGAGGCAGGTTTCCCGTAGGATTCCAAAACACAATTATTACACCCAGCCAGGCGGCGAGAATAAACCGACACCGGAACATCAAAAGGACTGGCTGGCGGATTGATCTGATAACGCGTGAAGGCAGACGGCAAAGCGCTTCATTAAATATTCATATTATTCCTTATTAATAGACACTGGCGGAATCCCTGGTGTGACCACCCGGCCCCTCGACACGCCAGTTTATGGGGGTCTTCATTCTGTCACTCGAAATCAGGAATATACGTCGAGCAACAAAACTTTATTCATAGTGTTTGTTGTCAGGATGAATAGCAGGCAGGTGTGAAGCCTGGACTAAAACTCCCATTATCCCCAGACCTTACCTGTCTGACCCTAGGGAGGCTGTGGATACCCTTAGAGACCCTCCAGATGACTGCACCCCCCCAACCCCTCCTTGTTCAGCACAGAAACTGTAATTCAATACAACTCCCAGTGTGCTCGGCCATAGCGGACAAATTAAATGCACTTTGGGGTTTATTCACTTAACAGCGGAAAGACATCGATGCCAAAACAAATTCTGCTAACTTGAAACTGGAGAGAAAAACTATCATATTTGACCAAATCAGGCATTTTTTACCCTAAAAAAAGCAATTTCAGTTTGCAATGAATGCGTCGCAACTCCATACCTAGAGTATAAATTCCCAATTCAGGCGGCTCAGAGAGCGGGGCGGCTTGTGCAGTCTGCAACTCCTGATATGCTCAGCCAGCCCCAGCCAACATGGCGGGTGGAAATGGTGAGCCTCATTCCAGATCCTATTTACAATGAGATTGGCCGGCAGCGCCGCTGCACAGGTTGGTGACGCATAATTGGGTAATGGGTTTGATAACACTGTTTTAATATTTTTTTAAAAAGTGTGGACTGTGTCTGCAGGAGCGGGGGGGGGGGGTGAGCAGGCAGCGCAGCCTTTATGTTACAGCCGGGAGGGAGAGCGAGCGGTCGAGCCGCCAGGCTGTTTAATCCCCGGGTATCCCGCTGGGACGGAATACAGACAGCTTTAAATGGGAACTATATTCGGATTCCTTTGAAGCGCTGAAACGCAGCGACGGAGACAGCGTGAAAACGCACCGTGCGCTTCTTAAACGATGTAACGACAGGCGAAGCGTCGTCTTTCAAAAGCTATCGAGACCAGATCTTACTGGGGGAAAAAAATCCCTTTTATTCTATGTCAGGGTGAAAATAAAATAATGAGGTCATTTGGAAAGCGGAGACATGGAACATCTATTAAAAAACCCTGTAAAACATAAAAAAATGCAGCACGGGACGGACTCTGACACTCAGGACACCATCAGCAAGGAAATAGGAACGCATGAAAACAAGTATCTGTGTAAGAAAAGAGGTCCCTATTTTGAGCCCAAAACCCCAGTCCTCCTTTTTAGGGGCTCCTCTATATATTCAGGGTGTGTGGGTGTCTTTTTAGGGGCTCCTCTATATTCAGGGTGTGTGGGTGTCATTTTAGAGGCTCCTCCATATATTCAGGGTGTGCGTGTGTCTATTTAGGGGCTCCTCCATATATTCAGGGCGTGCTGGTGTCTTTTTAGGGGTTCCTCCATTTATTCAGGGTGTGTGGGTGTCTTTTTAGGGGTTCCTCCATTTATTCAGGGTGTGCGGGTGTCTTTTTAGGAGCTCCTCCATATATTCAGGGTGTGCGGGTGTCTATTTAGGGGCTCCTCCATATATTCAGGGTGTGCGGGTGTCTTTTTAGGGGTTCCTCCATTTATTCAGGGTGTGCGGGTGTCTTTTTAGGGTCTCCTCCATATATTCAGGGTGTGTGGGTGTCTTTTTAGGAGCTCCTCCATATATTCAGGGTGTGTGGGTGTCTTTTAGGGGCTCCTCTATATATTCAGGGTGTGCGGGTGTCTTTTTAGAGGCTCCTCCATATATTCAGGGTGTGCGTGTGTCTTTTTAGGGGCTCCTCCATATATTCAGGATATGCGGGTGTCATTTTAGGGGCTCCTCCATATATTCAGGGTGTGCGGGTGTCATTTTAGGGGTTCCTCCATTTATTCAGGGTGTGTGGGTGTCTTTTTAGGGGTTCCTCCATTTATTCAGGGTGTGCGGGTGTCTTTTTAGGGGCTCCTCCATATATTCAGGGTGTGCGGGTGTCTATTTAGGGGCTCCTCCATATATTCAGGGTGTGCGGGTGTCTTTTTAGGGGTTCCTCCATTTATTCAGGGTGTGTGGGTGTCTTTTTAGGGGTTCCTTTATATATTCAGGGTGTGTGGATGTCTTTAGGGGCTCCTTCATATATTCAGGGTGTGCGGGTGTATTTTTAGGGGCTCCTCCATATATTCATGGTGTGTGGGTGTCTTCTCCTACATATATTCATGGTGTGTGGGTGTCTTTTTAGGGGTTCCTCCATATATTCGGGGTGTGTGTGTGGGTGTCATTTTAGGGGCTCCTCCATATATTCAGGGTGTGTGGGTGTCTTTTTAGGGTCTCCTCCATATATTCAGGGTGTCTTTTTAGGGTTCCTCCATATATATTCAGGGTGTGTGGGTGTCTATTTAGGGGCTCCTCCATATATTCAGGGTGTCTTTTTAGGGTTCCTCCATATATATTCAGGGTGTGTGGGTGTCTTTTTAGGGTCTCCTCCATATATTCAGGGTGTCTTTTTAGGGTTCCTCCATATATATTCAGGGTGTGTGGGTGTCTATTTAGGGGCTTCTCTATATATTCAGGCTGTGTGGGTGTAATTTTAGGGGCTCCTCCATATATTCAGGGTGTGTGGGTGTCTTTTTAGGGGCTCCTCCATTTATTCAGGGTGTGCAGGTGTCTTTTTAGGGGTTCCTCCATTTATTCAGGGTGTGCGGGTGTCTTTTTAGGGACTCCTCCATATATTCAGGGTATGTGGGTGTGTTTTTAGGGGCTCCTCCATATATTCAGGGTGTGTGGGTGTCATTTTAGGGGCTCCTCTATATATTCAGGGTGTGTGGGTGTCATTTTAGGGGCTCCTCCATATATTCAGGGTGTGTGGGTGTCATTTTAGGGGCTCCTCCATATATTCAGGGTGTGCGGGTGTGTTTTTAGGGGCTCCTCCATATATTCAGGGCGTGTCGGTGTCTTTTTAGGGGCTCCTTCATTTATTCAGGGTGTGTGGGTGTCTTTTTAGGGGCTTCTCCATATATTCAGGGTGTGTGGGTGTCTTTTTAGGGTCTCCTCCATATATTCAGGGTGTGGTGGGTGTCTTTTTAGGAGCTCCTCCATATATTCAGGGTGTTGTGGGTGTCTTGTTAGGGGTTCTTTTATATATTCAGGGTGTGTTGGTGTGTTTTTAAGGGCTCCTCCATATATTCAGGGTGTGTGGGTGTCTTTTTAGGGGCTCCTCCATATATTCAGGTGTGTGGGTGTGTTTTTAGGGGCTCCTCCATATATTCAGGTGTGTGGGTGTCTTTTTAGGGGCTCCTCCATATATTCAGGGTGTGTGGGTGTCTTGTTAGGGTTCTTTATATATTCAGGGTGTGTGGGTGTCCTTTTTAGGGGTTCCTCTATATATTCAGGGTGTGTGGGTGTCATTTTAGGGCTCCTCCATATATTCAGGGTGTGTGGGTGTCTTTTTAGGGGTCCTCCATATATTGGGGTGTGGGGTGTCTTTTAGGGGCTCCTCCATATATTCAGGGTGTGCAGTGTCTTTTTAGGGGTTCCTTTATATATTCAGGGTGTGCGGGTGTCTATTTAGGGGCTCCTCCATATATTCAGGGTGTGTGGGTGTCTTTTTAGGGGCTCCTCTATATATTCAGGCTGTGTGGGTGTCATTTTAGGGGTTCCTCCATATATTCAGGATGTGTGGGTGTCTTTTTAGGAGCTCCTCCATATATTCAGGGTGTGTGGGTGTCTTTTTAGGGGTTCCTTTATATATTCAGGGTGTGCGGGTGTCTTTTTTGGGGCCTTATATATAATCAGGCTGTGTGGGTGTCATTTTAGGGGCTCCTCCATATATTCAGGGTGTGTGGGTGTCTTTTTAGGAGCTCCTCCATATATTCAGGGTGTGTGGGTGTCTTTTTAGGGGTTCCTTTATATATTCAGGGTGTGTGGGTGTCTTTTTAGGGGTTCCTCTATATATTCAGGTGTGAGGATGTATTTTAGGGCTCCTCCATATATTCAGGGTGTGTGGGTGTCTTTTTAGGAGCTCCTCCATATATTCAGGGTGTGTGGGTGTCTTTTTAGGGCTCCTCTATATATTCAGGCTGTGTGGGTGTCATTTTAGGGGCTCCTCCATATATTCTAGGTGTGCGGGTGTCTTTTTAGGGGTTTTTATATATTCAGGGTGTGTGGGTGTCATTTTAGGGGCTCCTCCATATATTCAGTGTGTGGGTGTCTATTTAGGGGCTCCTCCATATATTCAGGGTGTGTGGGTGTCTTTTTAGGGGTCCTCATATATTCAGGTGTGTGGGTGTCTTTTTAGGGGTTCTCTATATATTCAGGCTGTGTGGGTGTCTTTTTAGGGGCTCCTCCATATATTCAGGGTTGTGGGTGTCTATTTAGGGGCTCCTCATTTATTCAGGGTGTGTGGGTGTCTTTTTAGGGTCTCCTCCATATATTCAGGTGTGTGGGTGTCTTTTTAGAGGCTCCTCCATATATTCAGGGTGTGTGGGTGTCTTTTTTAGGGGCTCCCTATATATTCAGGCTGTGTGGGTGTCATTTTAGGGGCTCCTCCATATATTCAGGGTGTGTGGGTGTCTTTTTAGGAGCTCCTCCATATATTCAGGGTGTGTGGGTGTCTTTTTAGGGGTTCCTTTATATATTCAGGGTGTGTGGGTGTGTTTTTAGGGGCTCCTCCATATATTCAGGGTGTGTGGGTGTGTTTTTAGGGGCTCCTCCATATATTCAGGGTGTGTGGGTGTCATTTTAGGGGCTCCTCCATATATTCAGGGTGTGTGGGTGTCTTTTTAGGAGCTCCTCCATATATTCAGGGTGTGTGGGTGTCTTTTTAGGGGCTCCTCCATATATTCAGGGTGTGTGGGTGTATTTTTAGGGGTTCCTCTATATATTCAGGCTGTGTGGGTGTCTTTTTAGGGGTTCCTCCATATATTTGGGGTGTGGGGTGTCTTTTTAGGGGCTCCTCCATATATTTGGGGTGTGGGTGTCTTTTTAGGGGCTCCTCCATATATTCAGGGTGTGCAGGTGTCTTTTTAGGGGTTCCTTTATATATTCAGGGTGTGCGGGTGTCTATTTAGGGGCTCCTCCATATATTCAGGCTGTGTGGGTGTCATTTTAGGGGCTCCTCCATATATTCAGGGTGTGCGGTGTGTTTTTAGGGCTCCTCCATATATTCAGGGTGTGTGGGTGTCTTTTAGGGGTTCCTCTATATATTCAGGGTGTGTGGGTGTCATTTTAGGGGCTCTCCATATATTCAGGGTGTGTGGGTGTCTTTTTAGGGGTTCCTCCATATATTTGGGGTGTTGGGTGTCTTTTTAGGGGTCCTCTATATATTCAGGGTGTGTGGGTGTCTTTTAGGAGCTCCTCCATATATTCAGGGTGTGTGGGTGTCTTTTTAGGGGTCCTCTATATATTCAGGCTGTGTGGGTGTCATTTTAGGGCTCCTCCATATATTCAGGGTGTGTGGGTGTCTTTTAGGAGCTCCTCCATATATTCAGGGTGTGTGGGTGTCTTTTTAGGCTCCTCTATATATTCAGGCTGTGTGGTGTCATTTTAGGGCTCCTCCATATATTCAGGGTGTGTGGGTGTCTTTTTAGGGGCTCTCCATATATTCAGGGTGTGTGGGTGTCTTTTAAGGGGTTCTTTATATATTCAGGGTGTGGGGTGTCTTTTTAGGGGCTCCTCCATATATTCAGGGTGTGCGGGTGTCTATTTAGGGGCTCCTCCATATATTCAGGGTGTGTGGGTGTCTTTTTAGGGGCTCTCCATATATTCAGGTGGTGTGGGGTGTCTTTTTAGGGGTTCCTTTATATATTCAGGGTGTGCGGGTGTCTTTTTAGGGGCTCCTCTATATATTCAGGCTGTGTGGGTGTCATTTTAGGGGCTCCTCCATATATTCAGGGTGTGTGGGTGTCTTTTTAGGGGCTCCTCCATATATTCAGGGTATGTGGTTGTCTATTTAGGGGTTCCTCCATTTATTCAGGGTGTGTGGGTGTCTTTTTAGGGGTTCCTTTATATATTCAGGGTGTGCGGGTGTCTATTTAGGGGCTCCTTCATATATTCAGGGTGTGCGGGTGTATTTTTAGGGGCTCCTCCATATATTCATGGTGTGTGGGTGTCTTTTTAGGGGTTCCTCTATTTATTCAGGGTGTGTGGGTGTCTTCTCCTCCATATATTCATGGTGTGTGGGTGTCTTTTTAGGGGTTCCTCCATATATTCGGGGTATGTGTGTGGGTGTCATTTTAGGGGCTCCTCCATATATTCAGGGTGTGTGGGTGTCTTTTTAGGGGTTCCTCCATTTATTCAGGGTGTGCGGGTGTCTTTTTAGGGTCTCCTCCATATATTCAGCGTGTCTTTTTAGGGTTCCTCCATATATTCAGGGTGTGTGGGTGTCTATTTAGGGGCTCCTCCATATATTCAGGGTGTGTGGGTGTCTATTTAGGGGCTTCTCTATATATTCAGGCTGTGTGGGTGTAATTTTAGGGGCTCCTCCATATATTCAGGGTGTGTGGGTGTCTATTTAGGGGCTCCTCCATATATTCAGGGTGTGTGGGTGTCATTTTAGGGGCTCCTCCATATATTCAGGGTGTTCGGGTGTCTTTTGGGGCTTCCAATATTTCAGGGTGTGTGGGTGTCTATTTAGGGGCTCCTCCATATATTCAGGGTGTGTGGGTGTCTATTTAGGGGCTTCTCTATATATTCAGGCTGTGTGGGTGTAATTTTAGGGGCTCCTCCATATATTCAGGGTGTGCGTGTGTCTATTTAGGGGCTCCTCCATATATTCAGGGCGTGCGTGTGTCTATTTAGGGGCTCCTCCATATATTCAGGGTGTGCGGGTGTCATTTTAGGGGCTCCTCCATATATTCAGGGTGTGTGGGTGTCTATTTAGGGGCTCCTCCATATATTCAGGGTGTGTGGGTGTCTATTTAGGGGCTTCTCTATATATTCAGGCTGTGTGGGTGTAATTTTTAGGGCTCCTCCATATATTCAGGTGTGCGGGTGTCTTTTTAGGGGCTCCTCCATATATTCAGGGCGTGCGTGGTGTCTATTTAGGGCTCCTCCATATATTTAGGGTGTGCGGGTGTCATTTTAGGGGTTCCTCCATTTATTCAGGGTGTGTGGTGTCTTTTTTAGGGGTTCCTCCATATATTCAGGGTGTGTGGGTGGTCTTTTTAGGAGCTCCTCCATATATTCAGGGTGTGTGGGTGTCCTTTTAGGGGCTCCTCCATATATTCAGGGTGTGCGTGTGTCTTTTTAGGGGCTCCTCCATATATTCAGGGCGTGCATGTGTCTATTTAGGGGCTCCTCCATATATTCAGGGTGTGCGGGTGTCATTTTAGGGCTCCTCCATATATTCAGGGTGTGTGGTGTCTTTTAGGGGCTCCTCCATATATTCAGGGTGTGTGGGTGTCTTTTTAGGGGTTCCTTTATATATTCAGGGTGTGTGGGTGTCTTTTTAGGGGTTCCTCTATATATTCAGGCTGTGTGGGTGTCATTTTAGGGGCTCCTCCATATATTCAGGGTGTGTGGGTGTCTTTTTAGGGGTTCCTCCATATATTTGGGGTGTGGGGTGTCTTTTTAGGGGCTCCTCCATATATTCAGGGTGTGTGGGTGTCTTTTTAGGGGTTCCTTTATATATTCAGGGTGTGTGGGTGTCTTTTTAGGGCTCCTCCATATATTCAGGGTGTGTGGGTGTCTTTTTAGGGGCTCCTCTATATATTCAGGCTGTGTGGGTGTCATTTTAGGGGCTCCTCCATATATTCAGGGTGTGTGGGTGTCTTTTTAGGAGCTCCTCCATATATTCAGGGTGTGTGGGTGTCTTTTTAGGGGTTCCTTTATATATTCAGGGTGTGCGGGTGTCTTTTTAGGGGCTCCTCTATATATTCAGGCTGTGTGGGTGTCATTTTAGGGGCTCCTCCATATATTCAGGGTGTGTGGGTGTCTTTTTAGGGGCTCCTCCATATATTCAGGGTGTGTGGGTGTCTTTTTAGGGGTTCCTTTATATATTCAGGGTGTGTGGGTGTCTTTTTAGGGGCTCCTCCATATATTCAGGGTGTGCGGGTGTCTATTTAGGGGCTCCTCCATATATTCAGGGTGTGTGGGTGTCTTTTTAGGGGCTCCTCCATATATTCAGGGTGTGTGGGTGTCTTTTTAGGGGTTCCTCTATATATTCAGGCTGTGTGGGTGTCAATTTAGGGGCTCCTCCATATATTCAGGGTGTGCGGGTGTCTATTTAGGGGCTCCTCCATATATTCAGGGTGTGTGGGTGTCTTTTTAGGAGCTCCTCCATATATTCAGGGTGTGCGGGTGTCTATTTAGGGGCTCCTCCATATATTCAGGGTGTGTGGGTGTCTTTTTAGGAGCTCCTCCATATATTCAGGGTGTGTGGGTGTCTTTTTAGGGGCTCCTCCATATATTCAGGGTGTGTGGGTGTCTTTTTAGGGGCTCCTCTATATATTCAGGGTGTGTGGGTGTCATTTTAGGGGCTCCTCCATATATTCAGGGTGTGTTGGTGTCTTTTTAGGGGTTCCTCCATATATTTGGGGTGTGGGGTGTCTTTTTAGGGGCTCCTCCATGTATTTGGGGTGTGGGTGTCTTTTTAGGGGCTCCTCCATATATTCAGGTTGTGCAGGTGTCTTTTTAGAGGTTCCTTTATATATTCAGGGTGTGCGGGTGTCTATTTAGGGGCTCCTCCATATATTCAGGTTGTGTGGGTGTCTTTTTAGGAGCTCCTCCATATATTCAGGGTGTGTGGGTGTCTTTTTAGGGGTCCTTCTATATTATCAGGCTGTGTGGGGTGTCTTTTTAGGGGCTTCCTCCATATATTCAGGGTGTGTGGGTGTCTTTTTAGGGGCTCCTCCATATTTTCAGGGTGTGTGGGTGTCATTTTAGGGGTTCCTCCATATATTCAGGGTGTGCGGGTGTCTTTTTAGGGGCTCCTCCATATATTCAGGGTGTGCAGGTGTCTTTTTAGAGGCTCCTCCATATATTCAGGGTGTGTGGGTGTCTTTTATGGGGCTCCTCCATATATTCGGATTGTGCAGGTGTATGACAGAACTGCACAACAATATAACTCCCAGCAAGGAGTCTCTGAACTGTAATAAAAGTTGACACACATCGCTCGCTGTAAATGACAGTTTTATTGACATAAAAAGGTCAAGATTTCAAGTAAAAACCTCTTGCCTTTGGCCCCGCCTCCAGCGTCATTCCCTAAAATGCGAGTGTCTCTCTCCGGTAAATGGGAATGTTGGGGCGAATGACTAACCCGGGGTGACATGAGATTTATTGACCATCTGGACAGAGGGATTATAAAACAAAGGGAGAAGCCAGTGACGCGTCTCAATAAACTTCCAAAAAATCGTTTTGCAAGTTTATGGGAAGCATTAGGCATCATGAGTAACGCTGGACTTACATATCCTTGTCTGCACGCCTGAGTAACCACATTTTAAAAAATGCGCAAAGAATAAATAAAAACAAATTTCTTCAAGATATTGTATAAAACAGAGAAAAAAGTTTCTGTAAAATCCAAACCTGAAGCCGACGAACCACAAGAAGTTTTAACACCTCATTGTATTCCACCCTCTGAATACAATGAGGTGTTAAAAGGGCAAATAAAGTGAGTTTTTCTTCCTTCTTCATAGTCACCATAATAAATCCACTCTGGTAAAAGAGGTATTTTAGCAATGGGAAGAATTTTTTATTTTATTTGTTTAATTCTTTTACTTTCAAGCTGTTAGTCCTGTTGTTTTTTATCAGCCGTCTATATATTACAGACTCAGCATGACTACAGACTCACAGCAGGCATTTCTGCTGTTCTTTGACTGGTGCGGATCGATACTGGGTTACAGAGTATAAAAAGGGCAGGTAGATAGAGAGGTCAGCTGGAAAAAATATCTGTTATTATTCGCATATCCCTTCTGCTACCGCTACTTTAACCCTAGAAGAGGGATCTCCGAGCCCCCTCCCCCGATGTTTTTGAACTACAGCTCCCAGGGTTCTCTGGCCAACTTCCGCATTCACAGGATTCTGGGAATTGTAGGCCATAAACATCTGGAGAGTGGCAGAGTTTGAGATCTCCGTCCTAGAGTAGTGATGGCGAATCGAACCTTGGCGTCTCAGATGTTTCTGAACTATGTGTCCCAATCCCATAATGTAAATAATGAAAAATAGTGACTACATTTCCTGCATATTTATTTTCTGGGTTAATCTGTAGATTTGTGTTGTTGTTGTTCTAATATCTTGCAATTTATTAATTTGTATTTCTGTAACAATTCAATGTTCTCTTGAACCCAGGACATACTTGAAAACGAGAGAAATCTCAATGTATCCTTCCTGGTAATATTACTTTATAAATAAAATAAAATATATAATGCTCAGTCAGCTTATGTGTGGTTAAGCATCATGGGACATGGAGTTCCAAAACATCTGGGGTGCCACAGTTCCCCATCACTTCCCTTGAGTGACCCTTTAAAGTTGTTTGTTAGTTTAATTCTCCATTGTTTATAGTAAAGAGCTGCAGAAACTGATGGTGATATAAAACCAGTAACAATAAAATAACAAGGAGATACATTGCAGTAACTTCCTTGTCAGCAGTGCCTGTGGATAGGACTCATTCCGCCCTCTAGTGGCCACTTTGTGTCATGTCACCCTCTCCCTTCCATATCAGTCTGAGCAGCTCGCCTGTAGGGCTCCTCTAGTGGCCACACAGTGTGTCCCCCCTCCCTGTGTGTCGAATCTGTTGCAACAAACTAACAGCTGCAGATAATGTAAAGCCCAAGGGCCTGGAGAAAGTGCTGCAGCAGAATGGGGGACTGGTGTGTGGCCTCCTGTAGACTTTGCTCTGCAGGTCATTTCCTGGCAGCCAGCAGAGGGCATTATCACCCCCCCCCCCCGTGCAAGGAGGGCAATCCATGGCATCATGGGGGGCATTGCACAGGCTGCAGGTCATTGCAAGGTCTGCCCATGCCCTGCCCAGCTCCTGCAAACTCAGCACAAAGGCTGCAGGGCCAAGGAGAGCTGCCCAGTCATACCCAGTGCTCAATGGGGGCATCCTGCCCATCTATAGGCATGTGTATGCTGCCAACACAAGGAACAGTGAGGGGTGCAGGCAGAGGTAAGTGGCACCATACTTCCCATGTGCCCCTATTCAATAGTGACAGTCCCCCTATCATGGCTCTGTATTGTTTTTGGGAGGGACTTTGCTATAAATGGAAAAGCATCTCAAAGTCTGACCCCCAGATATTTCTGTACTACAACTCCCATGATTCCCTGGCTAGTTAAAGCATTCTGTGCATTATAGGCACTAAAGTGTGTGTATGTGTTTGTTTGTGTGTGTTTAGTGTTAGTGTGTGTGTTTAGTGTTTGTGTGTTTAGTGTTAGTGTTAGTGTTTGTGTGTTTAGTGTTAGTGTTTGAGTTTGTTAGTGTTTGAGTTTGTGTGTGTTTAGTGTTAGTGTTAGTGTTAGTGTTTGAGTTAGTGTGTGTGTTAGACTGGTCATTTTGTGCCTTGTAAGAGGTTTTGGGTCTCCAGCCACTGTTATGTTATTACTTTTTTATTATTATTATTATTTTCATAACACCTTTCAAAGAATAGCAGAGTTCCTTTTTTTTTTTTCTGGAGTTCGGCGGTTTTTGGCGGCGGGGACCTTTGTGGTGAATAGGGAATTCTCTGCAGGGTCGGTGAAATGGAATTATCGGAGCACATAGATGTGCGCAGAACGAGAAAGCACCGGTGCTTTCTGAATAACCGTTAAGGCTAGGGTCAGACTAACGCATTTTTCACGTGCGTTTAGCCGCACGAAATTACGGCCGTGCTAGCAGCAAATGACTTCCAATGCCGGGGAACATACGACGAACGGCCGCACGAAAGTTTGTCCGTGCAACGCAAGTGGCCAACGAACGCATTTTTTCGAGAACGTCAAACCCCTACTACTGACGTACTGTCAGGATCCCTGGCTGTAGCCATCCTGAAACCCCCCCCCCTGGTGGTTCACTTCCATCCTGTTCCTGCCCTGCAGCCAGCATCCAGCAGTGTAAGAGTTAACACCAAAACACACGTGACTCACAAAATAAAGGGCTCTGCCCCTCAATGACGCATTGCTGGTTCATTACAGCTTTTGCTCACAAAGAGTAAACACCGTTGCTGATCTGCTACCCCTGTTCAGTATTCCTGCTACTACAACCATCATTTCCATCATCCTTCTGCAATCAACCTGGTCAGTTCTCATATTCATCCACCCTCCTCTACCCTTATCCTCTGTTTATCGGTGCAGACCACTGCATCCTGGGCTCCTACCCCTGCCATCCAGGTGCCACCCAGGTACCATCCCCACGTTCCTGACACGTACAGAGTGCGCTGCGGCCGCATAGCGGCGTGTTTGCGTGATTGGGAGACGTCAGACGCTGCACACGTCCGGCCAACATAACGTCCAGACACAAAAAGTGTTTTATTGATGATCCGTACAAAATCACAGACGAAAATGCGCATCGTATGACCGCTATCGCGTATTCCGTGAAAAAATACGTCCATTCGTTCGAACGCACTTTTTCACGGACAACGCGAAAAATGCGTTCGTCTGACCCTAGCCTAAGGCCGGGCGCACACGAGCGCACTTCAGAGTGGAAGGAACGTCCGTGATATTGGACGTTCCTTCCACTCGACGCCCGCCGGCCCCCCCCCCCTCAGCTCTGCAAAGCGCGATCGTCCTATGGAGGATCGCACTTTGCAGCCCCGTCGACACACATTCTAGCGCATTGACGGTGAGGATCTCTAGGCGGACACATGCTACGCGTGCGCACACAAGCGTGTGACCGGCCCTGTCGCAGCGTCTCATGGCTGCGATGGGCGCCGGTAAGTACGGGCGCACTAGGTGCACTTGTGTGCACCCGGCCTTACACATCTGATCCAGGAGGCACCGATACTGGCTCTTTATTTTTCATGCCGCGATCCGAAATCTATCATTTTCGATATCCTGATGCAGTGTGATGCGTCTGTGTAACAACATTCAGGGTTATTCAACGAGGTTCGAAAACTCACAGCACGTTCGGTGACTTTTTGTTCCCTGCACTTCGTTCGATTTGGCGATCCTAGTTCGCCGACCCTGCGGTGTATTCAGCAAGCAACGCAGGGCCCCCGTAGTGCAGGGAAAGCTCGCCGCAAACCCGCCGAACACTCACCGAAACCCGCAGAAACAGCTGGATTAACCACGCTGAGCACACCAGAGCATCCCGACTAGCCACCGATCACAGCGCAGAGCAGCCGCCGGAAAAACCCGACACGCAGACGGAGGTTGGGAAAAAAAAAGTATGCTTGAATGTTTGAAAATTGAAACGCTGTTTGCAAAGAAACTACTGAGCGAAAATGTCTGAAATTTACATATAAAATCCAATGAATGATAATAAAAAGGACTGTTACAGAAAAAAGGAAAAAAAAATTAAAAAGGAAAAAAAATTTGTCAAAAAATGCCTAATAGATCCTAAAAAAATCTAAAAATAAAAATACTTTTTATTGCAGAATAAAATGATAAACGGTTTATTAGATATCGAATTAAAACAGGATTATTTTTAACATTGACGCCTATGGGATTCTCCTGAATAAACCTGCCGCATGAAACCACCGAATGGCAGGGCATTTCGGCTACTTTTCACTGCTGTTTTTTGTTCTCTGAATAGACGAAGCTATGGGGAATTCACTGGCCTCGAACAGGCACCGTATGTGCAGGCAATTCGCCAACATTTGGCGAATTGCCTGCTCTCTGAATAGCCGAATGGCCCCGACATGTCGCTGTACACTGAATTTCACTGTTCAGTTACATTTCGGGGCCAGATCGACTCTCCTTTGAATAACCCTGATTTGTCTCCAGCTTCTGCTATTAACCCTGAATGGACCAGTAATGACATAAATCATATTTACGTTAAAAAACAGGTCTTATTTTGGGCTAGGATTGTTTTTTTTTTTTTTTTTTATATACCTATCTGATCATGTCTTTCACCTTGCAGGTACCTGGAATTGTTAGAAAAGGTAAAGTTTGGCGGCGGTGAGAATGCCATCCTGCGGCATACCCAGAGGAACAAAAAGCTGCTGGTGCGGGAGAGGCTGAGGCTGCTGCTGGACGACCAAGCTTTTTTAGAGCTTTCTCCGTTTGCCGGCCTGGGTTTGACATACGGTGATGTACCGGCGGCGGGCTGTCTGTCAGGTAAGGGCAGTGCAGTGCAGGGTGTATAATCCTATAGTGTTTTTTGTCATCCACTAATTAAATTATATCTACTGCCAAACGGCATCTGCATTCTCTTGAAATCGTCCCCGGTCACTTCACTCGGCCAATGATCTGTTATTATCCCCTCCTCGTACCCTCACCGCTCACTCTCAGCTTCAGGATTTTCCCTAAACTGCCCTCTATCTATAGATCTCCCTCACATCCCACTCTCCCCGTACCTCCAGTGCTGTGTGTCTGAGGTCTGGAATGTGTGTGTGTGTATATGTATCTATGTATCTGAGGTTTGGCGTGTCTGGGTATACATGTATCTGAGGTTTGGCGTGTCTGGGTATACATGTATCTGAGGTTTGGCGTGTCTGGGTATACATGTATCTGAGGTTTGGCGTGTCTGGGTATACATGTATCTGAGGTTTGGCGTGTCTGGGTATACATGTATCTGAGGTTTGGCGTGTCTGGGTATACATGTATCTGAGGTTTGGCGTGTCTGGGTATACATGTATCTGAGGTCTGGCGTGTCTGGGTATACATGTATCTGAGGCCTGGTGTCTGTGTGTGGTCAGGGTGTGTGCAGGCCTGTGCAGTTTGTAAATGTGGTCTCTGGCCATACATTTGAATATTAACATAGATTGGACAGGCTTTCAGCAGAATCCTAAATTATTTATTGGAAAGTGTCACATGACTTCAAATAAAAGTGAGTACCTTGAAAAAAGTATTGTTGCATCCCTAGCCTGCATCAAATACATATATACAGTATATCTATCTCTTAATGAGCAGTAACAATAGCCAATACATTCTCCCATTGTTATAATATGAATCCTCTTCATTATTAATATTTCTTCGTTGTTTGTCAACTTCACATCCATTCAATATAAACACTCCATTAATATATATAAACCGCAAAGCCCGGGTTAAACCTTCTAGTCACTATGTAATCCTAAATCTGCAGTGCGCATCAGACGCCTCCGGCACCGTGATTCATATTCTTTATTGCCTCCAGCGGCTTCTAAAACTTCACAAATTAGTGTTTGTGTTCTTAGATCTCATGAGCAAATAGTAACCACCAGTTCACTCTTTCATGAATACAATTACCGGAGAGTTGAACTCCTTTATATAATCATAGCGGAGCGGGATGGAACGTTTATTGCCGCGTATCATATCAGAGCGCGTTGGTGTTTTGTTGGTGTTTGGTTTTAATTGTTCTAAATGAAAGTGAAGCTTTATTTATAAGGTTACTCCCATAGGGTAGGGTTTCTTTAACGACAAAAAATGGACCTCTGTTTTTAATAGGGTGTTCTTTTAAGGCTCAGTCAGTATGTTCCGGGGGGGGGGGGGGGTGCAGTAATTTAATCGCATGTTGGTCGCAGATGGTTCCTAATGCTTTTATTTATTCTAGGGGTTGGAAAAATTCATGGCATATGGTGTGTGTTCGTTGCTAATGATGCAACTGTGAAAGGAGGCACTGCGTACCCAATAACAGTGAAAAAGCAGCTGAGGGCTCAGGAGATCGCTCTACAGAACCGACTCCCCACCGTCTACTTGGTGGACAGCGGTGGAGCCTTCTTGCCGCTGCAGGTAGCCGCCCCCTTTTTCATGTTTTATGCCGTATTTTAAATATTAGTGCTGTTCGTGGTTGAAAAATATCTTTAATCTCCAGGCGGAACTGTTTCCTGACAAGGAGCATGGCGGAAGAACCTTCTACAACGAAGCCGTTATGTCCGCTTTGAAAATCCCGCAGGTAATCCCACTTCTGACACCAGTATGTAAGGATCTATAGTGGGATCCTCAGTCTTGTAAATTTTTCTGTTTATCCTCTCTGCTCTCTTCCCTCGAGAGTGATACCTGTTGTGCTCCAAGCCTCAGTCACAGGTATTGCGGTTCATTGTTTTTTATTAAAGGGACACTACCTCCAACATAAACTGTCACTCGCTTACTTGTGCATTACAAACAAACCACATTAAAAAAACACACGCTTCTGTTTTTTTTCTTTTGTTTGAAGTGTAAGAAAGGTAAAATGTAAAAAAGAAAAATAAAGTTAGGGTTTTTTTTTTTTTTTTTTTTTTTTATCCCCTGTTTCCGCTTTGTGGATTTTTCCCATGATGCAACATAAAAAAAAATTCCTCCAAGTTTTAGTTTACAGCTGTAGTTTAAGGAGGTGGAGGAGGGAACGTTTAGATAAGGCAGTAGGGGGCTATTGTTCTTTAGGCTACCTGAGATAAAACTGGCAGATGAATGAGATAAAAAAGGAATCTTAAAAGACTTCTAATCTACCCCCTGGTGATGTCCTTTGAATGCACCCCACACAATACAAAGATGTGAGTCAGTGATTTATTGAGTTAGGATTAGGGTTACTATTGGTGGTTAGGGCTAGGATTACTTTTATGATTTGGATTAGGGTTACCTTTAGGATTAGGTTTACTGTTGGGGTAACGTTTAGGGTTAGGACTAGGATTACTTTTAGTGCTTGGATTAGGATTACCTTTAGCCTTAGGGTTACCTTTTAGGTTTAGGGCTTGGATTAGGATTACCTTTAGCGTTAGGGTTAGGATTACTTCTAGGGCTTGGATTAGGATTACCTTTAGCATTAGGGCTAGGATTACGTTTAGGATTTGGCTTATTTTTAGGGTTAGAGTTGCTTTTAGGATTAGTTTTACTGTTGGGGTAATGTTTAGGGTTAGGACTAGGATTACTTTTAGGGCTTGGATTAGGATTACCTTTAGCGTTAGGGTTAGGTTTACTTCTAGGGCTTGGATTAGGATTACCTTTAGCGTTAGGGTTAGGATTACTTCTAGGGCTTGGATTAGGATTACCTTTAGCGTTAGGGCTAGGATTACGTTTAGGATTTGGCTTATTTTTAGGGTTAGAGTTGCTTTTAGGATTACGTTTGGGATTTTTCAGATCGGTTAGAAATCATTTATTAAGACGATTTGGAATTTCAGGTTCTCACAAATCACCGAAATAACAATATTTGGTCCAAAAATCGGATGAAATAAAATGCATGTGTCTAGTATCTGATGTCTGCAGAAAAGATTAACTCTTTGTTCATCTTTTAGTATTTCTATGGTGCTAGTTTGAAGACCGTATGTAATATCTAGACATGTGGCCGATGAGCTGAGCTCGCTACAGTGGTGTAACAATCGAGGGGGGGGGGGGGGCAGCCGGTGCGGGTGCCCCGGGTGCAGGGCTGAGGGGAGGGGGGGCGCCGGCCCCCGGTTGTTACGCCCGGAGACCTGGGGGGCAGGACTCGAGTCTTGCGGGAACGCAGGTTCCCGCTGTGGACCGAGCCCGACAAAGTGCCGGGGGCAATTTGCCGGAGGCCGCATTGCTATCCTACGAGCGGCCACCAGCATAAAGCTCGGCTGGGGATCTAGTCGCCAGCCAGCCGCGATCTCGCGAGATCTGGCTGGTGGTTAGATCCCCAGCCGCGCAGCAGAGCTTTATGCTGGCGCCTGCTCAAGGAGGGAAAGCACGCAGCCGCCGGCAATGACAAGGAGAGGTGAGCTGGAGGCAAATGCATCCATGGGTGAGCTGGGGGGGGCAATATTTCCATGTGTGAGCTGGGGGGGCAATATTTCCATGTGTGAGCTGGAGGGGGTACCCTGGGCCCATGGTATGGAAAGGGTTTGCAGGGCTGTGCAGATGGGGTGCCACGTGTGTTCTGGCAGCATGGAAAGGGTGCACTGGGCAGCCCACACCTGGGTTACCCTACACTGCATAGCTGCAAGGGGTATGTGCTGGGAGGGGGGGGGATCCAGAGCCTGTGTATATATAATTCTGGGGGTCCAGTGCCGTGTATATAATTCTGGGGGTCCAATATTTTGTCCCGGTCCGGGCCTGCTTATAACAAGAGTGGACGTTTATATAATGGGGGGGGGATTTTCTGCCCCGGGCGCCCATAACTCTGGTTACGCCACTGGCCGTCTCTATACTGGCTTCTTCTAGATCCATGTGTACGTGTGAAGAGGAGGAGGTGTTGTTGTTGATTTTTGAATCTTCTTTTCAGTTCGTGATATCCGTGTCTGATGCCGCGATCCATAATACACCAGTAATGTATTGTCATTGAGGCAGGTGGCTGTGGTATGCGGGTCCTGTACCGCCGGAGGAGCTTATATTCCCACAATGGCTGAGGAAACCATCATAGTGGACCGGATCGGGACGATATTTTTAGCCGGCCCTCCCCTGGTCAAAGCCGCCACCGGAGAGAGCGTTTCATCCGAGGACCTTGGAGGAGCGAAACTGCACTCACAGTAAAGTATTTCCACTTTTTTGCGTTTTTTTTTTTTTTTTTTTTTTATCTGCCCTCCTCGATGGCGTGCCAGCCTTTACATACCGGTCACATGACACTATAGTCTCTCTACGTCTCCGGTCAATATACGTTCGTTTAGATGGAATTTACCTTCCTCTTTCAGAGTCAGTGGGTGCGTTGATCATTTTGCTCCAACAGAAGATGACGCGTACAGCCGTGCCCGACATATTATCTCCGCCGTCAATTACGACCCTGTGCCTGAAGAAACTACTGACTACGAGGAGCCTTTGTATGACCGGCACGAGCTCCCAGGTCTCGCTCCTCGAGATTATAGCTGCACGCTTGATGTGAAACTGGTATAATTTTGGTTTCTATCGTCTGTCGTTTTGTCTGTCTGTTGTCGTCTATTTGTTGTCTGTGTCTGTGTTTCTGGCTGTTGCCTATTAGTCGTCTGTTTATAGCTGTTGCCTATTTGACACTGGTCTGCTGTTGTCTGTGTTTCTGACTGTCTATTTGTCTGCTGTCGTCTGTTTCTGGCTGTTGCCTATTGGACTGTCGTCTGTGTCAGTTTCTGGCTGTCGTCTACTTGTCTGCTGTCAGCTATGAGATTGTTGTCTGTCTTTCTGGCTGTCGTGTATTTGGCTGCTGTCGGCTATGTGTCTGTCGTCTGTGTTTCTGTGTGCCGTCTATTTGTCTGTTGCCGTCTGTGTTTCTGGCTGTCGTCTGTGTCAGTTTCTGGCTGTCGTCTATTTGTCTGCTGTCAGCTACGAGTCTGTTGTTTGTGTTTCTGTCTGTCGTCTATTTGTCTGTTGCCGTCTGTGTATCTCTATCTTTGTTTCATCCATCTCTTATTTTCTCTTTCCATTTCTCTGTGCGTCTTTATGGAAAATCTCACTAACCATATTTTTTGATCGTCGCTTCCTTTCCCCTTTTCTCTTCCCCTTCGTCCGCACGTGCTTGTGATGTCATTTTGCTGCTCGTTGTATCTCGTTACGTTTTATTGCGGTGACCAGTAATTCTCTGCTCGCAGATCCTCAGTCGGATCGTTGACGGGAGCAAATTTCGGGAATTTAAAGCGGATTATGGGACGTGTTTAGTTACAGGATTTGCTTCCATTGACGGGTACGTTGATATAATCTCCTGGTGATTTATTTATTAAAATGTGAACATAAAACTGTTAATGAAAAATAAATGTGTGTGTGTGTATATGTATATATATATATATATATACTTTACTGAACATACCAGATGGGTGCTTCTCGTGATAGATGGTGACCGTACACCAAGGGGAGAGCATCACATCACACAAACTACACCTGTGACAAAACTTCTAAAGATATTCAAGGTTTTTAAAGATTTGACAAGATTTTCTTATTATTTTTTCCACACTCTAACTTAGGAAATGTAGTTAATTTATTATCAATCATTTGTATATAAATCCGTTCTTTCCCCGAGCTCCCAGAATTCCTGTTCTTGCCTCGCAGTTTCACCTTGGCAAATACAATGTTGTCGCACAATGCGCTTGCGTCATCGTTTCACTGTCATCTACTTAAAAGTAAGAAAAAAATAAATCTTGTGGAAAAGAAAACGTAACAATAATGTTACCCACCCCCCAAACAAAACCATCTTACCATCCTAATATTAGGAGATACCTTTAAAGCATGACTTATTGCCGCGTCGTTCACCGCAGTGACCGTAAGGTGGTGTCCTAGTGGGAGTGAACCGATTTTTAGGATAATCCATTGGTGTTTCTGCTCTTTCCGGGCAAATTTCTTCTAAAATTCCTCCAAGATAGATTTAAAAAAATAACCCTCAGTTTTGAGACTGAAATAAACAAGATACTGTATCTTTCATCATTCGCCTGCTGATACAGTCTGTGTTTATCCACCTCCATATAATGCGTAACGAGGCAGGAACGCCTGGCCTTGTGGGCTTTACCAGATGGTTTTATGTTGGTTACCGTGGTCGGGTCATTACACGGTCTCTCTCGGTGCAGAAACCAAATCCTGCCTGTTTCTCCTGCAGACACTTGGTTGGAATCGTGGCAAGTAACGGAGAATTGACCCACAATGCTTCGCTGAAAGGCTGTCACTTTGTTCAGCTGTGCAACCAGCGAGAGATTCCTCTCCTGTTTCTGCAGAACACGACCTCCCGGGCATCACTGCCGCCAAACCAAGCCAAGGTACAGGCCATGCCTAGTGCTCGCATTTCACTGGTTCTTCTTCCTTTTCCTTGTTTAGTTTCCAGTGATTTCTTCATAAATTTACCCTCTTTTTAAATTTTTTTTTTTTTTTTTTTTTAGGCGGCGGAACAAACGAATCAGATAAAAGCTCAGGCGTCGATGATGGCGGCCGTCGCGTGCGCCACTGTCCCTAAAATCACTTTGGTTATTGGTGGCTGTCACGGAGGGGAAAGCTTTGCCATGGTAAGATAAATGATGTCATTCCTCTCACCGCTTTCTGGCTCTGTTTATATAAGGTGTGTGTGTGTCAAAATAAAATGTAAGAGGACATTGGGACAGAAGCTCCATAGAGGAACATGGAAGCTTGCCCTTTGGTCGTGTTGGAAAAGGTGTTTTATCTGACTCGCACCATTACAGAGGAAACCTGTACCATGTGCACAGCAGCAGGTTCCAGCTCTAATGCAGATACGGGGCAGGATTGGCACAAAACCCCCTTCACTGCCGAGACTGACTGTACTCTATCTGCAAGACACCTCCTGGTACCCAAATCTCACGTATAATCGATCTGGTGTTCCACAGGAGCAATGCAAAGGAATTTTGTTTATTGCAAACAAAATTCATTTGCATTTGGGCTCCAGAACATGCCCCTAATGTTGTGGCACTGTGGGCACGATGCCCGGGGTGCTAACACTTTTTTTAAAAGCAGCTGGGGAATGTCTCTGACATCTCCCCCACTGATCTTGCACGGAGTCCTGAACTGCAGTAACGCCATTCAGCCAGCAGATGGTGACATACTGGTCAGTCTGCCTCCACTTTATCTCTTCTTACACAAAGAATTGGAAGCATTAATTCACAGTGATCTGTCGCAGCAGGTTTCCGCAAGAAAGGTTTGCGGCTCAAGCGAAGCAGGAGGGACCCGTTATCCCTAACAACCACACTCGTTAGAATTCATGGCTCAGCCGGAGATGGGCCCAAAGTGTTTTGGTTAAGTTAGTATTTATTATTACTAAATATATTTAGGAAATCGCCAGCATGTTCTGCAGCGCTGTACAATGGGCACAGGTATAGACAGGGTTACAATACATTGAACAACAATTGATAAACCAGTACAGGAGGAAATGAGGGCCCTATTCCCATAGGAACTCACAATCTAGAAGGGTTGGGGTGGAAGCAGGAGGAGAAGACCACAAGGTGAGAGTGATGGGCTGCAAGGTGGGAGGGACGGACTGCAAGGTGGGAGGGACGGACTAGTATCTTGCGTTTTGCTTTTGTTAGAATGTTGGTTTTGTTTGTTTTTGTTTTGTAGCTGCGTATTTTCACTTTGCGTGACGACTTCTCATCTCTCAGTGCGGCAGGTCTTTTTCGCCGAACTTCTTGTTCCTGTGGCCTAACGCAAGAGTGGCCATCGTAGACCCAAACACCGCCGCAACGAAGGAATCCCCAGATGACGAAAGAGCATTGCAGAAAAAGTAAGCGCTTCCACGGGGTTGTATGTAAAAGGAGCATCAATTGCATGTTTCCCTTATTTGCAGGGGGTTAATCCTGTTTCTTCAGCCTTTGGAAGCCCCGACACGTCGCCCGAGACCCTTCCCTTCATTGGTTCTCAGCAAGGGGAGGGAGTTTCTGTCCTTTTCTGTTCAGTGTCGAGGAGGGGGTTGAAAGTTACAGATTAAAACTGGGTGAGAGGTGGCTGCAGAGAAACGGAGCAAAAAACCCGAGCTGTTTGGTTACTGAGCTAGAAATGAGAACGTCGTCGATGTTCAGCAAAACTAATTTTCACAGATTTTTAGAGGAAGTGCTAAAAGGAGTATTTTTAATCTGTTAACAAATGCTATAAAGTGGAGGCGGGTACATGTGTCAGCTTGATTTCCTCCAGTTTGCCACGAGATATAAAGCGAAGCAATAATTTAAAGGGCCAGTACCACAAAAAAAATGAAATGTCCTTATTGTGTTTATGTGATGTTGCTGATTTCTTACACGTAATTTGTATGTTTAGTTGAGAAAATATTTTCCTCTATGTGTCACTGGGTGCATCCATTGTGTGATATTTTCCTCTGTATGTGTCACTGGGTGCATCCATTGTGTGATATTTTCCTCTATACGTGTCACTGGGTGCATCCATTGTGTGATATTTTCCTCTGTATGTGTCACTGGGTGCATCCATTGTGTGATATTTTCCTCTATACGTGTCACTGGGTGCATCCATTGTGTGATATTTTCCTCTATACGTGTCACTGGGTGCATCCATTGTGTGATATTCCGTGTTGTAAACTGCCCCCCCCCCCACACAGTATCTTTCCATCACTTGCTCCTCACTGTGTGGCTTTGGTCATAGAATGGAGTGAGTGGGTCAGTCACGACTCACATCATTGTATTGTGTGTGGGATGTATTCAAAGAACATCACGGGGTAGATTAGAAATCTTTTAAGCTCCCTGTCTTATCTCATTCTGCATCATGGTCGAGCATCATGGGACATGTAGTTCAGAAACCTGTGGTGTGTCATGGTTTGGAACCCCTGAGATAGGGGCTCGTGTACAATGTAGCACAGACGTGTGACCGTTATATTAGATGTCGAGTTGTTGTTTTTGAGCCTTTTAAGTCGTGGTCATTGGTCGCCTTGCGGTGGGATTGGGCGAGCGCGCAGTGTGGGTAATTAATTAGCCGTTTTATCGTTTGCTGCCGCCAGCATCGTGTTTTTTGATATGTGCTGGGTCATGTTCCTTTCAGTGAGTGGGCGCCCGGGTCGCCTGTGACTAATCCTTTTCTATGTGTGTGACTGTGATTCTGTGGATCCGTAGGCTCCGAGAAGAAAGCTGTGCGTTCTACTCCTCGGCCAGGCTGTGGGATGACGGGGTGATATTACCCGAGGACACCAGAGAGGTGGGTATCATGGACATATGCCCTGGAGATAGAGATCTGTCATGTCTGCATCTGGCTGTCTGTTTATTTAACCACTTACTGACATCGTGGCGGCCTATGAGGTCATGCGGTCATTGCTTTAACGCCCAGTGACATCATGCACTGAAACCCGCATTCTGAGCCGCAGAGGGTTTAGGAATCACGCTTTTTGATGTTGCTGATTGTCTGAAAAACCAACTCAGACTCAGGATATGTAACGTGTTCCCACACTCAATGCAAATCTCTCAATCTGTCCTGAGTTACTTTGTTTCCTGTTCATTATGGAGATATAATATGTCATCGCAAATTAATCTTGTTTGTTGCAAACTAATTTTGTTTGCATTTGGGCTCCCACAGTTTTAGCCCCCTGGATATCATGCCTGAGGTCCTAACACATTTTAAAACCAGTTGGGAATGTGTCTGAATGGCATCTCCCCGGTTGATCCTGCACAGAGACCTGATCTGCAGTAACTCCATTTGTCCAGCAGATGGCGACCTCTCCCTGCCACAGATTATACAGTAAGGAATACATTGAGAATATTCCAAAATATTTCTTACTCTATAATTATGATTAAAAAAAGAAAAAAAACGCATTGGTTCCTGAAAATGTTTTTTTTTTTTTTTTTAACTCACTGGGTAGTGAACGGGTTAATGAGAGGTTCATTACATGAGATTTTCTGGGGGATCCATGATTCCCCCGCCCCCAATAAAATGAGTGAATTCAGGCCAAATACTCTTCAGGACATATCATCCTAATGCCTTCCTAACATTCATACCTTTTTATTAACCCCTTAAGGACCAATGATGGATCTGTTCCGTCATAAATGCATTGACTATACAGACCCTAACTATATCTGTTTCTTTCTGATGTGGGAGGAGGAAAGTTTCCCAATTCCTGAAACTCCGCCTCTCCTCTGGATTGTAAACTCATCTGATCAGGATCCAACACACCCTTCGTGTCTGCTTCTTGAGTATATGTGTCATTTCGTTAATTTGTCATTCTTCATTGTACCACGCTGCGGAAACTGTTGGAGCTATATCATTAACCGGTGCTGATGCTCGTTACCCTGAAAATCTAATCTTAATGTAAACATTACACCAGTTAATGTTGATTTTATTTATTTATTTTTTTATTATTTCTATTACCCCCCCCCCCTTCTCAGGTCATTGCAAAGTGCCTTCGGATTATCAATCAACAGAAGTACCAGTCGCCCACTTTCCAAGCGTCCCCCATGCTCAGAATGTGATATATATATATTTTTTAAAGAATATTTTTAAGCCTGTAAATAAATATGATAAATTTAATAAGCGTTTATAAACCATTGTTTAATGATTTATTATAAAAGTGTTTTGAGTTGAAGTTTATCGGGGAGCGCTGCACTTCTTTTTTTTTTCTTCTCCAGCCAAACTTAACTCTTCACTACGGAGTTATTTTCCGGAAACTCGCTGCCAGGAACCAGTGGATTTCTGAACATCACTTTCCGTCAGTTAGTTATTGGGACTATTCCCACTTTATAATCAAAGTCTGATTTACTTCCAGATTGTGAGTTCCCACGGGAATAGGGCCCTCGTTTCCTCCTGTTCTGGTTTGTCAAATGCTGTTCAGTCTCCGTGTATTGTAACCCTGTCTATATTGTGCCTGAAAGGTATTTTAATATGATAGGTAGTGTGAATCCACCCCCCCCATTATAAGTGTCAAACCCTGCAAGTCTTTTACTTGCATAGGATGTTAGCCTGTGGAATTTAGCCATTTCCTTTGTGTGCAGGAAAGGGTGTGTGAACAGTGGATGCTAGAAAAGTGTATGCTAGAAAAAGCCATCTCTGAATCAATATAGTAATTTTTGACTCACTGTTGGTTAAACTCTGACGTAGAAATGTATCTGTATGCTGATTGGCTATAAGTTCTTTGAAATCTAATAAAAGACCTGTCTAAGGAAGGATATTTCAGACAGGACTGACGCTACATTGCTTTGTGGCTGATTTTGTTGTCTCTCGCCATGGTGCAGCGCCGCGCCCTGTTTTCAACTTTGATATATGAGAAGAAACTTGAAAAAGGTTTATTGAAATTTCATAAATGGTAATTATTATAGGGAGTTTGTTTTGTTTGCTTTAAATCCAAATTTATCAGTTGTTGTCTGAAGTGGGATTTGCCATTCGAATGTATCCTTACATTTGCTTGTTCAGATTTTGCGAACCTGCCTCCAGGCTTGGTTTTTGTTTATTTTCCTTGACGTTAAAGCTATGGTTCAGAGCTTGTTGATTTTTTAAAAAAAATTTTTGGTGCAAGGTTGGACTCTTTGTCTTGATTTGTTTTTGTCATTTTATGTATTGTAGTAAAGGAAAATCGTTTGAGGACCTCACGTGTGTTTGAACTCGCCCGCTGTGTTGAGTATTTGTATTTGCTGGAAATTGAACTCATAAAAAAAAGAAACGAGATGTTTCTAGTTGTTTTGTCTCCGTTCTGTGTCTATCTTGTACTTCAATTCTGGTGTTTCTGGGTCGTCCATATCTTGTAATTGTGAGAATTTTATTTTAATTGATTAGATTTTCATTTCTTCTCATATAGCAAAAATGATTATCTCCCATTGAGAGACAGTTTTTTCTTTTTCCTCTTATTTTTTTTATTGCGCGCTGCTGCCATTTTTTTATTTTTTTGCTGCATGTGTTTGCGCGCTGATTCTAAAGGATTTGCTAACTGTTTTTTCTTTCAGATTGCATGTTTGTTTTTGTTTTATTTTTTATTTTGTTTCTGGCCATTGATTGCGTCTGTTTATTTAAATATTTGTCTTTACTAACTATTAATGTATGTGTTTATCTTTGTTTTGTATTTCGTAGTTTTGATATTATGTTTTTTATATGTAATTTATGTATAGGGACTGCTTTTCGTAAACCAGGTTTCTTTGTTTCTGTGTCATTACTGCCTTGCCTCGTGTAAAAAAAAAAAAGTAAAAAAAAAAAAGGCACAGGAAATGGAGACAATAGGGCTTTACTTTTACAGTGACTTTCAAAAGCGCCTGCTAACTTTTTTTCTCTTTTTCATACATTCATTTTTTCTCTCTTTGTTCTTTTTTTATTTAATTAAAAGAAACTCTTTATTTGTAATGTATAATGTTATTATGTGTTTGTATAAGGACTTTTTTTTCTTTGAATGCTAGTAGTCTTTTAGCAGTGCAAGTTAGATAATGGAATATGTAGTTATTTTTGTTGTTCTGTGAGTATCTATTTGGGATAATTGAACAGTATATACAAATGACATGTGTCTAATGCTTTGAATGACTGTAGTAGCAGTTGAATTCTGGAGCTGTTAGTGCTTTATAAAACTGTAACTGTTGTGGAATTGGGCGCAGTTTGAGTGCTTCGGCGTGCGTACAGTAGAGGAACAGAAGAAAGTAATTATGGGAGCTGGATTTACTGTAAATGGATTATAAATTGATGTATGATACACTAATAATATATATATATATATATATATATCTCAAGGTGATGGGCTCAAAGTTGTACATTTTCCCAAGAGAGGCGTGGTCGGTTATTTTGCTCTGGTCTTTGTTTGAGTCCAGCACTAAGGGATTGACCGCACCTTAATATAGGTTATAGGTTTTGCCAAAATGGCTGACTGAGATCATTTACAGTGTTTGTAACTTGTATAATGGAATATATATGTAGGTTCATGTTTAGTTGTTTGGAATCTAAGAGGATGAAGTGATATAAAGCTGAAGGATTTGAGTGAAATTTTAAAGGAAAGCGCCTACAGGTTTAGTAGCGCTGTACAAAGGAATTTAGGCAGATTTCAAATAAGAGAAGGTGGTTTTTTGGTTTTATTTTAGTTGACTAAGGAAGATGGAAGGTTGTAGTTTGGTATCTGAGTATTGTTTGATTGTTTTCTTTTTTCTGCAGTGGTAGCCAGATGTCTAGTATTATTTTTTTTGCTGTCTGATGTTTTTGTCTTTTGGTGTGAAGTGCAATAGCGTATAACTTTGCCTCCATTGAATATTCTTGGAGGGAATAAAACAGGTTGTAAAATAGCTGCACAAACACCTCACGTTTGAATGTTTGTTTTTAACCAATATTCTTAAAAAAGATTATTGATGTTTATTAAGAATCTTTTTCTCTGAGTTTCCTCTGAGAACTTTGTGCTAATTAACGCGTCAAGTTTTAAACATGCCCTTCTATACTTTCTTTCCCAGTTCGTGATATTTTTGTTGTTTTTTTATTTGAATTGAAGTTCACATTCTTTTCCTAGTCTCCTCCATTTTGTCTCACTCATGACCCCTCCTCTCCTCCGTGTTGTCTCACTCATGACCACTCCTTTTCTTTGTGTCCAAAAAAATGTGTTGCATTTTTTTCTCCATTTTAAAAGTATTTTAACTAGGGATGCACCGATACCACTTTTTTAAGACCGAGTACGAGTACCGATACTTTTAAAAAGTACTCACCGATACCGAGTACCGATACTTTTATTTAATGTCATGTGACGCTTTCCAATAGGAACAGACCTCATAAAAATTTATATGAGATTGACCGCAGCTCACATGGATTTGCCCCCAGGTCTCATGGATTTGCCCCCAGCTCACATGGGTTTGCCCCCAGCTCTGATGGATATGTCCCCCAGCTCTGATGGATATGTCCCCCAGCTCTGATGGATATGTCCCCCAGCTCTGATGGATATGTCCCCCAGCTCTGATGGATATGTCCCCCAGCTCTGATGGATATGTCCCCCAGCTCTGATGGATATGTCCCCCAGCTCTGATGGATATGTCCCCCAGCTCGAACGCTAGCCGTGTGCATGTAAAGCACGCGGCCAGCGTTCCCCTCCGGCGCGCCAAATACTCACCCTTCCTGAAGTTCCGGTCGCTGGGCAGTGATGCGGTCACGTGGCCGCCGGGCGCATCTGTGACGCTGCCTCCAGCCGAGAGGCAGCGTCACAGGAGCGCCCAGTGGCCGCAGGAACGCATCACTGCCCAGCGACCGGAACTTCAGGAAGGGTGAGTATTTGGCGCGCCGGAGGGGAACGCTGGCCGCATGCTTTACATGCACGCGGCCAGCTTCCCCAGCCCCGCGGATACCGGCAAGCCGGCCCAGCGCCGGCTTCCGGTATCGGCGGGATGTATCGGGCCGTTTGCACGAGTAACAAGTACTCGTGCAAACGGCAATATAGGCCCCGATACCGATACTAGTATCGGTGCATCCCTAATTTTAACCATATGAATTTTAAAGTTTTTGACGGGAAAAAAATGTATTATTAACCTAAGTTTTTACTTTAGGTGAAAATTACCCATGCATGCCAACTTTGCTCAAGCTAGATGGAAGATTATGTGATACCAATATTGATAAAGATGTTGGAATTGAAGGAAATTTACTCAAACACATTATCATTTCACATTGCAATGTTACATCAACCGGATAATAAGGAATTATCAGACACCAGGCAATAAAACAATCTAATTATCGACAACTCATCAATAAATCATGCTATTTATAGAAGATCATTGATTTGGAAATACAACTTAAGACATGTCAGTTTTACAAAACTGTTATTTTCAACCAATAAGACAGAAGACAAAGAAAGAAGATAATGTATTTTTATATGCTGATGTCATCTAAGTGATAATTATTTTGTGTCTTTTATTATTTTATATTTTATTTTTGTTGTTTAGTTACAATCAATATTGTTCAAATTCCCCGACACATTTAGGATTACAGGAGATCACATCCAATTAAAATTAGAGTTAATTAATGTATTTAGGAACATATAATTTAATGCATTTGCATAAATACGTTTCATGACATATATAGTGGTAAATGGAAAGTTTTAATTCGATAAAATTAATGCTGTTTTTATTTTTTTGATTTCATTTGAGGATTGGTGTGTTTTATAAACACCAGGTTTGTTTCACAACACCGAACAAGACTGAATAGGATAGTAATTTAAAAAAAAATAAATTATATTTAATAAAAGGGTGGAATATGCACTTCGGCTATTTCCCTTTTGAGCCAAAGTTGCGTATATATATTTTTCTCTAACAATGAGTCAGAAGTAGTATAATATTTTTATTGCGTGAGGCCGACAGGCTTCGCGGGGACATTTTGAAATTTATTATCTGTGTCTCTTCTTGTGTAAATTAACATTTTTATTGTTTTCGTGCATTTGAGAGTGACAATGAATGAATGGATGTATATGATTAGCGGGGTATACCATATTTTCTTTTCTTTTTTTATTTTCTTTATTGTTGCTAAAACCATATCACATCATCAAGAAACCTGACAGTCACAATGACTGCATATGGAACGAATCATGGACATTTTGTGTCCTAGGTCAAAGGTCACAGGTAATAAGCAAACAGCGCAAAGAGACAGCTTGTTCAGGAGTCCCTATGGTGGGAGCTCTGAGGACATTCAATGATTATGCGTCTCAAGCTGGGATGTTGAAAAAAAAGACCACACCCTGATCTCGCACTGTGGACTATGGTATTAGATTATGGAATATTATTTTTTTTATTTAATCCCCTAGATACGTGTGAGAAAGGATTGGATTTATGAAAATGAGAATGTATTTCTTGAGTGTGTGTATGAAGGCAGGTGTGTATGCGTTTTGTGGAGTGAAGCTGAACATAGGAAAACACACACATATATATCTGACTCATGTTGATTTATTAGATAAATGAACTTTTACATTCAAGTTATTATACTTTTCTTGTTCGGTGAATTATATTTTGGGAAATGGGAATAAATAGTTATTAAATGTCTAGATTAGGTATTTTTGCCTACGCTCCAAATGTGGTTCGCTGGAAGAGTGAATCTAGATAGATAAGTGTATTTTATTTTTTTTATGAAAAGGGCATCCTTGGGGATTCCTTTTCGTATATCGTACAGGTATTAGGCGAGGATACTATGGCCCCAGGTATAATTAGTTTAATTGTCTAGTTTGTTTCATCCCTTTTTGTGATCACGATTGTATATGTGATCAATGAGACGATTGAAAGGTATTTTAATATGATAGGTAGTGTGAATCCACCCCCCCCCATTATAAGTGTCAAACCCTGCAAGTCTTTTACTTGCATAGGATGTTAGCCTGTGGAATTTAGCCATTTCCTTTGTGTGCAGGAAAGGGTGTGTGAACAGTGGATGCTAGAAAAGTGTATGCTAGAAAAAGCCATCTCTGAATCAATATAGTAATTTTTGACTCACTGTTGGTTAAACTCTGACGTAGAAATGTATCTGTATGCTGATTGGCTATAAGTTCTTTGAAATCTAATAAAAGACTTGTCTAAGGAAGGATATTTCAGACAGGACTGACGCTACATTGCTTTGTGGCTGATTTTGTTGTCTCTCGCCATGGTGCAGCGCCGCGCCCTGTTTTCAACTTTGATATATGAGAAGAAACTTGAAAAAGGTTTATTGAAATTTCATAAATGGTAATTATTATAGGGAGTTTGTTTTGTTTGGGCACTGATAAATTTGGATTTAATTAAAGCATTGTACAGCGCAGCGGAATATGCTGGCGCTGTATAAAGAAACCAGGATGTACATGAAAACGAGAGAAATCTCAATGTATCCTTCCTGGTAAGATACTTTGCAAATAAATAAAGATTAATAATCATTTACTGCACTAGACCCATTTGGCAGGTAGATGTCGCCATCTGGTGGCCAGAAGGAGCTATTGCAGGCAGGGCTCTGTTCTGCAACAAGTGGATATCTCTGTTACAACTGTGGTAAAAACGGTTGTAGCACCTTGGATGTCATGACTGAGGCACATTCTGGAGCCCATAAGCAGGGGTTAAAGAAGAATTAATTTGTGAGACTGACAACCATTATAAAACTTGCTTTTGCTCACACGTGGTGTACAGGGTAATCCAGACATGGACCCAGTGCTCGAGGTGCCTAGAGAGGTATGTTATAATCTAACAAGGCTGAAACGACCATTGTGTTACTGTATCTCTCGTGCAGGGAGGTCGCCTTGGCATCTCAGCTCTGGCCATCCTTTTCGGGAGATATCACTCTTATTCGCATATGGAGCCATCTTCTCTGTAGCGGCACCATCGAGCTATAACCTTGTGAGACCCGAGCAGGGACCCACCATAGAAGAGGACACTTATGCTGCTGTCTGTTCTCCAGACCTTCACAAACATACAGGGTTATTCAAAGAGATCCAAGTTGTGGCCGAAAGGGAACCGAACAGTGAAATTCAGCGCATGGTTACCTTTCCTGGCCATTCGGCTATTCAGAGAGCAGGCAGTTCGACAAATTTTGGCGAATTGCCTGCACTTACGGTGCCTGTTCATTGGCGGTGAATCCCCATAGAGAAGCAATGTTTTGTCTATTCAGAAAACACAAGCAGCAGGGAAAAGTTGCCTAAATGCCCTGCCATTCGGTGGTTTCATTCGACAGGTTTATTCAGGTGAATCCCATAGGCTTCAATGTTAAAAATATTATCGTTCTTTAATTAAATATCTAATAAACCGTTGGTTATTATATTCTGTTGTAAAGAGTCTTTATTATTAAATTTTTTTAGGATATTTTAGGCATTTTTTGGGGATTTTTTTCTCAACATATTTTTCCGATTATTTTTTTTATTTATTTTTTTAAAATCTTTTTTTTTGTTTCTGTAACAGCCCATTTTATTATCATTCGTTGGGTCTTATATGTAAATTTCAGACATTTTTCGTTCAGTAGTTTCTTTGCAAACAGCGTTTCAATTTTCGAACTTCCAAGCGTACAGTGTTTTTTTTCTTCACCTCCTTCGTCTGCGGTGTTGGCTTTTTCCGGCGGCTGTTCTGCACTGTGATTGGCGGTTAGTCGGATTTCTCGGCGTGGTTAATCCAGCTGTGCGGCGGGTTTGTGGCGAGTGTTTGGTGGGTTTGCTGCAGGTTTTCCCTGCACTACAGGGGCCCTGCGGTGCTTGCTGAATACACCGCAGGGTCTGCGAAATAGGATCGCAGGGAGCGAAAAGTCACCGAACGTGCAGTGACTTTTCAAATCTCTTTGGCCTTTGCTCGCTCAGAATGTCACAATAATTAAGAGCTAACACAATCGCGTTGCCTGAAATGAGATGGTTCAGCACAGGAGTAAATTCCTAAAAAAAGAACCGTGGGAACTCACCAAGATTTCTGTCCCTCCATTAGCAATTCTTTTCTCCCACGTACAACAAAATCCCACTCAAACCTCATCGATTTATGTATATATAAGGAATTTAGCAAAAATATGATTAATCATATAGTTGTTGTGACTTAACAGGAAAGATCTGATTCAACACCTGAATATGAACCTTATAGTGTGTGAGACCAATGGGAACTCCGTTCCCTCTGCAAAGTTAGTGCAGAAACTCCATTCCCACACATTCCACCTGGACTTGACCCCTGTTTCAGCGTGCATATCACCTAATCTAGGAAACCTCATTTACTCCGGGTTTGTAGAACGTACAGACCATCAAAGAGTCCAGTGAAGCTCCCTCTTGAGTTGCCTAGCATGGAAACACAACCCCAAGCAGGCCCTTCAATTGTTCCGAGTGGAAAAGCACCGCTTGTTGCTCACCTTTGTTCAGCAAAATGTGCAGAAAAAATGAATATATATATATATATATATAATTGTAGAAGACCTTTACACATCCCAGCAATTCACAGAACTGCTTAGCCCACAGAGTTGATGTGCTACATTCCCCATATGCAGCAAGGAACTCTGGGAAGGACATGCAAATGAGGTCTCTAATTTCTCCCTGCATCCAAGCTTTTGTGTGACTGTAGAGGGCGATGCACGATATGAAACGCACCGAGCAGAGAATCTACAGAATACAATCAGTCTAAAAACACGACTTTGTAGCCAATGGAATGTCATACGTCAGCGACTGCGATACAGTGTTTCCTTTAATGGGATAACATTACAGTGGAATGACTTTGCACGAGAATGTAATCTTTTTTTTTTTTTTGGTACAGAAAGTCTTTACAAACGGATCACGTACGCGGCGCTATCTCGTCGGGTGTTTAACGCGGAGATGTTTGGGAGGTTTTGATGTTTGATCTTAATATGTTGCGAGTTCTGCTTCTGTCGGACCTGCTCGCCGCTGTGATGGCAATCTGCAGCCTGCCGAGGACGCTGCGCAGACTGCGTTTATCTGTGCCCCAGATTGGGCTGGAGCGGGCGCCGCCAGAATAATATGTTTTTCTGAGGACAGACCGCTGCTTATATATATATATGTATAAATAATTTTTTTTTGTAAAGGCATTCACTTCAAGGCCTTCGGTGTTAAAAGATTTATAGACGCATTGTAGATTCCACCTCGGTCAGGCGTGTTTGAACATGCCGTGGAATGTGACTGGAATATTGGTGTCCACCTCGGCCCGAGCGATCTCGCTCATGTCTTTAGCATCCAAAATTAGCAGGAACGCTGGCTTGTGCCCCACGGCCGGGCTGACCACCACGCTGAGCAGCAAACCTGCGGAAAAAAAATGTTTAAACTTTTCGATTCGGCTCGTTTTGACCGATTTCTGTTTCGGTTCGGATCGTTTTCCGTGTACAATTTTTTTTTTTCGGAATATCGACCATTTTTCGTATTTTCGTGTCACTTTGCTCGTTTTTTGTATCGACTTTTCGGAAATTTTCTTTTTTTCGGAACGTCTGTTCTCCTCGTTTCAAAGTGTCTACGATAATTCTGGCGATTCTATCGTGTTTTTTTTTATTAAATAAAGATCCTTTTTTTTCTTATGAATAATTGAATATACATTTCACAACTTTACTTAATCATATTAAAATGGTATGAAAGCCAAGGAACAAAAAAAATGAACAAAACGATTTAAAAAACGCTAAACTGACCCGAATGCCACAAGAAACAAGTGATACGCATTTACAAATACAGAATCAGCGATATAACCGATAATAGTTATATATACGATGTCCAGAATTACCGAAATGGAACCGAAATCACGAATGGAACCGAAATCCTGAATAGAGCAAAAATAAATTTCGATTTGACACATTTCAAGTCCATTCGAAAAATCCGAAATTTTTTCGTTTCGCCTCGGAAAACTTTTCGGATCTATCGGTTTTGGGTCCGACCCGATTCGGAAATTAGGCTGAATCCGAAGACACGAATCGGGAAATTTCGTGGAAATTCCGAAACGCACATCCTTAATTCTAGGAGCACAGACTGACACCAGATACAAACTGGCACAAGATGTAGAGCACGGCTCTGGACAGAAATATCGATGCAGAGATCCGGATTTTGATATTTAGGGGTAACGAGAGGATCGCAGGGAAGAAAGGGGGAATGTGGAGGGAAATCTTTCCGCGGTAGGCAAGGTGACCCCTACGACAGGGCAGGATGCTCGAGATCATAACGCTTTCTTCCCTATTTATTTTTTAAAGGGATACTATAGGGTTAAAACCTGAGAGAGTAGGATACAGAGAGGTTAAACATAAACCCCTCCTGACCCCTCTGCATCCCACCTCCCGTTTTAACCCTTTAGGTTCATCTAAAACCTGAATCTAGCACTGGTCTCCCTCTAATCTCTGCAGGATATGACCTGCTTTGCTGCTCAGCATGTCATGTGACCGCAGGGTGCTTCAGCCGATACAGTGGCTCTCCATGCAGGAAGGCCTTATCCCATTGGATAAGGCTGGTTCCCAAAGGTCTCCAAACCCTGAAACGTTATTTTATTTTGATGCAATCCGAAAGGTACATCTTCTATTTAAAGGCAGCGGGCTGTAGGATTAAACATGTGAGAGCATTGAGAGCCACTGACGGGCCGGGAATGTACTGACTTGTACATTCCTGATCTAAACCCCAGAAGCATTCCAAGCAGGTGGAATCCACCTGTTTTCAAGGCTGAACCTTCCTTCCTGGATGCCCACCAGGCTTCTTACCGTCATCTTCTTCGAGAGCGTCCGGACTTGCAATGAAAATTGGTTCAGAGGGGTACGTGTTCGGCTCCTGCCAAACCCAGGTTTCTTTGGTTCGGACGTTCAGCTTGGAAAGCTAAAAGAACAAAATGAAAATACCTGGTTATCCCCTGATCACCATTAGAGAGTATGGAGGATGAGAGCGAGCGAGGATACGCTTACCTTATCCGGAACGAAGTTATTGAGGCCCAGTCCGTAGGCGTAGGAGTAGGTTTTCCCTCCGCACTTCTTATAGTTGATTTGCGGGAATTCAAAAGCTGTTGGTTACAAAGAGGTTTTGGAAAGATGGGGTTAGTCTCGTTTTAGGCTGGCCGTCCACTGGGTCCATAGCCGGATGACCAACTTGGTCGTCCGACTGCGGATGACTTTTTTCAAAGATCCTGAACGATCTGGGTCGTCTACAGGCAGCGAATAGGATGACCCAGATCGACTGACGGGAAGACCGCTGCTGAACGGAAAAAAGAAAAACCCTGCAGTCAAACGCTGCCGAACACTTGGATAGGTCTCCGGTGCTGTGCCTGGTGCTGAAAGGGTGCAATACAAATAAACAGCAATTTAAAAAAAAGAAGAAGAAAATCGGGAATCAAAAATTTTGCCTTAGGCTGGGGTCAGACCAGCGCACTTTTAACATGCGTTTAGGCGCACTTAATCACGGCCGCACTAGCAGCAAATGACGGGCAATGACGGCCAGTATACGAAGTACGGTCGCACGAAAGTCCGGCTGCGCAACGCAAGTGGAAAATGAAAGCATTTTTTCGAGAACGCAGAACCGCTAGTACGGACGTACAGAGTGCGCTGCGCCCGCTAGCGGCGTGTGTGTGTGATTTGGAGACGTCAGACCCTGCTCATGTCCGGCCAACATAACGTCCAGACGCAAAAAGTTTCCTGGTTTGGATCCGTAAAAAATCACGCACGAAAATGCGCATCGTATGACCGTTTTCGCATATTCCGTGAAAAAATACATCAATGCGTTCGGACGCACTTTTTTACGTTCGCGTGTAAAAATTCTTTCGTTTGACCCTAGCCTAAAAATATGTGGCATGGTAGCTTTAAACGCACATATAAAGTTATGGTAGGGTACTGAGCGGTGAGTATCACCTCCAGCCAGCAGATGGCGCGAGCCTGGTTGGGAGTGTAGGGTCCTGTACCAGGAAGTGTTAGGCTCTATGGTTAATCTCACTGGTGCATGAGGAGACTTGTAATAGCATGAGGTGTTTACAGAGTTTAACGCATTGTTTTTTACTTCATACAGGCACACGGGTTAATAAAAGGTCTGTAACTGAAAAACAGAGTGTGCGTTTCTTGATTGCAAACGTGCAACACTCAAAAAATTTCAATAAAATCAATAAATAAAAAGAATAGTCGGTTGAAAAAAAAAAAATGGGATTAAATCAAAAATAGAATTTTATTTTGAATCCTATAGGATTCACCTGTCAAACTGAATCACTTCTCTATGGGACAATTTCCCTGCCGCCGCACAGCGGTTTAACTACACAATTCATCTTTTTTTCATGGTAATTGTACAAGATCGTCTCGACTTCGTCCGACAAATCTCATTCAAATGGGAAAGATTGTTCGTCTGTTGTAGTCCCACAAAGTAGGCTTGTGCACCTTTTTTTTTTTCCGTTCGATTCGGTTCGATTTTTCGGATTTTTTAACTTTTCGATTCGGCTCGATTCGACCGATTTCTGTTTCGATTCGGTTGGGCTCGATTCGTTTTTCGTGTACATTTTTTTCGGAATATCGACCATTTTTCGTATTTTCGTGTCACTTAGCTCGTGTTTTGTATCGACTTTTCGTGATTTCGGAAATTTTCGTTTTTCGGAATTGTACATGTTTTCGGAATTTCGACCATTTTTCCTATTTTCGTGTCACTTTGCTCGTTTTTCTGTATCGACTTTTCGTAAAGTCTGTTCTCCTCGTTTCAAAGCAATAAATTTCGATTTGACACATTTCAAGTACATTCGAAAATTCCGAAAATATTTCATTTCGGCTCGGAAAACTTTTCGGTCATTTTCGGATCTAAAAATTTTCGGAAATTCGGCCGCATCCGAAAACGAAATTCCGAAACCCGAAAACGCACATCCCTACCAAAAAGTCGTCTGAAGTCGCCCGATGGAAGTCAAAGGCTGAATCTCCTGCATGTTGTGGGATTGGTGAGACGATGATGGACGACTTTGGACAATCACATGATCGCACAAATACGGACCTAGTGGACGGCCGGCCGGCCGTATGGTTGTTGTTTACGTTTTAAGTAGCTTTGCTATAAAATGCTTCCTAACGAGCTCCTACCTTGCCGTGGACCTGAGAATAAAACCTCCGGCTCCAGCCATATCGTTCCGTCGCTGTGCAGCGTGGCGGTGGCTGTCGTGTAGGGCAACGTCACCAGGTTCTTGCCGGTGTCTTCCTGCAATTAGAAATTGGCAGCTAATAATGGGAGGACGACCGTGGATCGAGGAGTCTGTGACGTCCTAGTATTGCAATGTTTTAGGATTGTGCAGGATTTTCACAAAACTGTGCTAAATTCCCCGAACGTGCATGAATAGTAAGCTCTTGGGATCAGGGCTCTCTTGGCATTTTTTGCTTGTTGAAAAAAACAATTTATTGATTTTATTTTTCCAACCCATGTCATAAAGCGCAGAGGAAAATGTTAGTTTTGTATAAATATCAGTATTTATCAGTAATTATCTCATTATACGTAATGTTATACATGGTCTTCACCAAACCTGAGATGGGGGGCGCTGTTGCGCTGACATGGAATTCAGATGGCAAATAACCACACAGCTGATATAATGGGAATATATGTACATATTATACACTGCCCGGCCAAAAAAAAGGTCACACACTGTAATATTTGGTTGTGTCGCCTTTTGCTGTGGTTACGGCACACATTCACCGCGGCATCGTGTCGATAAGCTCATGCGATGTCACAGCATTTATTTGCGTCCAGAGTGGCATTAATTTGTGGCCAAGATCTTGTATTGATGATGGGAGAGTCGCGGCGCTGCGTAAAGTCTTCTCCAGCACATTATCCCAAAGATTAACCTCAATGGGGTTAAGGTCTGAACTGTGCAATTTGAGCCCGATGAATCCTGGCATTGCCATCTTGGAATATGCCCGCTGTGCCATCAGGGGAGAAAAAACCCATTGATGGAAAACCTGCTCATTCAGTTTATTCAGGGAGTCACATGACCTAATTTTTTGGGCAGATAACGTTGCTGAACCTCGACTTGTCCGACTGAAGCAACACCAGATCATAACTGGCTTGTACAGGAGGTGGTGACTTATTTGGGACAGTGTATGTGTATATATATATATATATATATATTTGTTTTTATTACTGTGAAAGAAGAGCCGTACCTGCCGGATATCAAGAGGGAGGACATATCTGCGCACTTCAGGCTGAGGAGCTTTCTCTGCGTGCTTTTTCACTTCTTCCCAATTTGCCCGTAAATTGGCCAGATATAAATAATTATAGATAAACTCGAACCTGCATTAAGAGAGAGAATAGAAGTTATTATTTAGGTATTCTGGATCTCAGAGATTAAATCTCGCTTTACGGTCCCTGCCAGTGTGTGAGCGTTACCCTTTCCAGCAGCACACGTCCGCCACCAGAAACCCGTTGTCCTCGTAGGTGTTAATGTGGTGGAATATGTTGAACGCAGACGTCCTGTATTTGATGTTGAGGTATTCGCCTGTGTGTTTCTCTGCCACGTGCATCCAGACCTACAACATCAAAAAAAGGGACACTTAAAGGCGGCATCGGGAGAAAGGATCAGCGTCCACGTTATGAAGGATAAAAGCACTGAAATTCAGAGCAAGATATGAAAGTTTGGTCAAATTATCAATATGTTGTGTTAATGTCACCACTACGTACCCCAATATTGCACGGTTCCTCTTTGTTCTCACCATGAGCGATAAACGTGCATTACAGCGTCTCTTACTGCATTAATGCCTAGAGGAGGCGCTATCCTCTGTCTCCAACTGCCTAGAGGGGGCGCTATCCTCAAATGTCTCCAACTGCCTAGATGGGCGCTATCCTCAATAAATGTCTCCAACTGCCTAGTGGGGGCGCTATCTTCTATAAATGTCTCCATCTGCCTAGAGAGGGCGCTATCCTCTATCAATGTCTCCAACTGCCTAGAGGGGGCGCTATCCTCTAAAGATGTCTATGACTGCCTAGAGGGGGCGCTATCCTCTATAGATGTCAGTGACTGCCTAGAGGGGGCGCTATCCTCTAAAGATGTCTATGACTGCCTAGAGGGGGCGCTATCCTCTATAGATGTCTATGACTGCCTAGAGGGGGCGCTATCCTCTATAGATGTCTATGACTGCCTAAAGGGGGCGCTATCCTCTATAGATGTCAGTGACTGCCTAGAGGGGGCGCTATCCTCTATAGATGTCTATGACTGCCTAAAGGGGGCGCTATCCTCTATAGATGTCAGTGACTGCCTAGAGGGGGCGCTATCCTCTATAGATGTCAGTGACTGCCTAGAGGGGGCGCTATCCTCGATAGATGTCAGTGACTGCCTAAAGGGGGCGCTATCCTCTATAGATGTCAGTGACTGCCTAAAGGGGGCGCTATCCTCTATAGATGTCAGTGACTGCCTAGAGGGGGCGCTATCCTCTATAGATGTCAGTGACTGCCTAAAGGGGGCGCTATCCTCTATAGATGTCAGTGACTGCCTAGAGGGGGTGCTATCCTCTATAGATGTCAGTGACTGCCTAAAGGGGGCGCTATCCTCTATAGATGTCAGTGACTGCCTAGAGGGGGCGCTATCCTCTATAATTGTCAGTGACTGCCTAAAGGGGGCGCTATCCTCTATAGATGTCAGTGACTGCCTAGAGGGGGCGCTATCCTCTATAGATGTCAGTGACTGCCTAGAGGGGGCGCTATCCTCTATAGATGTCAGTGACTGCCTAAAGGGGGCGCTATCCTCTATAGATGTCAGTGACTACCTAAAGGGGGCGCTATCCTCTATAGATGTCAGTGACTGCCTAAAGGGGGCGCTATCCTCTATAGATGTCAGTGACTGCCTAGAGGGGGCGCTATCCTCTATAGATGTCAGTGACTGCCTAAAGGGCGCGCTATCCTCTATAGATGTCAGTGACTACCTAAAGGGGGCGCTATCCTCTATAGATGTCAGTGACTGCCTAAAGGGGGCGCTATCCTCTATAGATGTCAGTGACTGCCTAGAGGGGGCGCTATCCTCTATAGATGTCAGTGACTGCCTAAAGGGCGCGCTATCCTCTATAGATGTCTGACTGCCTAAAGGGGGCGCTATCCTCTATAGATGTCAGTGACTGCCTAAAGGGCGCGCTATCCTCTATAGATGTCTGACTGCCTAAAGGGGGCGCTATCCTCTATAGATGTCAGTGACTGCCTAAAGGGCGCGCTATCCTCTATAGATGTCTGACTGCCTAGAGGGGGCGCTATCCTCTATAGATGTCAGTGACTGCCTAAAGGGCGCGCTATCCTCTATAGATGTCTGACTGCCTAAAGGGGGCGCTATCCTCTATAAGGTTGACCGTCCACTGGAAGGGCCTGTGGACGACCCAGGTCAAATGACGGACAGGCCGCTGCACGAAGAAAAGAAAAAAACAACACCTTACAGGGGAAAAAAAAAACCCTGTCCCTGGTGCTGAAACGTCAACACTGCCGAACGCAGAGAAAAGAAAAACAAAAACCTCGCCGAACACTGCAGGGGTATAAAAAAAAAACCACCTGTCCCTGGTGCGGAAATAGGTTTCAGCACCAAGGACGACTCGGCCGAACACAACCGGACTGAAGAGAAGAAAAAAACGCTGCATTCGACCAGGTAGAAAACCTTGCCTTTTTAAGAAGAAAAAAAAAATTGCGAATCAAAAATGTCGTCAAAAAAATACTCAAAAAATGCAATAAATAAAAAAGGGTTTTTTTTGCTGCGGAAGAAAAAAATAAACAGAGGAATAGAAAATGAAAATATTTTTTTACATTGAATCCTAGAGGCTTTGCCCGTCGACCGGAATCACTTTTCTATGGGACAATTTCCCTGCTGTGGAAAGGGGGTTTAGCTATACAATTCATCTTTTTTCATGTGACTTGTACCAAATCGTCCGGCTTCGTTTGAAAAATCCCATTCAAATGGGAAAGATCGCTAGTCTGATGTAGTAAAACAAACAAACACCTGAAGTCGTTCGATGGAAGTCAGAGGCAGTGGACGAAGGCTGAATCTCCTGCATGTTGTGGGATTGGTCAGATGATGACGAACAATCGCACAAATACAGACCAAGTGGACGGCCAGCCTAAATGTCTCTGCCTAAAGGGGGCGCTATCCTCTATAAATGTCTCCTAATGCCTAGAGCCTGTGCCCAGCTTGCCCTTCCCTCCGGGCGGCCCTGGAACCTGCACACTGATACCTTAGAGATGGATACGTTGTGGAAAACTCACGCCCATAGTCTCTTTTGACTCGAAGCAGTCCATGTAATTGGCTCCCCAAATGCTCCAGGCCGACAGGAACTTTAACAGGTTGATTTTCACCGGTTGTTCAACAAAGACAAAGTAGTTTGTCGTCATCCCAAAACTGGAACAGAAACAAATATGGATTCTCAGATTTGTCAAAGGTCACAGAACACTGTGAGCAGACGGGGGGCCCCATTCCAACGGAGCCGGTAACAGCGGCTAGCTAACGGACAGATTGTGCGTGAGCCGGTATTAACTCGATACTGATGACGCTATGCTTTCTGACTGAGAGGCTGTGCTAGTGGCTCGAGCCGTCATTGTTTGGAGCCTGATATAAGTCATAAATGGACACTCTAGGCACCATGACCACTTAGGCTAGGGTCAAACGAAAGCATTTTTCCCCGCGAACGTGAAAAAGTGCGTCCGAACGCATTGACGTATTTGTTCACGGAATGCGCAAAAACGGTCAGACGACGCGCATTTTCGGGCGTGATTTTGTACAGATCGTCAATAAAACTCTTTTTGTGTCTGGACGTTATGTAGGCTGGACATTAGCAGCGCCTGACATCTCCTAATCACGCACACACGCCGCTATGCCGCAGCTGCGCACTCAGTACGTCAGTACTAGCGGTTCAGCATTCTCAGAAAAATGCGTTCAAATTCCACTTGCGTTGCACGGCCGGACTTTTGTGCAGCCGTACATCGTATATTGGCCGTCATTGCCCGTCATCTGCTGCTAGTGCGTCCGTAATTATGTGCGCCAGAACGCACGTTAAAAGTGCGCTGGTCTGACCCCAGCCTAAAACTTAAACTTAATGAAGTGGTCATGGTTGTAGGACACTGGCCCGTCTCACTAGGTGTCCCTAACCGCTGCAATGGCTCTTCAAAGCAGGTTCCTTAAACATTGTCAGTCTTTGGCCATAATGTGACTTTTTTGGGAGATCTTGGGGCACCCTTACCAGCAATATGGGATATCACTATTTGTTATGGGGGGGAAAAATCAGTAATTAACCCCAAAAAACGGAGTCTAACAGGGTTATTCAAAGAGAATCGAAAAGCCACCGCACGTTCGGTGACTTTTCGTTCCCTTCAATTCGGTGCGATTTGGCGATCCCATTTCGGCGACCCTGCGGTGTATTCAGCAAGCACCACAGGGCTGTCGTAGTGCAGGGAAAAGCCACGACAAACCCGACGAGCACTCACCGCAAAACCCGGCGAATGCACACCGAAACCCTCAAAAACATCTGGATTAACCCCGCCGAACACGCCAGAGAAACCTGAGCAGCGGCCGATCACAGCGCGGAGCAGCCGCCGGAAAAACCCGACACCGCAGACGAATGGAGTGAAAAAACCCCAAAAAAAACAGTACGCTTGAATGTTTGAAAAGTGAAACGCTGTTTGCAAAGAAACTACTGAGCGAAAATGTCTGAAATTTACATATGATCCAATGAATGATAATAAAAAGGGCTGTTACAGAAAAAAGAAATAACGATTAAAAAAAAAAAACACGGAAAAAACAAAATTCTCAAAAAAATACTGAAAAATACCTAAAAGATCCTAAAAAAATCTACAGATAAAGAGACTCTTTACTGCAGAATATTATAATCAACGGTTTATTAGATATTGAATTAAACGGGAATATTTTTAACATTGAAGCCTATGAGATTCTCCTGAATAAACCTGTCGAATGAAACCACCGAATGGCAGGGCAATTCGGCAACCTTTCACTGCTGGTTTGTGTTCTCTGAATAGCTGAAGCATTGCTTCTCTATGGGGATTCACTGCCCTCGAACAGACACCGAACAGGCACCGTATGTGCAGGCAATTCGCCAGGATTTGGCGAACTGCCTCCTCTCTGAATAGCCGAATGGCCAGGAAAGGTAACCATGCGCTGAATTTCACTGTTCGGTTACCTTTCGGCCACAATTCGGAGCTCTATGAATAACCCTGTAAGGTTCTCACCGCTGTCTCGAAGATCCTGTAGGATAGGACTAATCTTTAGCATGTGATTCGTGTTACCTGTGAACATAGGACGGCATGAACCGGTCACTGCAGGGGATCTGCACGACCACCTTGGCCTTCGTTATGGGATCTTCTTTGTCTGCCGTAGACACGATAAGGTTGGCATAATTGTAGATAATTTTAGATCTCGGCTTCGGTTTCCCGAATATAAAACAGCAGCATTTTATCCAGAAATCAGAGGTGGATTTTAAAATGATTTCATTTGCCAGCACACAACCACTCGATTAGGTGTTCTTAACCCCTTCACTACCAAGTGATTTGTGTTGAAAAAACGTAATATAACATTTATTTGAAACATGGGATGTGAAGTTAAGAATTACATTTAGAGTAAAACAGAACTTTTCGCAGAAATTAATGTAGATTTGCTCATTTTTTATTTTTCATGTATTGGTTTATCCTTTACAGAAATATTGCTGGGTTGAAAGGTTCTAAACTCTAGCAGGTGTCCCTTATCTCACACGGTGTCTGCATTATCAGCATACATTACAAATAAAAAAACAGTGAATATATATATATCTACATCTACAATGGTTGTAGTGGAGGAAAAAAAGTGAGATAAAAGGTCTCCACACTATAATATGTGTGTTTATTATTGCAGAAGCCACTTGCACATCACAGCAATTCAATGAATTGCATCCCAGAGCTCCTGTGCCACATTCCCCATATGCAGCAAGGAATTCTGGGTGGGATATGCAAATGACATCTGTCTCTCTTTTATGCATCCTGGATCTGTTATTACACAGAACCCTAAAATCAATGCTATGCCACACCGTGACTTTGTAGCAGAGATAAGGTTTATGCAACTGGTCAAAGCCGCTCCTAGGACAGCGCTGTTTCGGGTTTGTTGGACCCTCATCAGCAGGAGGAGCTAGGCATGAGTTGCAGTGGATGCTTGGGACCCATATATACAGAAATCACGAGTATAGCAGTAGGTAGTGATACCTTTTTTATTGGACTAACGTTACATTTAAAGACAAGCTTTCGAGAGTATATCCTCTCTTCCTCAGGTCTGGAAGCTTACTGATCAGTTCCTAGAATTAAACGTAGGGACATAAGGGGTCATATGGGTGGGGGGGGGGTTAGATGTTGTAAAGAGTGAGAGTCAAATGGTATGTTCAAGATGGGAAAATGAACGCATGAGGGATCTTTGGCCCATAATAAAACAACAGAGATAAGATCATAGAACTTGAATGGAAAAGAGAAAAAAAAAAAAAAAAACACAGAACAGTAAAGGTGTTTTTTTTTTCTCTTTTTCCTCTTTATTTATTTATTTTTAACACAATTTTTATTGGTTTTTCAGTAATACAGCAACAAGGCGCTCCTGGAAGCCCATAGAGCGATGCATAATCTCAGGGAGGCAGTAACAAGATTAAACAAATAGTATAAAGAATCGGAACCTGCTTTCTTTCCCTGAGACATAACGATGCCTCGAAAGGACATGCGAATCAATTATATGAAACTTACATTATTAACTACAAAAATAATAAACAGGGAGAGGAAAGAAAGAGAAGAGAAGAGAAAAAGAAAAAAAAGAGAAAATTCTGTTTTTTAGATCAAGGTCTCTAGGTCCAACAGTTCTATACCCAACTACGTGATGGCCTGCGTCGTAAGCCAAGGTTCCCAGATCTTTGTGCATTGTTGGAGCGTATCGTGTAGTTGAGCTGTTAGACATTCCATTTTATAGATATACCACACCTTCGCAACTATCTCCGGTACGGGGGGGAAGGTCTCGTTTCCAGGAGCGAGCTATACATATGCGGGTGGAAGTACAAATACGATGGGCTAGTCGGAGGGAAGAGCGAGATAGACCATGACGTCGGGACAGGCTATTAAGCAAGGCCAAAGCGGGGTCAGGGGGTACTGGCAAACCAAGAGCTCTGGAGATCATAGCGAAAACTGAGGACCACAGTACTGTTACCAGCCCACACTCCCACCACATGTGATAAAACGTTCCACGTTTGCCACAACCCCTAGTGCACAAGCCAGTTAGCGCAGGATAGATTTTCTGTAAGCGGACCGGGTCCAGGTACCACCTGGAGAGGAGCTTATAACAATTTTCTTTTATCAGAGTACATGTTGTTATCCCCATCGAGGACTCCTTTATTGCCTCCCATTCCTCCCTGGTTAGGTGGCGACACAGATCTATTTCCCATAGGAGCTGGTACGAGCACGGGCATTCGAGAGATGGGCGGAGGAGAAGATTATATATTTGGGATATCGCTCCTGCTGTGCTTGAGCTTCTCATTACTAGGCTTTCAAATACCGGCTGGGTGGAGTAGAGGTAATGTCACTGCTCTGCGTGGAGAGAGCCTGTGGAGTCATGGGTTCGATCCCAGCGAGCAACCTCTCCAGTAAGTGTCCTTGGCAAGACACCTAACGGTACATACTCGCCACCCAGGACATACTTGAAAACGAGAGAAATCTCAATGTATCCTTCCTGGTAAAATAGTTTCACAAAAAAAAAAAAATGAGGTCTCTACAGGGGTGCCCATAGTCAGACGACTACATACAAAATGTCGAATTTGAGAATATCTATAAAACTCTCGTAAAAGGGATATCATGTGACTCTCTAAAGTATTTCCACTGGGGGAATTTCCCCTGCAATAGTACCGCTCCTAGTGTCGTAAAACCCTTCCCTAGCCACCAATCAAAAGCTCGGCCCTCCTCCCCACACCATGGGGGGAAGAGCGTGTTATCTCGCAGGGGTAGCAGACCAGATGTAGTGGTGGTGAGGGACATACGGTATTTGACCTTAGACCATATATCCAATGAATGAGTAGTGGTGGGCAATAAGCGACCGCTTTCTGTCGAGGAGATCTGTCTCCAGGGAACCTGTGATAAGCATGAAGGGGCAACATAGTCGTTCTCTATGTCAACCCAACAGATCCTACCCCTTCTAGCGGACCATTGGAGGAGTTGCGTCAACTGTGCCGATTTATAGTACAGGGCTAGGTCAGGGACTGCAAGGCCCCCATGTAGTTTAGGGCGGCGTAGTATCAGTCTGGAAACTCTCGGTTTCTTCCCCTGCCATACATAGCGGTAAAAGGCTGACTGGAGGTCGGCTAGGATCGTCAGTGGTAGGGGGACCGGTAAGGTGCGGAAAAGATACAGAAGTTTCGGGAGTGCTGTCATTTTAAGGGCATAAATACGGCCCATCCAGGAGATGGAGTAGGAGGACCATTGCCGCAGTAGGGATTTGATGTGCTTAATCATGTCAGGATAGTTAGAGGTGTAGAGCTGCGACACGTGAGCGGTGAGGTAGATCCCCTGGTATTTGAGTCGTTGGGGACACCAACGAAAGGTGAATGATTCCCGTAAGTGTGTAACAACCTCCTGAGGTAATGAAATATTTAAAGCTTCAGATTTAGCAATATTAATTTTGTAGCCAGAGAGGGCACCGAAGGAGGAGAGGCAACTGTATAGGTTCGGTAATGAAACAAGGGGTCGGTTTATCGTGAGTAAGATATCGTCTGCGAAAAGACTCAGCTTATAGTTTTTGTCGCGCGCAGCTATTCCTGAAATATCTGGGTGACCCCTTATCTGTTCCGCCAGGGGTTCAAGGCATAAGGCGAACAGAAGTGGGGACAGGGGGCAACCCCGACGCGTACCATTTAAAATGTCGAATGGTTTGGACCTCCCTCCCATAGTCGTTACTGAGGCCGTTGGCGAAGTGTAAAGTGCACGAATACCCCTTATCATCCCGTCTCCCACACCAAACCTCCTCAAGACCTCCCATAAATATGTCCAGTCCACTCGATCAAAAGCCTTCTCAGCGTCGAGGGAAAGCAGTAGTGATGGTTGTTTGGAGGCGTGCGCTATAGAGAGTAGGTTCACCGCGCGGCGGATATTATCAGGGGCTCCGTGAGACGGGATAAAACCGACCTGGTCAGGATGCACTAGGGACGGCAGATGGCGGCTCAGATGCGTAGCTAAGACCTTTGCATAAATTTTCATGTCTACATTCAGGAGTGATATTGGGCGGTAGCTAGCGCAAGTAAAAGGATCCTTCCCTTCCTTGGGAATCACCACTATGGAGGCGGCCAGCAGCTCTTTGGGAGGGGTTTTGCCTTCCAGGAAGCCGTTATACATATTAGCTAGGAGTGGGGCTAATTGAGTTCGGAATTTCTTATAGTATAGGGGGCTAAACCCGTCCGGGCCTGGGGCTTTAGATGATCGGAGTTCTTTCAGTAGCGGGAGAATCTCCTCGGTATTAATTGGGGCCGCCAACGCATTCGCCTGCGGTCGGGTCAAAGATCGTAGTGGCAATTGTTCTAAAAATGAGCGAATCTTTTGTTGTTTCTGGTCATCAGATGGGGCTGTCGTACCGTCATACAACTTAGAATAATAGCGCGCAAATTCTTCCGCTATTTCTGACGGAGTTACTGCCGGGGAATCCCCTGATCTCTGGATTTTGGCTATAGAGTTACGCTTACGCAGGGCGCGCAGTTTGCGGGCTAGCATGGCGTCTGGCTTGTTACCCTTCTCAAAAAATAGCTGTCCGACCCTACGGAGGTCGCCTAGTGCCCTCTCTGTCTGTAGGGAATTCAGTTCCCCCCTGGTAGTCACTATTCTGTTCCAGATCAATGGGTCAGGTTGAGCTTTATGTGATCTCTCTAAAGTAGCGAGAGTAGCAGTCAGATCCGTCATTTGGGAGCGCAGTTTCTTATAATGGGCCGCTTGTAGACCTATTAGTCGGCCCCTTAAGACCGCCTTATGGGTGGTCCACAACAGATCTGGAAGATAGTGTGCGGGGTTGTTATCCAGAACGAAGTTCGCTAACGCTAGGTCCAATTCAGTAGCTACTTCCGGTCTCAACAACAGGGCGTCTGGAAGGCGCCAGGGAGGGCGGGGGGAGCCCCTGGATCCATCTGCCAAGACCACACTGAGAGGGGCATGATCTGACCATGTTATCTCATGGATCTTAGCAGATAGCACATCTCTCACCGCCCGTTGGGGGACAAAGACAAAATCAATTCTCGTGTATGTTGTGTTCGGGTGGGAATAAAATGTGTAGTCTCTTGTCGTGGGGTGTAGGAGGCGCCATGCATCTACTATTTGGGTTTGTACCAAGAAATCTTTAAGGAGTGGGCGGTTAGCATGAGACTCAGACTGAGTAGGGGTGGTAGATCTATCTAAAACCCGGTCAAGGATGGAGTTAAAGTCGCCCCCGATGATCACCTCCCCCCCCAGGGAAGGGTTCTAACAGAGTCAGGAGCCGGTCATAAAAAGCAGGATCCCTGGTGTTAGGAGCGTAGACATTGAGTAGTGTTATCGATCTATTGTCAATAGTGCCCTGAAGAAACAGAAACCTTCCCTCCTTATCCGACACTTTTCTACGAAGTACAAAATTAATGTGGGAGCGGAAAAAAATGGAGGTTCCCCGGTGTTTCGTATTTGCACAGGCATGGTAATGCAGCGGGAATCGTTTATCAAAAATCTAGGGGATTTACCCTGAGCGAAATGCGTTTCCTGTAGGAGGGGAATGTCCGCTCCCAGAGAAACGTAGGATCGCATCGCCTTACGTCGTTTCATTGGATTATTAAACCCTTTTACATTATGCGAAATTACATGTAGTGGCATTGCAGGGAAAAATATAGGGGAAGCAGCTGGGAGCTAACAGTCTCTGTCGCGCTTAAACAGGGCAGAAGAGTGAAGGCAGGAGAAAATGGCAGTAGAAAACCTAGAGCACCCGAGCGGTATACCAATTCACATACATCAACATATGACCCCAGTTTACCTGACCTTTCGAGACCTTGATCGGAAAAGAAAAGGAAGAAAAAGAAAAAATGGGAAAAAGAAAACCAAAAGGTAAAAATGTTTGCAAAAAGAGAGAAAAAGAAAAAAAAAATCAAAAAGGAAAAAATAAATCGCAGAAAAAAGAAATACACACACATTTTAACTCGAATTGCAAAATAAAAAAGCAATCCAGCGAAGATCCCATCCATTAGGGAAACAGTCTCGGGATTCGTCCAATCCCGGTAATAATCCACTTCAGGGGGGTAACCTAGAAGGGCGCCCAGAGCCCTGGGCGGAGGGGTGGTCAGCGACATCCACCAAGTGGCGTCACCTAGGTCAAAATCCTGATCTCGTGTGGATCCAAACAGATGCTCATCATCCCAATGAAGTTGTAGTGTAAAAACTTAGATAAGTTCCGTATCCAAATGAACTACAATAACAGCAAAGTCCCTGCAACCTCGTGTAGGCCTCATGTGGCAGAGTGAGGAGACAACAGTCATGGTGGAGGAGGCGGCGAGGGTCGCGGCCGGCGATCGTTTAGTGAGGCCTGAGACCATTCAGTCTCCATCCTCTGCGGTGTAAAGGGCCTCTCTCGTGGCGGGGAGGCTCGCGTGTCTGCCAGGCCCAGAGCATGAAGAAAGCGGTCAGCCCTCTGCAGGTCTTCCAGCACATGCGTAGATCCGTGATGGGATACCACAAGTTTAAACGGGAACCCCCAGCGATATCTGATGTTTTGCGCAATCAGTTGGTCCGTGATAGGTTTAAAGGAGCGACGATTTTGTAAAGTAGTTGGAGAAAGATCAATAAACAGTTTCGGCATAACGTTGTCAATGGACGGAGTTTGCGTTCTAGCGGCTGCGACCACCGCTTCCTTTATCCCGTAATAATGAAATCTAGCGATAATATCTCTAGGGCGTTCTCCAGGGCGCGGACGGGGTCTTAAGGCTCTGTGTACCCTGTCGAATAAACAGTGTTCCGGGGGGGTATCAGGCAAGAGACTGAGCAGGTACCTGTGCATAAAGTCCTGTAGGTCTGTAACATCTTCTGGGACCCCTCTGAGGCGCACGTTGTTCCGCCGGGACCTGTTATCTTGATCTTCTTGTGCTCTCTGGAGTTGGTGCACTTCCTCAGTAAGGGCCTCCAAATGTTGAGCAATGTCATTATAAACTTTAACTGAGGCATCGTTTGCCCTTTCTAGAGCGTCCGTTCGTGCCCCCACCGCATCGATCTCGGCCCTCACCGCCGCCAGGCCTTCCTGTATATCCCCTTGATGTCAGCGCGCGAAACGTGGAGAGTAATCTCTCTCTATGTCCCCTCTCGTGGCCGGGCCGTTATCAGGAGAGCGCGGGGTGGCGGCCGCCATCTTGGGTGAGGCAGCGAGTTCCGGGCCTGGCGTGCGATCGCCAAACAAAGAGTGGAGGCGGCCCGGAGGTTGGGATTTTTTTAGTTTTGGGGGCATCTCCAGGTACCTGGTGCAGTCCGGGGCCCGAGGGGAGCACTCAGAGCCTGGATCGATCGGGCTGGGCTGCAGGATCGCTAATGGTAGCTGGGATGAGTGCAGAGCTCCGGGATCACGCGGCCATCTTGGTTAGCCGCCGGACACGCCCCCGCTTTCCTCTTTATTTTTTATCTTTTCCGTTCAAGTTGTATGATAACCCCCCACCCATATGACCCCTTATGTCCCTACGTTTAATTCTAGGAACTGATCAGTAAGCTTCCAGACCTGAGGAAGAGAGTAATCCTCTCGAAAGCTTGTCTTTTAAATGTAACCATAGTCCAATAAAAAAAAGGTATCACTACCTACTGCTATACTCGTGATTTTGGCATCTGGACTAACACAGCCTATCGATTTTACATTATATATATACAGTATATATATATGGCGCCACCCAGTGGTCAAGAGTGTTAACACATGAAGGAGACAGCAATAAATTCTCTTGTAAATAATACAGAGGTAGGGGTGAGTAAATACATTTATATATACAGTCCTCCAATCCAGCAACTAACAATAATAGTGGTGGCAAATCCCCAAAATATAACCTCTCTAAAGTGCTCCATTATCAGCATACAGGCAGAAATGGCCTTTGTGTCAGATGCAGTAAATGTGCTGCAGACAGATAATAAAATAGTGAGATCTCCTGCTTATGGGGGTTTGCAGTGATCAGAATGAGATTATTAGCAATGCAATATCTGTATGTGCTGCATAATGCCTGTGTATGGAGATTACAGCAACACCTTGTATCTGTATGTGCTGCATAATGCCTGTGTATGGCAATTACAGCAACACCTTGTATCTGTATGTACTGCATAATGCCTGTGTATGGAGATTACAGCAACACCTTGTATCTGTGTGTGCTGCATAATGCCTGTGTATGGCAATTACAGCAACACCTTGTATCTGTGTGTGCTGCATGATGCCTGTGTATGGCAATTACAGCAACACCTTGTATCTGTATGTGCTGCATAATGCCTGTGTATGGAGATTACAGCAACACCTTGTATCTGTATGTGCTGCATAATGCCTGTGTATGGCAATTACAGCAACACCTTGTATCTGTATGTACTGCATAATGCCTGTGTATGGAGATTACAGCAACACCTTGTATCTGTATGTGCTGCAAAATGCCTGTGTATGGAGATTACAGCAACACCTTGTATCTGTGTGTGCTGCATAATGCCTGTGTATGGCAATTACAGCAACACCTTGTATCTGTGTGTGCTGCATGATGCCTGTGTATGGCAATTACAGCAACACCTTGTATCTGTATGTGCTGCATAATGCCTGTGTATGGAAATTACAGCAACACCTTGTATCTGTATTTGCTGCATAATGCTTGTGTATGGCAATTACAGCAACACCTTGAATCTGTATGTGCTGCATAATGCCTGTGTATGGCAATTACAGCAACACCTTGTATCTGTATGTGCTGCATAATGCCTGTGTATGGCAATTACAGCAACACCTTGTATCTGTATGTGCTGCATAATGCCTGTGTATGGCAATTACAGCAACACCTTGTATCTGTACTGTACAGGGATTTACACTCATTATAACCCCATAAATCTTATCCCTGTACAGCAGTAATTGACCCCACAGCTCTCCCTGTATTCTGCCAAATCCCTGGCTGCTGTAATGCAGCAGTAAAGTTTGTTGAGCTTTTTGTTACAGTGAGATTTGGAGCTGCTGTTTGCAGGTTGTTTTACAGTATTACAGAGGGACAAGAGTGAATTTTCTCAGTGCATTTAGTTTCTCCACAGGGGGCGCACTAATCCTGGCTTACAAATCTACAAATAGGATGTTGATATGATAATGATTTGTTTTCACCATATAACAAAGCAAAATCGAGTCGACTGTAGTAGTGAAATGGTTAAAAAGAGAAATACCTAATTCTCAAAGCAACATTCACATAAACATATAATGCGAGGACCTGTGTTCCTGGTACAGTACTTTTTATTTTATGTCACAAACCTACCTGCCTCCAACGGTGGGATTTTTACGATATTATATGCGAACGAAAAGCTCTTTCCAAAGCAGTTTCCGACGTTATATACGGTGCCGTCTTCTTCAATGTGAGGATGTGCCGTGACACCATTAATGGAGATGTAGTTACAAAGGTCCACCTTAAGGGAGGAAAGAATGGAAGAAAGAAAAGAAAGGAGGGAGGAAATAAAGAAAGGAGGGACGAAAGAAAGAAGGAAAGAAGGGAGGAAAGGAGCGAGGAAAGAAAGAAAGAAAAGGACAGAAAGAAAAGAGGGAGGAACGAAAGAATGTAAAGGAAAGAAAAAAAAGAAAGAAAAGAGGGAGGAAAGAAAGGAGTGAGGAAAGAAAAAGAAAAGAGGGAGGAAGGAAAGAAAGAAAAAATAGGGAGGAAAGGAAAAGAAAGAAAGAAAAGAGGGAGGAAAGAAAGGAAAGAGGGAGCATAGAAAGAAAGCAGGGGGAAAGAAAGAAAAGAGGAAAGAAAGGAGGGAGGATAGAAAGAAAGAAAAGAGGAAAGAAAGAAAGAGAAAGAAAGAAAAGAGGAAAGAAAGAAAGGAGGAAAGAAAGGAAAGAGGGAGCATAGAAAGAAAGCAGGGGGAAAGAAAGAAAAGAGGAAAGAAAGGAGGGAGGATAGAAAGAAAGAAAAGAGGAAAGAAAGAAAGAAAGAAAAGAGGGAGGATAGAAAGAAAGAAAAGAGGAAAGAAGGAAAGAAAAGAGGAAAGAAAGAAAGAAAAGAAGGAGGAAAGAAAGAAAGAAAGAGAAAGAGAAAGAAAGGGAAAAAAGAGGGAGGAAGGAAGTAGTTACGTTTGGGTATTTTTGTTGTGATCATGTTAGGAATATGGGGTAAATAAAACGCAGTCAGTATATAAAAACTGTTATACAGAGGCAAATGTAGCTCAGTAATAGCAAAACATATCACTTATATGAAATGTTCAGGATTTTTTCAGATTTTTGGTTTTATTTGCATATAATAATGAGATATCTCGGGATGGGACCCAAGTCTACACACAGAATTCATTTATGTTTCACACACACACACCTTATACAATTACACACACACACACCTTATACAATTACACACACACACACACCTTATACAATTACACACACACCTTATACAATTACACACACACACCTTATATAATTACACACACACACCTTATACAATTACACACACACCTTATATAATTACACACACACACCTTATACAATTACACACACACACACCTTATACAATTACACACACACACACATACACGTTATACAATTACACACACACACACCTTATACAATTACACACGCACACCATATATAATTACACACACACACACACCTTATACAATTAAACACACCGTATACAATTACACACACACCTTATACAATCACACACACACCTTATACAATTACACACACCTTATACAATTACACACACACACACACCTTATACAATTACACACAAACCTTATACAATCACACACACACACCTTATACATCACACACACACACACCTTATACAATCACACACACACCTTATACAATTACACACACACCTTATACAATCACACACACACACCTTATACAATTACACACACACCTTATACAATTACACACACCTTATACAATTACACACACACCTTATACAATTACACACACACCTTATACAATCACACACACACACCTTATACAATTAAACACACCGTATACAATTACACACACACACCTTATACAATTACACACACACCTTATACAATTACACACACACCTTATACAATCACACACCTTATACAATTACACACACACACCTTATACAATTACACACACACCTTATACAATTACACACACACACCTTATACAATCACACACACACCTTATACAATTACACACACACACCTTATATAATCACTCACCTTATACAATTACACACACTCACCTTATACAATTACACAAACACCTTATACAATTACACACACACACCTTATACAATTACACACACACCTTATACAATTACACACACACACCTTACACAATCACACACCTTATACAATTACACACACACCTTATACAATTACACACACACACCTTATACAATCACACACCTAATACAATCACACACACACACCTTATACAATTACACACACACCTTATACAATTACACACACACACCTTATACAATTACACACACACCTTATACAATTACACACACACACCTTATACAATCACACACCTTATACAATCACACACACACACCTTATACAATTACACACACACCTTATACAATCACACACACACCTTATACAATTACACACACACCTTATACAATTAAACACACACACCTTATACAATTACACACACACACCTTATACAATTAAACACACACACCTTATACAATCACACACACACACACCTTATACAATCACACACACACCTTATACAATCACACACACACCTTATACAATCACACACACACACACCTTATACAATCACACACACACCTTATACAATTACACACACACCTTATACAATTAAACACACACACCTTATACAATCACACACACACACACCTTATACAATTACACACACACACACCTTATACAATTACACACACACACACACCTTATACAATTACACACGCACACCATATATAATTACACACACACACCTTATACAATTAAACACACCGTATACAATTACACACACACCTTATATACAATCACACACACACCTTATACAATTACACACACCTTATACAATTACACACAAACCTTATACAATTACACACACACACCTTATACAATCACACACACACACCTTATACATCACACACACACACACACCTTATACAATTACACACACACCTTATACAATTACACACACACCTTATACAATCACACACACCTTATACAATTACACACACACCTTATACAATCACACACCTTATACAATTACACACACACACCTTATACAATTACACACACACCTTATACAATCACACACACACCTTATACAATTACACACACACACCTTATATAATCACACACCTTATACAATTACACACACTCACCTTATACAATTACACACACACCTTATACAATTACACACACACCTTATACAATTACACACACACACCTTATACAATTACACACACACCTTATACAATTACACACACACACCTTACACAATCACACACCTTATACAATTACACACACACACCTTATACAATTACACACACACACCTTATACAATCACACACCTTATACAATCACACACACACACACCTTATACAATTACACACACACCTTATACAATTACACACACACACCTTATACAATTACACACACACCGTATACAATTACACACACACACCTTATACAATCACACACCTTATACAATCACACACACACACCTTATACAATTACACACACACCTTATACAATCACACACACACCTTATACAATTACACACACCTTATACAATTAAACACACACACCTTATACAATCACACACACACACACCTTATACAATCACACACACACCTTATACAATCACACACACACACACCTTATACAATCACACACACACCTTATACAATTACACACACACCTTATACAATTAAACACACACACCTTATACAATAACACACACACACCTTATACGATAACACACACACACCTTATACAATCACACACACACACCTTATACAATTACACACACACACACCTTATACAATTAAACACACACACCTTATACAATCACACACACACTTATACGATTACACACACACCTTATACAATTAGACACACACCTTAAACAATTAAACACACACACCTTATACAATCACACACACACCTTATACGATTACACACACACACCTTATACAATCACACACACACCTTATACAATTACACACACACACACACCTTATACAATTAAACACACACACCTTATACAATCACACACACACACACCTTATACGATTACACACACACACACACACACACCTTATACAATTACACACACACACACCTTAAACAATTAAACACACACACCTTATACAATCACACACACACACACCTTATACGATTACACACACACACACACACACACACCTTATACAATCACACACACACACAGCCTGAAGTTATTCTGTCCCCGTCACATGAGGTTAGGGAAGGGATTTTCCACTTTCTGTTTCCTGTCAGCTCTCAAAAGGTTTTCCGATTTTGGAATTCTGGAAAAGGGATCCTCACTTTTATGGCCTTGTGAAAACAGTATTATCACTGGTAGAAATATTTTTGAGTTGCTGCATCTTTCTCTCTGTAACATTTCTTAACTCCTTCACTACCAAGTACTTCATGTCAATTACAGCAACACCTTGTATCTGTATGTGCTGCATAATGCCTGTGTATGGAAATTACAGCTACACCTTGTATCTGTACTGTACAGGGATTTACACTCATTATAACCACCTGAATCTTATCCCTGTACAGCAGTGACTGACCCCACAGCTCTCCCTGTATTCTGACAAACCCCTGGTTGCTGGAATGCAGCAGTAAAGTTTGTGAACTTTTTGTTACAATACAGTTGTGTTCAAAATTATTCAACCCCCACTGAAATTGAGTGTTTTGGCCAGTTTGACATTGATTTTGATAATTCAGTCATTTTGCTTACAATTAAATCAAAGAGGCACGTGTAGGTCAGACAAATATAACATAACATTTATAATGAAATAACCACAAATGTCTTTTCTGTGCTCACATCATTATCAGTTTTATTCAACCCCCAAGTGACATTCAATCTTAGTACTTAGTACAACATCCTTTTACAGTTATAACAGCTTTTAAACGTGAAGCATAGCTTGACACAAGTGTCTTGCAGCGATCTACGGGTATCTTCGCCCATTCGTCATGGGCAAAAGCCTCCAGTTCAGTCACATTCTTAGGCTTGCGCACTGCAACTGCTTTCTTTAAGTCCCACCAGAGGTTCTCAATCGGATTTAAGTCAGGTGACTGCGATGGCCACTCCAAAATGTTCCAGCCTTTAATCTGCAACCATGCTCTAGTGGACTTGGAGGTATGCTTGGGATCATTGTCCTGTTGAAAGGTCCAACGTCTCCCAAGCCTCAGGTTTGTGACGGACTGCATCACATTGTCATCCAATATCTCCTGGTACTGAAGAGAATTCATGGTACCTTGCACACGCTGAAGCTTCCCTGTACCTGCAGAAGCAAAACAGCCCCAAAGCATGATTGACCCCCGCCATGCTTCACAGTAGGCAAGGTGTTCTTTTCTTCATAGGCCTTGCTCTTCCTCCTCCAAACATAGTGTTGATCCATGGGCCCAAACAGTTCTAATTTTGCTTCATCAGTCCACAGAACACTATCCGAAAACTTCTGTGGTTTGTCCACATGACTTTTGGCATACTGCAGTCGACTCTTCTTATTCTTTGGAGACAGCAAGGGGGTGCGCCTGGGAGTTCTGGCATGGAGGCCTTCATTACGCAGTGTGCGCCGCCGTATTGTCTGAGCTGAAACTTCAGTACCCACATCTGACAAATCTTTTCTCAGTTCCTCAGCAGTCACACGGGGACTTTTCTCCACTCTACGCTTCAGGTAGCGCACAGCAGTCGAAGTCAGCATCTTCTTTCTGCCACGACCAGGTAGCGTTTCAACAGCGCCCTTTGCCTTGAATTTGCGAATGATGCTTCCTATGGTCTCTCTTGGTATGTTTAACATCTTTGCAATCTTCTTATAGCCATTGCCCTTCCTGTGAAGAGTAATCACCTCTTCTCTTGTCTTCCTGGACCATTCTCTTGACTTCACCATGTTTGTAACCACACCAGTAAATGTCTAGAAGGAGCTGAGTATCACAGTCATTTTAAAGCTGCCTAATTGGTGCTTATTATGCTTTATTGCTGCTCCGTGACATCCACAGGTGTTTTCAATACCTGATTGAAAACACTTGAATGAACCTCTGTTCTTCAGAGTAGTAGTCTTTAAGGGGTTGAATAATTGTGTCATTGAAGAATTCACAAAAGAAACATTTACTACTGTATTACAAAACCAATTGATGTCATTTTAGTTGCATATGGTTCTTTAAAAAGTCCTTGTAGGATTTCATTCTGAATACAATTACAAATGTACACTAAATTCCCTAAAACCCTTTACAGCATTGGGGGTTGAATAATTTTGAACACAACTGTAGGTGTGAGTTTACAGTACATTAGTGTGGGAAGAGACATAAGACAGTGGCTTCTGTTTCTCCACAAGGGGCACACTAATCTTGCATTAAAAATATATGCAAAGTGGGTGTTGCTGCGCTAATTAGTTCTTTTACAGTGTATTATAATGCTAAACGAGTTAACGTGATTTTGGGACTGAGGGGGTTAAGCGTTAGAACACACGGAAAGGATGTTGTTGTTAAATCCGATCTGCTAAGAATTAACAACAAGAAATAATGACATGTAGAGTAGGCGTAGATACCTTCTTGATGGTTTCCAGGGTCTCTGGGTTGACCTTGGTGATGTAATTGGTCTCCGTGCAGGCGTAATAATCCTCACCCACGGGATACACGTTAACCAGCGCGTTATCTGTCACTTCCAAACCTTTGAAGTAGGAAAAAAACCTAAAACGGGAAAATTAATTTCTATTCCATCCTCAATATATAAAACCAAAAATATTATATATATAAAAAAAAAATACTCTCTGCACCAACCTGGAAAAGATGTTTCTGCAGGGATCAGGGAAGGCGAACGTGCCGAACTCCGTAATGACGATTCTCTTTTCAGTCATCGCTCTGACGTAAGCGTCGGTCCTGATAAACCTGCGAATACATAAACAGATCGTGTGTTGAGGGATGATCTCGTTTATTGATAAGAGGGGCTGAATCTCTAATAATGCCAATAGGTAGGTTACATTTTGTTATGTCGCGCTAGGAAACTACGTCAGGGGCAGACGGACTGGTCAGGGCAATGGATGTGGTCTAAAGGGGCTTGGAGTGGGTAAGGTGGTGACTGGTGTCCCTCTCTGCATGATGCCTCCTGTGGCTCTGTCAGCTGCTGGAGATTCACTCTGGAATGAAGTCCTGATTATCTGGTTCTTGTATCTGGGGCTTCTTGGGGCCCAGAATGAACTCACCGCAGTCTGACAGGTGGTGACACATGTAGCACATTGTAACAGGAAATACCGCCTCTCACTGTGTGCTGTTTCCTGTGTCGGGGCGGGACAGACTGACAGAGAGGGGACAACAGAATGTCTCCACCACAATGAAACGGAAAGGGGGCAAATACTTATCAAGAGGGATAATGGGAGGAATATTGGGTGGAGGGGGGGGGTGAATAATTTGTCTAAAGAGAAGAAAACCTGTGACGACAGGAATATCTGTAGGTTGTATTATGTGTCTGTGGAGGGGGTCACATACTTGTGAAGGAAGAATATGTGAGAAATACATGTGGAGGGGCAAATAATGTGTGTGGGGGCAAATAGTAATGATGGAGGGAGGAGGGGACAAATAACGTGTGTGGGGGCAAATAGTAATGATGAAGGGAGGAGGGGGCAAATAATGTGTGTGGGGGCAAATAGTAATGATGGAGGGAGGAGGGGGCAAATAACGTGTGTGGGGGCAAATAGTAATGATGAAGGGAGGAGGGGCAAATAATGTGTGTGGGGGCAAATAGTAATGATGGAGGGAGGAGGGGCAAATAACGTGTGTGGGGGCAAATAGTAATGATGGAGGGAGGAGGGGGCAAATACTTGTGAAGGAAAATAGGAAGAATATGTGAAGGGAAGGAAATAAAAATACATATGATGTAAACGATGGGGCAAATACTTGTGAGGTGGGGACAGGGTTGGACCCAATAAAGACTCTTTTTTAATGTGTGTGTCCCTGGTTATCCTTGTAAACGTAGGACATGGCATTGTTTGGTTTTTGAGGTCAGGTTACGTACCTCCGATGATACGTCACGTGTCCATCTTTAAACTCGAATTTGTGCAGAAGCGCCTGTCCGTCGAACAAATGGTAGTATAGCTCAGAGCCAACTTCAAACAATCCGGGACCACATCTAAGGAGGCTTCCTGACAGCCAGAGGGGCAGGCGACCTTGCCCAAGGAATAAAAGCCAAGTTAACTGATGGCAGGGTCTATCATCACTTGTGTTACTGAATGGGTATGGCTGGATAAAGGGACCAGTATAGACAAAATGAACAGAATAATAATAAGGTTTTAAACAAAGAACGTTTAGGTTGAAAAGATTCTAAATAGATTAGAGTGAAACATTGTAGCGAGTTAAAGTGTCTCGTGTTCGAGGCTTTGTTTATAAAGAGCTTTGGCAATGAGCGGACTAATAATTCGGCCAATGGAAATCAGGCGCTGAGTGGCTGAGCGCGACAATGTGGACCCTTGTTCAAGAACAGCTTAAAACTAAACACGACCTTTGTACTTCATCGAAAGCCGCCAGCACTGTCTGTAAGTGCCATTGAGACGGGCACTGTGTAAAAGAGAATTGGATAAGGGCCAAAACCACATTGGTAAAGAAAGAGGACACCACATTCACACATAATCCCCTCAAGGTCAAATCTCCCTCAATGAGTGACCCAGATCATCCTTATCCTTCTTAATTCTGGAACTGCAGACAAACTTACCATTACCCTGGTTTACAATGATGTTTCTTTATGCAGCTTCTATATATATATATATATGCTATAATCAACTTTCATCTTACTACTTGGTTGGACTAGGTCTACCAGACCAGCATGATTCATGAGATAGTATCACCAGATTCCATCCTCATTCACAGTGGAATTAACTCTAACAATCAATCACAATGTGCTACCACCAGCTTTTATCTTACTGCGTGGTGGGCCTAGATCTACCAATCCATCATGAGATGCCATCGCCGGCTTTCATTTTACTGCGTTGTGGGACTAGGTCTACCAGCATAATTCATGAATCACTATCACCAGCTTCCATCTTTATTCATGGTGAGGCTAATTCTACCAATCCTTCAAGAGATACTATTACTAGCTTCCATCTTTATTTATAATTGGACTAGATCTACCAATTCATCATGAGATGCCATCACCAGCTTTCATTTTACTGCTTGGTGGGACTAGATCTACCAATCCATCATGAGATGCCATCGTCGGCTTTCATTTTACTGCGTTGTGGGACTAGGTCTACCAGCATAATTCATGAATCACTATCACCAGCTTCCATCTTTATTCATGGTGAGGCTAATTCTACCAATCCTTCAAGAGATACTATTATTAGCTTCCATCTTTATTTATAATTGGACTAGATCTACCAATTCATCATGAGATGCCATCACCAGCTTTCATTTTACTGCTTGGTGGGACTAGATCTACCAATCCAACATGAGATGCCATCACCAGCTTTCATTTTACTGCTTGGTGGGACTAGATCTACCAGTCCAGCATGATTCATAAGATACGATCACCAGCTCCTATCTTTATTCATGGTGGGAGCCATTCTACCAGTCTATCATGAGATACTATCACCAGCTGCCATTTTACTGCTTGGTTGGATTAACTCTACCAATCCATTCTGATTCTTGAGAGTCTATCCCCAATTTCTATCTCTATAAATGGTGAGGGTAAGTCTACTAATCCATTGATTGATACTCTTAATATCTCCCATCCGTGCACATGGTGAGATTTATTAATCCATCAAAGGGCACTTCTATTAATGTGTGTCCTGTGCTGAGACTTATTCAATGACTCCATCATTATGTACCTTATTTATCTGCCGTCTGCAATCTAGGGGGAGTAATTTTACCATTTCTTTTTTGAGCACCCATTCTGTGTCCCAGTACTTGATGTACTCCACCAGTATGTATATTATGTATAGCAAGGCATGTGGCCTCTCACATTCTGTGGCCTCGCTGTATGGCTGCTGGCATTGGATATAAACACATCTGCCCTAACAATCCTATTTTAATATTCTTGCATTTATTCCCATTAAATATCCAGTGAACCAGAGACGGCCCCAGTGCAGGAAATGTAGCAAAAATAATTGCGGTAATCTGGTTTAAGCTTCGGTGTCTGCAACAACCTCTGGGGTCTGAGAGATTTATTAAATTACAGGGGGTTAATGCATAGCGCGGCTCGCTCCGTCGCAGCATTGCCCCGAAAAGCAATTTGTATCCCCAGCTCTATGCGTCAGTCTGCGTATGTATCAAACTGCCGTCAATACAAAGCAAAGCCGGTAACCTTTATTCAATACCGGCTGCACGCAGGAATAACAAGCAACCATAGAATTACTCACAATCCTGTATATTAGTGATTCTCGTGCAAGATATATTAAAAGGTGTTATTAAAAGAGCAGCGGAATTTCGACGATTTCAGTTCACCGACCCTGCGATGAATTCACTAGTCACCACAGCGTCCCCGAAGTACGGCTAACAAGGAGTTGCCCAAGCCCACGCGCCGACCACTGCACGCCGCTGAACGTTGCCGAACTGACGGCTGATGATCCCCCCATAAAGCCGATCAGCCACCAAACTGGTTAAAAAAAAGAGTGAATCAAAAATTTCGCATTGAAAATCCCAAAAAATACCTGAAGGAAAAAAAAAAAGGTAGAAAGACGGTTTCCTGAAAAAGAATAAACGGTTGAATAAAAAAAGCAAATTTTTTTTTACATTGAATCCTATGGGATTCTCCTGTATAAACCTGTTGAACTGAATCACCGAAAATCTGGGCATTTCGGCAACATTTCGGTGCAGTTTGGCGTTCTCTGAATAGATTAACCATTACTTCTCTATGGGAAAATTTCGCTGCAACCGAACATCGCTAAATTGTGGCGATCTGCACCGTATTTCGCTGGTAATTCGCCAGTATTTGGTGAATTGGCAGCTTTCTGAATAGACGAACTGCCACGAAACTGCATCGTACGGGGAAATTCACCGTTCTGTGCAATTCAGTGGTGAGTTCGGCGGTTATTGAATAATCCTTTAAGCATAAGAAGTGTTAAAGGGATATTCTATAGAAAAATAGACTGAGTTCCGTTTTTTTGGCCACAAATAATTGGGCAGATGTTGTTGACGGCCTCGCCCCAATTTAATTATTTTTGGTGATTTTACTCACCTTTTCTCCCTCGCCGCGCGCTGCTCCTCCTCCTCTTCAGTTCAGAGACTCTAGTACCTCGAAGACCCTGAAGCTTTTCTGCGCAATTTGCACTCTTGCGCAAGTTGTGTAGCAAATTGCGCACCGCTATGGGACTTGTGCACTTTACATGCGCAAGTTCCGTAGCGCTTGCACAGAACGATGGATCGGAGCTGTGCAGATCTCCTCCATCGGTTGCGTCTCTGAGAACGGTCGCTACAGGGATCGGCTTCAGAGAGGGTGACGTCTACACGTGCGTGCTGACATCACTAGTGGCTGATCTGGTGACCGGCAACCGGGAAATTCAAAATCCCGGCTGCTGGTGACGCTGGGTGGGGTGGAGGAAACTCCTCCACTTCATTCAGCGATTTTTCCAGATTACTGGTGGACAGGATATGTACAGTAGAGTCTCTTTAATGTACAGTAGGCAGCTGCGACAGCCAAGCCGTGAGAGAGGTTTGCAGCTCGGCTGGAGTAACACGGGGGCCCTTATTGTTAACGAGTGGTTGTGTTATAACGAACACTCAGTCATTCAACGGTTTGGCTTGATGAGGGTCCCCCCCATCCCTGATCCATAGGGGTCCGTTTATAAAGTACAAGTCAGAAGCGAGAGTGCGACTCAGATTGCATAGCAGAGTTTCATGTGCTCTGGCTCCACTTGCTTATTAATTACATAAGCAATCACTGCATGACATCACAGGTCAACGTGATGTGATCTAACCTGTGACGTGGACGCTCATTGGGGACGGCAGCTCTTCCACGGTCTCGTACAACTTCTTATAACCCCCGGCTGGGTGCTCCAATCTAAAAAGAAAATAACATAATAAATTATGCTTAAAGGATTATTCAATAAGCGCCGAACTTGCCACCGGAGTGCACTGAACGGTGAGTTTCCCCATACGGCGCAATTTCGTGGCAGTTCGTCTATTCAGAAAGCTGTCACTTCACCAAATACTGACAAATTGAAAGCGAAATACGACGCAGTTTGCCACAATTTGGTGCTTTTCGGCAGCAGTGAAATTGTCCCATAGAGAAGTAATGGTTAATCTATTCATAGAACGACGAACATGGAGCTGCCAAAGGTGGCTTGGTCTACCAATCCATCATGACATGCTATAACCAGTTTCATTTTACTACTTGGTTGGATTAAGTCTACCAATCCACCATGAAAGGCCATCACCAGCTTTTATCTTACTGCTTGGGGGGACTAGATCTACCAATCCATCATGAAAGGCCATCACCGGCTTTTATCTTACTGCTTGGGGGGACTAGATCTACCAATCCATCATGAAAGGCCATAACCGGCTTTTATCTTACTGCTTGGTTGGACTAGATCTACCAATCCATTACGAGATGCCTTCATTAGCTTTCATTTTACTACTGTATGGACTAGATCTACCACTCCATCCTGAGATGCCATCGCCGGCTTTGATCTTACTGCTTGGTTGGACTAGATCTACCAATCCATCACGAGATGCCATCATTAGCTTTCATCTCACTACTGGATGGACTAGATCTACCAATCCATCACGAGATGCCATCATTAGCTTTCATCTTACTACTGGATGGACTAGATCTACCAATCCATTATGAAAGGCATCACCGGCTTTTATCTTACTGCTTGGTTGGACTAGATCTACCAATCCATCACGAGATGCCTTCATTAGCTTTCATCTTACTACTGGATGGACTAGATCTACCAATCCATCATGAGATGCCATCACCGGCTTTTATCTAACTGCTTGGTTGGACTAGATCTACCAATCCATCACGAGATGCCATCACCGGCTTTTATCTAACTGCTTGGTTGGACTAGATCTACCAATCCATCACGAGATGCCATCACCGGCTTTTATCTAACTGCTTGGTTGGACTAGATCTACCAATCCATCACGAGATAACATCATTAGCTTTCATCTTACTACTGGATGGACTAGATCTACCAATCCATTATGAAAGGCATCACCAGCTTTTATATTACTACTTGCTTGGACTAGGTCTACCAATCCATCATGAAATGTCATCATTTGCTTTCATCTTACTGCTTGGTGGAACTAGGTCTACCAGTCCAGCATGATTCATGAGATACTATCACCCAATTCCATCTTTATTCACAGTGGGAAGCATTTTGGGGTCCCTGCTGTGAATGGTGAATTCGCCGCAGGGTCGGCAAACTTGAATCGGAACGTGAAAGCACTGAAATGTCGGTGCTTTCTGAATAACCCTCATAATCTACTGTAATTTTAAAACACGATGCCCCTCTTTAGCATGAGCATATCTCCCATGTAAAAAGTTATGAAGCGATATATATATATTTCACTTTTAATGCTGTTGAATAGCATCCGAGCCCTTATTCTGATCCTCGCACAAAAAATTAAGGGAACCGTTAAAGAGCTCTTAGTCGTATCACAAGGGAAGACACTTTCTGGGAAATTGTTTACATATTATAATATAAATATTCCTATTATTGTTAATAAAAGTCATAAATAAATGTTATTATATGATGAGGTATCACAACGAAAAAGCAACTTTGTTGTGGCGATAGATATTGTATTTTAAATCTGAATACAGACTGGCGTTATATGGATATTATTGCACACATCTCCATTGCTCCTATATCTATATACAGTATAAGATTCTGTATCCATCACCTTAAACACGTGTAGGGGCCGATTCCAACCTTAAAGGGACACTCTAAAGTGGTCCGGATGTGTGGCGTGCCCCCCCCCTTCTTCCACCCATCTCCCCCGACCTGGAAGAAACGCTGGGTGAAGTGGAGGAGTTTCCTCCACCACACCCAGCGTCAGCAGCAGCTGGGATTTTTGAATTTCCCGGCTGGCGGTCACCAGATCACTCAGTAGTGACGTCATCGCGCAGAGAGCATGCCGACGTCATCCTCTGTAGCGAGCGATCTCAGAGAGGCAGCAGATGGATCAGAGCTGCGCATGCAGCTCCGATCCATTGTTTTGCAAAGCTGGTACGGAACTTGCGTTCGTAAGGTGCGCTAGTCCCGTAGTGTTGCACGATTTGTGATTCCTACTCTACGCACGTTGCATAGAAGCACCAAATGCGCAGAAAAACTTCAGGGACTTCCGGGTTTGGAATTCTCTGAGCTGAAGAGGAGTAGCAGCGCGCAGTGAGGGACAAAAGGTGAGAAATCCCCAAAAATAAAGAAAAAACATTTTTTTTAAATAAAAATTGGGCAGAGGCCGTCAGTATTATTTAAGGACATAAAAGGGAAGCCTGTTTTTGAACAGAATCTCCCTTTAAGGGCTTTTTAGCTCAGACTGATGTCAGAGGAATGCTAAACGCTGCGCAATTTAGGCCGGGGTCAGACAAGCGCACTATGTGCGCCCGTACTGACGTGCTTCCTGGCGTTCATCGCAGCGTTGTAACGCTTCGACGGGGCCGGCCACACGCTGTAGCACACACACGAATTGTGCTACATTCTGAAAGCCTCCCCGTCGAAGCGCTATACAACGCGCATTCGACGGGGCTGCAAAGTGAGTAGATGCAAGTGCATTCAATCGAGCCTTGCAGCGCTGAGCGCACTAACTGCACTCAGCGAGGTGGACAGACGGGCGTCAGAGTGGAAGGAACGTCCACTCTCACGGACGTTCCATCCGCTCTGCAAAACGCTCGTCTGACCCCCTGGGCCTTAGGACTCTAGTAGGAGCGGGGGGGGGGGATTGCAGAGGGCAAAGAAATCAAAAGTGATGAAAAAAATTAATTGCTTAAAATTTACAGCGGTTTCTTAGATACGTTTTGTACGGGGGGGGGGGAATATTTAAACATAAAGGATATGAAAAGGGAAGAATAAACAACCAAAATAAAAACAAAAACCATGACTGGCGTTTCATCAATCATATGTTCTGCGCTGATTTTCTAACGCCGCACTTACTGATTCGCCATTCTGTCTCCCATGAAGAGTGAAACGCTCCGGGACGCCGCTGCAGACTACGGGGACCCTGGTGCGATTTATAAAGGGACCTCGATTCCTTTTTTTAAAGAGAATAATCGCCTTAGCCAATCCGCGCGCAGTCTGCAAACAGAAGTTCCTTTCAGTCGTGGAATGCTCTTGAAGCCATTTTTATTCCCTCCTCTCGGCGTCTCTGTTGCCCTTCCATCGCGCACAAGGGAGGTCTTTGAGAAGCTTTTTTTCTTAACTCTAAATCCTTACGAAACAGCGATGGATTAAAACAAAGAGGCGACGGGGAAAGAATTCAGTCCCAAAGCGTCTGACTTTTCCATAATAATCGCGCACTGAAGGTTAAACATGTTTTACAACAACGACCCCCGGAGACCCCCAGTATAACAACACGGGGTAAAGGGCGGCTTTCATACACAGAGAATCGAGTTACAGGCCAACACAGGACAAAGACAAACGGAGAGACCATCCACAGACGAAAGGGTCTATTTGCAAAGCAGCGAAACTACGTGCAGTTTCATTGCAATTTGCCGCATTTCGGCGATTCCCCTTTGCTGAAATATGGTGCATTTGCTATATCGAAGGGTCAAAGTATTTTTGCGAAATTAGAGTCGCCGAAGCAGTTATCGGCGAAAACCGGCAAAACTGCGTCAGCGAAATCCGAACTGCAGAGAAATATAAAAATCAATAAAATGTAGTAAATAAAAGCCCAAATAAAAACGTGCTTTAAAAATAAAAAAGGTCTATTATTACAAAATAAAAATTTAAATAAACAGTAAAAAAAAATATAAAAATTAAGATTTTTTTTTTTTACAAACACAATTTTATTATTTTTCAGAAATACAGCCACGCAGCACAGAAGCAGAAAAAATAATGAGATACATGCTGCATACCCATGCAACAGGAGACGCAAAGACAATTAACATACACACCAAAAAACCCCAAAAAAAACAGGATGGTCAGAGCATGGAATCCGAACTTTGAAATAAACATAGAAACCATATGTGGATGAAATACGGAAGAGAAAAAAAATAAAAACATTTAAATAAAAGTCAGTCACAATCTGAATACACTGAGAAAAGATATATATATATTTTTTTACATTGAAACCTATGGGATTTGCCTGTTTAGGCTAAGGTCAGACGAAAGCATTTTTAACGTGCGTTTAACCGCACTAAATCACGGCCGTGCTAGCAGCAAATGATGTCCAATGCCGGGTAACATACGAAGAACGGCCGCACAAAAGTGCGTCCGCGCAACGCAAGTGGCAAACGAACGCATTTTTTCTAGAACGTCAAACCGCTACTACTGACGTACAGAGTGCGCTGCGGCCGCATAGCGGCGTGTTTGCGTGATTAGGAGACGTCAGACGCTGCACACGTCCGGCCAACATAATGTCCAGACACAAAAAGGGTTTTATTGATGATCCGTACAAAATCACGGATGAAAATGCGCATCGTATGACCGCTATCGCGTATTCCGTGAAAAAATACGTCCATTCGTTCGAACGCACTTTTTCACGGACAATGCGAAAAATGCGTTAGTCTGACCCTAGCCTTAAACCTGTTGAACTGACACTCCGAAAATCAGGGCGTTTCACTGCAGTTTCGGTGTTCTGCGAATAGAAGACACGATGCATGGGACAATTTCGGTGCTGCTGAATTGTGGCAAGTTGCACCGTATTTTGCCGCCAATTTGTCAATATTTGGTGAATTGACAATTTAGTGAAGAGACAAACTGCCCCAAAATTGCACCGAATGGAGAAATTCGCCGTTCGGTGCAATTTGGAGGTTAGTGAATAACATCTGTAACGAAAGAATGGATACATTAAGGCTGGGGTCAGACCAGCGCACTTTTAACGTGCGTTCTGGCGCACATAATTACGGCCGCACTAGCAGCAGATGACGGGCAATGACGGCCAATATACGAAGTACGGTCGCACGAAAGTCCGGCCGCGCAACGCAAGTGGAAAACGAACGCATTTTTTCGAGAACGCCGAACCGCTAGTACGGACGTACAGAGTGCGCAGCTGCGGCATAGCGGCGTGTGTGCGTGATTAGGAGATGTCAGGCGCTGCTAATGTCCAGCCTACATACCGTCCAGACGCAAAAAGAGTTTTATTGACGATCCGAAAAAAATCACGCACGAAAAATGCGCATCGTATGACCGTTTTCGCGCACTCCGTGAAAAAATACGTCAATTCGTTCGGACGCACTTTTTTACGTTCGCGTGTAAAAATGCTTTCGTTTGACCCTAGCCTTAAACCAGAAAGAGGTAGAAAAATAACACCAATATGCAAGGTTTTGTTGTTTTGAAATGAATAGGTGCATCTGAATGGATTCTTGCGCAGATTCCGAAAATGACCTTCAAAATTCCGTATCACGTCAAGTCTTTTCACAAATGCCGGAAATGTGAAAATTTTTAAAAAACGTTTCTTGAATGGTCTTTGCGCGGGGATTTCAAGTTGATTGGAATATTGCTCGGCCAACAAGCCGGCTACACCAAATTTCCTTGCTTTTTGTGTGAATGGGACTTCAGAGCAAGGACGGAACATTGGGTTCGGCAGCAGTGGCCAGTCAGAAGTACATTCACACCTGGCGAAAAAAACATGGTTTCACTTCCACTGGTTGATCCCTCGAAAACACGGTTGCCACCTTTACACACCAAACTTGGCTTAATGAAGCAATTGGTGACAGCTTTAAGCAGGGATGGTAAATGCTTTCAGTATCTTGGTGGTAAGTTTCCATCAATCACATCTGAAAAAAATTGAAGCTGGTATTTTCATTGGCCCTCAAATACGAAAATTAATGTCAGACAACATATTCGAGGAAACCATGAGTGAGTGCGAATTGCGAGCATGGACTGCATTCAGAAATGTGGTACACAACTTTTTGGGGAACACGAAGACTTCAAATGACACCACTTTAGTGGAGGATATGCTGGAATCCTATGAACTGCTTGGTTGCAACATGAGCGTCAAAGTTCACTTTCTTCATGCTCATCTAAATTACTTTCCTAACAGTCTTGGTGATTTTTCCGAAGAACATGGCGAGCGCTTCCATCAGGATATTAAAGTAATGGAAAAGAGATACCAAGGATAGTGGACTGTACATATGATGGCCGACTATTGTTGGATGTTGAACAGAGACTGCACGGATGCACACCGAAGACAATCCAAAAAGAGGAAGTTTGAAGGGGAGCCCAGCAGCGAATGTTAGGTATGTTTGCTTTTGAATATGTATTTATGTTTATCTATTCCTTAAACAATCATTCCGCCCCTCCAGAGAACATTGTCACACGTTACAAACGTTGCCATATAGCAATGTCGTTAAAAAAACGTTTTAAAATTTTCACATTTCCGTCATTTGTGAAAAAACCTGACATGATACGGAATTTGGAAGGTAATTTTCGGAATCTGCACAAAAAAATCCATTCAGATACACCTATTAATTTGAAAACAATGGAAGGATTGACAGATGATCCATAGGTAGAGAAAGAGCGGACGGTGCAATTCAGAGTTTTGTGAATCACCTCTTTAAAAAGGAGATTGTTTGGTGTTGGATTATGGCAATTTCTGTGTGTATTTGGTGAATGACCTTTCCTTGAAATGGTATCGTTAAGCCTTTTATTGAGAGGATGGACTTTGCATCTTTAACCTTATCCTGCCACTCCCCGGCTCTCCGCTCAACTTGCTTAGCAGATCATCCAAAAAAAAAAAATAAAAAAAAAATAACACAGCAAGTGTGCAAAAAATAAAAATCTACATAAAAAAGTCTAAGAAAATTAAAAGATTTATTGCACTCAACTTTGTAATAATTCACATGAAAGGATTTACATATATTTTTTTTGAGCACGGGAGGTTGAATAAGTGGCACATTGTTTAGGGGAGGGGGGAATAATATATATATTTATATATCCAGGGCCAGTCATCCACAGAGCTCCTGGAACGTTGGAGCATATTAAGGTCATTGTGGAAATATTGTGTAATTGGATTAAATCATTTGGTTATGTAGTCGCTTGTTTGGAGCCCAGACCTTTGTCCTAGAACATTTGCTAATGAGGCCGGGCTGAACGTACAGCTGCTTTTTTAGGGAGAGCTGGTTTCATAAACGCAGCCTCGGCTCCGGGGATTAGAGACAGGTCACCGGTCGTATGGTAAAAATTCCTGCGCTGCATTAATCCCAAGCACGGACCGGAAGACTTTAAAACACACACAACCCCCCCCCCCCCTCCCCCCCAATTGCAGGGATTTCCTTAAATTTGATCCAGATTGAATAAAAAAAATAAAAAATTACTGTAATATTGTTTTGTTTTACTCCATCCTAAAATCAGTTCAGGTTATAAACAAGCATTTGCGACTTTATATCCATATTTCCTACTTTTAGCACTTTATTAATTGTAAAAAAAAATTTGAAAAAAAAGTGTACACAGACTTTAACAGTGTATGATGACAGCCGGATGTTTTTCAAAGACCTTCAAAAAGTCACCGCACCTTCATTGACTTTGTTTCCAGCACTTCGGCGATCCTAGTTCGCCGACCCTGCGGTGTCTTCAGCAAGCAACGCAGGGCCCCTGTAGTGCAGGGAAAACTTGCCGCAAACACCAAACACTCACCGAAACCCGCAGGATTAACCTCGCTGAACACGCTGGAGAAATCTGATTAGCCGCCGATCACAGCGCAGAGCAGCCGCCGGAAAAAGCCGACACTGCAGACTAACGAGGTGGGAAAAAGAAAAAAAAAAAAGCATAAGAAAAAATTTTTTTTTACTGCAGAATATAATAAACAGTTTTAGATCGAGTTAAAAGTGGAATATTTTTAACATTGAAGCCTATGGGATTCCCCTGAATAAACCTGGGGAGGTTAGGAGCTAGGCATGACCAGTCATCCTAAAAACAGACCAGACGCGCTCACTACTAGAGGCTGGTATTTGGGCTCAGAATCATGTGAGTGAAGTACCGCAGACAGACATAATTAACACCCATTGTTTTTTTCCCCTGGTTTCATCTTTTTTTTTCCCTCATTGAAAACTTCAGAATATCCAACAGTTACAAGTATTTATAAAGTAGCACGTTCCGTAGCGCTGTACAATGGGTGAGAGAATAACAAACACAGTAGGAGAGGGGACCCTGCTCGAGAGCTTACAGCAGAAAAGACCCAAGAAGGACTAGTTAAGTGTTCCTTGTATACGTTTCCTATATAGCACTTGCATGTGCACTGACACTTTAACACACCATATGTACGGTTGTTGCCATTTATTTTTCCCTGTTCTATTTATTCTGCATTGTATATAGATTATTTGCGCCACTGTTCTATTATGGTTTTTAGACCAATTTTTATACGTATCTCAAGATTTCATTGTCACTTTACAAAACGAATATTGTTACTATACCACAGCACGCTTACACGTCTCATGTTACTTTCAGAGGTTTATTCGGTTTTATGGCACCATTGAGACAGACACCCCTATATTGTTGCGAGTTATTGAAAGGAAGCTAAAGTGTTAAAATGGGGGAGTGGGGAGTGTAAATGGGGGGGTCCAATTTTAACCATACACATTTTTTCTTTACCAATAACAGACTCGTTCTGAAATATATATATAAAACATACTTTTAATTACAAGAGTCAAACAATTGCAACATTAGATGCACATTATGCAAAAGCACAAAACTGCATGCAGCCGAGAGGAATACAGGAAAAGTATACAAAACATAAATGGTTACAATATTTACAATTGCGTGCAAAACATTGCAAATGATTGTAAGCGTATGCAAAAAGCCTTCAAAAATACATTAGAGAATAGAAAAAAATACAAAACATGTCAGTTTCAGGCTTCCTGCTTTATGAGGAAATGTGCAACAAGGATGGAGATTACATATATAGAAGATACCTTTCACAGAATTTATATTATTAGGGACTGCATAGATTATTTTATCTGTACACTTTCTTAAATTGCACTATGAATCTTTGGTGTAAAAGAAAAGAAAATTAATCGACAACGAACCAATAATGAAAATAGTTGTCAAGTAATCGGCTGTCGATTAATCGATTTGTGTACAGCACACACTGTTTAGGCTAGCGTCAGACGAATGCAGTCATCACGTCCGTGTCGTCGCACAGTTTAACGTCCGTCGTAGCATTGATTTGTGATCAAGAGACCAACACAAGAAGTGCGCACGCACCATGCAGGTGGCAACGGACGCCATTTAGGCCTCGATGTAAAAGCGCTACGAAGGACGCCCAGAGTGCACCGTGTAGCGGGATGTGAGGACGCGATGTGAGACGCAGCGCATTTGCGACGTGACGTCCATCACATTGACGCTCAGAAGTTTTTTGTCTGACAGAATGTACCCGTCTTAATTAGAATTAATTTTGTTTCCCATATTTCGCTTTTGTTCTAAATCCGTAGAAAAAAAAAAAACACCAACGAATCGTGTGGTGTCTACAGTATCTTCCACCAGTACGTCCGTCAGTTATGCAGCACACAGAGTGCGCTCAGACTGCGTTCGTCTGACATTAGCCTTAGAGTCAGTCTGAGTTAAACATAACCTCAGATTCTGCTTCGTCCTGTGCCACCACCTCAACCTGCCTGTCATCCCCTCTTTGATCTGGAGCTGCCATTCTCTCCCTTTGGTCCCTTCCCACAAACTCCTCCCACACTCAGGTCCAGTCTTTTTTCCACTCCCTCTCACACTCGTGTTAAGCCCCTTGCCCAAATTCACTCCCTTCCCCCTACTTCCGCTGAGTTTGTTAATTAAATTGTAAAAGGGACACTCTAATAAGCTAAAGTGGTCAGGCTGCATGGAGTGCCCCCCCCCAATCTCACCCTGATTTTGTGGTGACATCATGTCTGAGCGCTTGTAGCAGCGTTCCTTTGGGGAGAAAGCAGACATGGGCTTTAGCTCCGCACGCAGCATCAATCCATCACCGTGACCAGGCACTCGTGCACAATGTGTGCAAAAAGTATGCAATTTGCATATTTTTTTCCATTGGATAAAAGAAAAAGAAAACCCCCACCGATTACTCAAGGGGGGGGGGGGGGCAGCCAGAGAATAAGATTTTTTTTTTTTTAAATAATAAAAGCGGTACCGAGGTCGCTCGTTCTTCTTGCTTGCAGCCAGTAGTGACATAACTTTAACATCAGTTTCCCGTAAAGGATTTTTGCTTAAAATAAAATCTACTATACTTACCCCTGGTCCCTCGGTGCAGAGGATTGAGTGATCAGTGGCTTCATCTCACTGCCAGATAAAGAACACCGAGAATAAGGCTAGGGTCAGACTGAGGCAGTGCGAACGCGCGTGCAGCCGCACTTAATCACGGCCGTGCTAGCAGCAGATGCCGGGCAATGACGGCCAATATACGAAGTACGGTCGCACAAAGGTGCGGCCGCGCAACGCAAGCGGCAAACAAACACATTTTTTCGAGAACGTGAAACCACTAGTACTGACGTACAGAGTGCGCTGCGTCCTCTAGCGGCGTGTGTGCGTGATTGGGAGACGTCAGACGCTGCTAATGTCCGGCCAACATAACGTCCAGACACAAAAAGTGTTTTATTGATGATCCGTACAAAATCACGGACGAAAATGCGCATAGTATGACCGCTATCGCGTACTCCGTGAAAAAATGCGTCTATTCGTTCGAACGCACTTTTTCACAGACAACGTAAAAATGCGTTCGTCTGACCCTAGCCTAAATGGCTCCTAGCGTCCTGTTACCAGCTTCGTGAGATACATACATAGGATTTCTTGGACGGCTCTTCCGGTTCTCCATCATGGAGTCACAAGATCTCCAGGTGAAGCCGCCGGCATTGGTTAGCAGCTCTCACTATTAAAGTATCTCACTCATGAGGAGAGAAGCTGATAATCCCAGGAAAGGGCCCTTGGATTCGAACCCATTGTGTTTGCTGGAGAATATAAAATTTCCGTAACAATGGGCACGTTAACCGTATGGCTTATTACATATTCCGTATAGACGCAGCATAAACCGATGTAAAGTCGGTGCCGAGTAGGACAGTCAAGATTTCCTCCGAACGGGCGAGCTCTTTGGTCAGTGTCTTAGACTTCGAAACTTTGGCCTCTTCAAAACCAGTATTGGCTGCTTGATGGTAGGTTTGTCTTCAAAGAGTTTGGCTTCACTTTCGGTGGTTGGAAAGCGGCTGCGGTAAATCGCTGGGTATTCTTTCTGGAACTGAAGAAAGTTGCAGGATTTTAGGAGAGGGTGGTTTTGCCAGACTATTAAATTTTCCAGAAAAAAAAACAGACTGCTTCCCCCCCCCCCCCCAACAAACAAAAATAATCCAAAAACCCTCATACACAGCATACTGACATAAGTATTCAGACCCTTTGCAGCAACATTTGATATTTAGCTCGGATGCAATCCAAATCTCCTGCACCATCCTTGAAAGGTTTCTACCCTTTGATTGGATCCACCTGTGGCAGTGTCAATGATAGGACATGGTTCGCACACCTGTTTATACAAAGATCTCACAGCTTTACATGCAGATCAAAGCAAAACCCAAGCCATGAGGTCAAAAGGACCTGCCTGTACACAGATCTGGGGAAGGCCATGCAAAAAAAAAAAAAAAAAAATTCTTTGGCTGCATTGAAGGTTCCCAGGAGCAGTGGCCTCCATAATTCTTGCATGGAAGACTTTGCCAAAATTAGCAAATTGGGAAGAAGGGCCACAATAACAGAGTTGACCATGAACACGGTCACTCAGGGAGAGTACCCAGTATCATGTGTGGAGGAACACCGTGGTCATGCGAGGTGAGCTCATGTGAGACAAGAGAAACTTGAAGGACAGCCATCATTTCAACACTCCACCAATCTGGTCTTTATGACAGACGGAAGGCTCTGCTCACTGCCATACACAAGAAATCCTCCTTGGAAACTGATACACAAAAAGCAACACCTACAGGAACCTCAGACTGATAAGATTCTCTGGTCTGATGAAACAAAGTATGAACTATTTGGTCTCCAAAGCATGTCTGGGGGAACCCAGCACCACAATCCAAACAGTGCAGCATGGAGGTGGTAGCATCAAGGTTTGGGGTTGTTTTTCAGCAGCAGGGAAGAGGCTGGGGAGGGGGAGGAGGCTGAATGCAGCCAAATACAGGAGATATCTTTATTGAAAACCTAGTCCTGAGCACTCGACAATTACCCCAAGGCAAGACAGTTGGTTAAGGACAACCCATAACATCCTTAAGGCCAGGGTCAGACGAGTGTTTTTTCAAAGCGTAAGGAACGTCCGTGAGAGTGGACGTTCCTTCCACTTTGACACCCATCTGGACACCTTGCTGTGTGCAGTTAGTGCGCTCAACGCTGCAAGGCTTGATCCTCCTATGTAGGATCACGCTTTGCAGCCCTGAACGAGTGTCGTTGCATTTCAGCGGGGAGGCTTTCAGAACGTCTGCTGTAGCGTACGCTACAGCATGTGGCTGGCCCCGTCAAAGCGTCACAATGCCAAGAGGCACATCAGTACAGGCGCATGTAGTGCACTCGTCTGACCCCGGCCTAAGACGATCAGCCCGAGCTCAGACAACTTCTCTGAAAAGACCGGAAAATGTTTGTCCGACATCCCCCATCCCACCCTGACAGAGCGACAGGACCTGCAGAGACGAATGGCTGAAACTCCCCAAAAATCAAGGCGTGCAAAGCTTTTCACAAACCCAAAAAGACCCGAGGCTGTAATTGGTGGCCAAGGTACCGAGGTCAATGTGCTAATTCAGTGCCCCCCCCCCTTTAATAAGTTAGCAATGTCTAAAATTAGATTAAAACGTTGATCGAAAAATAAGTGAAAATAAAAAAAGTTGTAAGACCAGGCAAAAAAACAACAAAAAAAAAAAAAACCCTTCTGGATACACTGCAAATATGGGGTAAATTTGGAGTTGTTGCAGGACCAATCATGAAACCATGAGATTTACTCCACAGCAATTGTAACAGGGGACTCTAAAGCAAGTAGACAGGTTGACTAGTGTCAAGTTACATGCACAAATATGATGTAAAAGTAACGTTTAGGTCCACTGTAAACCAACATCCAATGGACAATGACGCAAGATGAAATGGAGACTTGAACACTTTAATCATTTTATATTGAAATTTTGGAACGGCTTCACTAGACGAATTTTCGCATGCGTAAGAAAAAAAAATAAAACAAGCCATTGTGAAAACAAAACTAACCCTTGTCTATGAGGAAGCCAATCCCGTAAATGTCGCCAGTGCTTTTATTTTACCAACCTGTTTAAGCTTTTTCTTCTTGTCCTTCACAGACAGGTGTCGGTCCTTGATGATACTTTCTAGCAGTTCTTCGATGGCCGCCTGGGAGTTGGTGAATTTCTGAGCTTCAAACTCTTGTTTACTGATCTGCTTGCAGAAATAGTAGGTAGGGACGCTGTCTGACACCTTCACCTGCAAAACAAAAAAAGGTGGGTCAGAAACAAACCCCCCAAACAATAACCTGATCTCCAGGTATCAATGCAGTCAGAGCATATAGAGTGACGATTTATAGGATGGATCATACGTGTGCTCGGTGTAGATACTGCACGTGATCTTGGACAGCTGTCTGCAGGTAACACGGCACTTTGAGGACGTCCTGGTGATGATCGAGGAGGAAGGACACCAGTCTTGTAGCGAGCAATTCATCCAAATCCACCTCTTCAGCGCAGCACAAGACGCAGCGCGAGAACGTCTGGATCATCTGAAAAAAAGTTGGGCAATAACAAAAATCAAATATGTCCCATGCGCGAGAGTCAAAAACAAACAAACAAAAGCTGGGGATTTCCATAAACCCTCTATTCTGCCAATTATACAAGCATAAAGCCCAGGTTGGAGTCAGCATTGGAGGGGGAAGGTCCCCACCCCCAATATAAACAAATTGACAACGATCCGCACATTACTGTTTCATGGAGCTGCACAGCAATAAAGCTCACAGTAATGTGCAGTGTGTATGAGTGTATCACAGAGCACCATCATAGTTTGTTTTGTTTAATTGGTTACATAAACCTTGTCATGCTTGTTATCATTGCTCTGGACTTTCCATCAATACCTCATATGCCCCCCCCCCCCTCCAGCATCTATGGGGGTCATATGAGGTATTGATGGAAAGTCCAGAGCAATGATAACAAGCATGACCAGGTTTATGTAACCAATTAAACAAAACAAACTATGATGGTGCTCTGTGATACACTCATACACACTGCACATTACTGTGAGCTTTATTGCTGTGCAGCTCCATGAAACAGTAATGTGCGTTGTGAAGGAGTGTATCATGGAGCTGCACAGCAACAAAACTCACAGCAACGTGTAGTGTGTATTAGCAGATCACAGATCTGCACAGCAACAAACACGCATACAAACGGCACATTATGGAGTTTTGTTGCTGTGCAGCTCTGATACGCTCACACAGAGCTGCACAGCAACAAAACACAGTAATGTGCCGTTTGTATGAGTGTTTGTTGCTGTGCAGCTATGATATGCTCATACACCGCACATTATAGTTTCGCAGAACTGCACAGCAATAAAAACAGTAATGTGCCGTGTGTATGAGTTTTATTGCTGTGCAGCTCTGGGATACACTCATACACACGGCACATTACCGAGTTAGGCTGGGGTCAGACGAGCGTAGTGTTCACGTCCGTGATTGCGCCTAAAAGTACGTCCGTGATAGCATGACAGAAAGTCCATTGGAGCCTGTTACACAAAGTACGGCCGCACTGAACTGCGGACGCACAACGGCCGCGGCAAACGGACGCAAGAACGTACAACCACTAGAACGGCCGCACAAAGTGCGCTGCGTCCGCATAGCTTTGTGTGTGAGTGATGGAACGTGGTCAGACGGACTGCATTTATACGTCCAGCATTTTTCACGGACAAAATGGTTTTGCTTTTTAATTTATTTTCCCTCCTACATCCGTCAAAATATACGTCAGTGAAAAAAACGGACTGTGTGGCCAGTACTGACGTACGTCCGTGTGCACGGACGTACAGTCCGTAGAAATCACGCTCGTCTGACCCTAGCCTTAGCCGTCAGTCTGAGCCGAGAACCTTTAACCCAAATACTGTTTAGCTTTCTAGTAGTGAGGTTTACTGTGATATTTATAGGGTTTTCTTTGTTCTGGAAAGCCATTTATTTTGCAAGCACTTAGGTTTCTCAGTTTACAATTTTTACTTCAGATTTGTGTAGAAATGATTTTTCTCAAAAAAGTTCAATGTACAGAATATAAATTGGCACACAATATTGGTTATATAGCGGCCTGAAAGGTGACTCATAATTGGTATCGGAGAAATGATAAAAAAAAAAAAAAAAAGTCTATCCCAAATTAAGACCCGAAAAGGATTTTGCAGATACGGTGAGCCTGTAAGAACACGTCTTGGGAATGCCATGAGTTCAGTAGAGCAGGGCTCAAACTTTCAGGTCCTGAGCCAATAGCCAGGCCTTATAAGTCACTCGCCATCAGTTAACCTACCTAACCCAGTCCCATTTTCCTTGCGGTGACCCTATGTAAAGTATATATGGCCCTGAGGGGTGTCTAGGTCCAAAGATGAGATGCTGCTGCACCCCCACAATACACACCCAGCTTATCACAGAGTTCCACAGCAATAAAACTCGCAGTAATGTGCGGCGTGTATGAGCAAATCACAGAACTCTGCAGTGCAGCATCATTGTTCACTTTATAAATTGAAAAGTGAACAAAAGTGCTGCAATAGGAGAAAACAAAACACCACCCCAATTTATAGATATTACAAAGATTCTGCCCAATGTTTTAATGGGGGGGGGGGGGGGCGCAAACGCACAAAACAATTTTTAACAGAGTTTTTTTTTTTTTTTAAAAGGATAAAGTCATAGAACCAATTCCATGGTTTATTAAATGTGCCTTCAATCTTAACTTTGTTAGAACAGGACTGCAGAAGAGGCACTTTAACAATATGTCACCTTAGGTAGAAGAAGTACCAAGAGTGTTAAAGAGACACCACCACTTACATAAAGCTGTAGCTAGATTTTTTTTTTTATGTACAAATAAACACATGCTACAGGTTATTCTTTGAATTGGATGTAAAAGGGAAATCTAAAATAAGGTTTCGATCTCGTTTGCATTGTGTGTATTTTTCCCCATGGTGCAACAATTACTAAAAGCTTTGTGTCTCTGGTTTACTCAATATACAGTATTTAACTGTTCAAGCAGCAGGGGGTGTATTGTGTTCTCCAGGCAGAGAAAGCAAAAACACATGTAAGAGATATCAGCAACATAAACAATAAGGACATTTCAGTTTATTGGTGGTAGCGTCTCTTTAATAGAAGGTCTCAAAAGGGGAAAGTGCCCCTTACTCACCAGGGATCTGGTACCCATGGCGTCGTGAAGCCGCGGCATATCCACATTCTGACTCATGCGGGAAATCATTCGCATTAAAAGCTGCAGCTTTCGCCGGTTGGCAGGGGGAAGGAGCAGGCAGCAGAGCTGCAACGCTTCCATCGCGACCTTCTCTAAATGGGGCTGCAGCAAACCTTCAATAGGGAGTTATACGAGAGGTTAGACAGGACAACAGGTGATGCCCGGGCAGGAGAGCAAACCCCAAACAACACCCAGAATGACACAACCAAAGTCAGTTTGGTGAACAAATGTGTAGCGATTGAGCAACACAATGTCTTAAAGTCTAAAAAAAAAACAGTGAGCAGCCGCTACAACTGCTTTATTGTTGGTTTTAACCCCTTCACAGCTGAGCCATTTCACGTCTTAAAAAAAAAAAAAAAAATTTTTTTTTTTATATAATTATTTTTCTTTACTTTAAACATGGTCATGTTTGGTATCATTGGAAAGGCCATGCTCTGGCCTTTCTTATGATACCAAATATGATCATGTTAGCTGCCAACAGTCGGGAGATATCGGGGTTCAAAGGAACCACCTATCTCTCCTTAGGTGTCAATGAGGACGTTCCCCCACACGTCCTCAGCATTGAAAGGGTTAAGATGAAAGTGCAGCAAAAAGACAGCCAATAAAACAAGGGAAATCCAGTCACGACACCTTAAGAAGCAACGTCACATGACCTGCAGAGTCTTGCCGCTCGCAAAATCATGCAGGTCGGTGGAGTGATGCGGAGGGAGACCACGGTAACCCCCCCCACACTCTGTTCCCAGCGGCCAGAAGTGGCGGATCAAGCTGCCGTTTGATGAGAGGGGAGTATGAGATTGGGGGGGGGGGGGGGAATTTGAAGCTTGCGATAACCACAGCTTGGGTAATGGTGCTACCTTTCGAGTTGACCGCAGTGGGATAGTAATTAGGACTTTGCGCCCCCCATGCTTAACATGAGGAGTGCAAAGTACAGTAAGCTTGCGCTGGAGAGCACAAGATTCAAATCGCTAACGGGTTTTGAATGCATACGGAAAGTAATATGGTGCGCCCACACTAGGGCCTCTTAACCTAACGTTAACGGTAGCGCTCAGCTGTGTGAGCGTTAAGCATGTAATAGGGCCCAAAGTGTCCCTTTAAGCCTGATTGATAGCCTATTAAAAGGGTCACAACAGCTGTGTGTGTCTGGATTTCCTATTCTACAAAGCTGACTATATGAAGGGTGGTCCCTAAGGAACCCAGAACCAAGTGTTTATTTTGAGTTTACCTATTCCTGAGTGCATGGAGTCTTATTTCTAGTCGGGAGATTAGACTAATCGTTGTCTCCACTGCAGGCGTCCAAAGTGAAAGCATAGAAGCGTCCACCAAGAGTCCCTGCCACCTATTATTTATTTACAAACCAGATTGCAGTGTACATTGCAACAATGTTCTAACAGTAATTTGGAATTGTAGCAGCTCTAGATTTACAGGAAAAAGGTCTAAACTTTGTAGCGGTCTCAGGTTTCTCACTGCTCCCACCCACTTGAGTCTGGTCATTATCGTAACGAGGATCATGGGATCGGTTCAGCAGCTGGGCTGATACAGTAACAGGTTAGAATTGCAAAGTAGTTTCTCAGAGCCAGGTTTGCTGCTGGTAAAACGTGCGATGCTGCATCATGGCTACATTTCATTCAAAGTAAAAAGATGGTTTTCGATCATGATTTGCAATAGATTTTTTTTTTTTTTTTTTTTTTTAAAGTTTGTCCCAAACAGACTTTAGGATTACTACATATTCTCAAAAGATTTTAAAAGCAACCCCACTCATTGGTAAAACGCAATTACGTTACTCAGATGTTCACAAAACGGTTCTCAAAAATAAAAATGATTGATAGCAATTATGACACGAAGAAAACACCATAAAACAAAGTAATGCCAGGATTTGCACAATTACATAATTGGTGAAAAAAAAAAAAAAAAAAAAAATTTAAATGGAGCAAGCGGGACTCGTTTAGTAAATTAAGGCCAATGTTCTTATATTTAAATCCATTATCCAAGCAAGATTTCACTCTGGAAAGAAAAAAAATAAATTATGTAACAAAAACGAGAGTAAAAAAGGTCTAGTTTTTTTTTTTCCAACGCACGACTACTCCATGAGATCTGTTGATTTTTTAGAGTTACCCCCCCCCCTCAAAAAAGTGGGCATTTTTGTCCTCTATTAGTCTTGACAGCCAATCAGTAGCGCGTGACAAGATTTTACTCTGCAACATTTAAAATTCATAAAAAGTCAACATTTTATAATGCAACGGGAGACTTATTTATAGAATGGTGCAGGACGGGCAAAATTATTCAGACTTGGGAGCCCAGCAATTAAATAATCCTTTAACGGTCCTCTCTTTGATCACACAAAGTTCCGTTTATTGATTGGACACCAATAAGACAGGAGCTCTGGATACTAAAATATTTATAGTCTAGTTTGGATACAGGTTAAATACAAGAACGCTGTAAAAAGTAAAAGAAAAAAAAGACAGCACATGCAATGGTGTTAAAGAAGCTGCAAGCGACGCGTTTAGACATGCAGGGAGAAGCATTACCGTTACGTTGCGTGCCGGGGCAGTTTTGGGGGGAGTCTGAGGACAGAGAGCAGTCAGACAGTTCCACTGAGCTCTGGCACAGCCGTTTGGTCACCGTGATCCCTGTGTCCATAGATGCCGCAAGAGAAGGCACACGCTTCTGTGTTCTGTATTGCCCGGGCCGGACTGTGATCTCAGCCACCGGTGCGTTTATGCTAGAACAAGAACCGAGCCCATCACCCATGCTGTGCGATCTAGAAAACCATTTGGATCCTGACGTGCCGCGGCTTTCATTAAATGCAGTCCTGGCCGCGGGAGGACTCGGCGCGGCAAGATCGGACGGAAGTGTTAGCATGGATTCGGCTTTAGAGGGAGTGCTGGTCACGCCGGGAGAGCTTTGCCCGTTTACTTCTGATTCCAGATCAAGGATGGGCTCCATGGAGCAGCTCCGGACCCTGATTTTTCGCAGTGCGTACAGGTCGTTCCTGGAAATAGAAAGGTTTTGGCAACTGCCTCCAACTAGCCTGCTGTCCCGGTGTTTCTTGTAGAGAGTGTTGCTCCTGTGGACCTTCGCCACATCTTTGTGTTCCCTTGCGATCTCTCCGAAACTTTGATCGTCTGCATCTTCCTCGTCTTCGTTGGGCACCTTGCGCAACAAACTTAACAGCAGGCACTCTGTGGACTTAAAGTTTGCGTCGTTGGCGTGAAGCGGTTTGGCTTGTTGCTGACCAGACACTTTCCTCTGAAGCTTTTGCTTTTCCTTAAGCCTGTTAGGAACTGCTAGGTAGCCACAGACAACTATCGGGGAATGAAATAGAGATTTAAAAGAAAATGTACATATTTAGAGAGGAAAACAAAAACAAGCAAACCAAGTCAGCGGCTTATTAAAAGCATTAGTATGTTACAGCCATGTGCAGGGGGTTTGCAGGCAGCCGAAACGCAAAATATCTAAAACTTGGTGTAAAGAGAAAAAAAAAAAACGAGAACAAAAACGTATAAAAAAAAACCCAAAAAAAAAAAAAAAAAAAACAACCACACAATGACCATGAAACCCTGAGGATTGGAGACCAAAGCGAGGATCAGATAGACGTACGTACCCAGTATATTAACAAAGAGCTCATAGTACTCAAATGTAAGCAATGGCTCCGAGAGACCCAGGAAATAGTCCGCGACAGTCCTGAAGACATCACGTTCGAAGCCGACATACGTAGCCTGGCTCATATCGTTATTCCTAGGCCCTGTAAAAGGAAACAAATGGGGAGGAAGGGTCATTCCACAGACAATGCACGTATGCGGTTGGATATATTTTATAAACCTCTATTAAAAAAGATGCAGATTCTTCATATAAAAAATTTCAGCAGATTTTAAAAGGGTCAATGTTTCAACCCACCAGGGCAGTGATGGCAAGCTTTGGCACCCTAGATCAGGGCTGTCAAACTCTTGCTCTCTCTCTCCTCTCCCCCCCCCCTAGATGTTGATACCTACAGAATTCCTTCAACGCAATAGATGGCCAGGGAATAATGGGAGTTGTATTTCAGAAACACCTGGAGGGCAGAGATTTCACAGCCCTGCCCTAGTTCTTTGGAAACTACAGGTCCCATGATACTCTGCCATCTTTATTCTTGGCTAGGCATCCTGGAACATGTAGTTTGAAACATCTGGGGAATCAGGTTTCACCATCATGTCTCTAAGGCAGGGGTCAAACTTGGCCCTCCAGATGTTTTGGAACTAGATCTCCCATATTGCTCAGCTAACTTAAGTGTCTGAGCCCCATGGGAGATGTAGTGCCAAAACATCTGGAGGTCCAAATTTGATGACCCCTGCTCTGGGGGGGGGGGGTCATGATAAATATCCCTAGAAAGGTCCAAATGTTGATACTTTAATATGCTTAAGTTTATTATGGTTTACAATATGAAACATCTTCAGCTTGGATTCAATGCATGATTGCATTTGAGGATTTCAGCTGACAGCCTCAGCCCATTTTACTCAACTTTTGTCCCTTGTGCGCTGCTCCTCCTCTTCGGCTCAGGGAGTCCCAAACCCGGAAGTCCCTGAGGCTTTTCTGTGCTCCCTGCGCTACTGGAGTAGGAAACGCAAATCACGCAGCGGGACTTACGAACGTTATGTATGCAAGTACTGTAGCACCTGCACAGGATGATGGATCGGAGCTGTGTGCATGCGCAGCCTCTGAGACCGATCACTACTAGTCTGACATTTTCTTTTTTTTAGGACTTGTCCCCTGGTTACTACCGTGTTTCCCCAAAAATAAGACACTTATATTTTTTTGGCCCCCCAAAATCCACACTAGGTCTTATGTTTTTGGTGTTGGTGTTTTTTGGTGGTGTATGTCTGGCATCCCTCACTCCACCTGTGACAGGAGCTTGCACTAGAGGAAGCATCAACTAAGGCTGCAGTCACACGAGCGCACTGAACACTTCCTTGCATCAGTCGCAGCTTTGTGAAGGCTGGACGGAGAGAATCACACAGGGTAGCGTGCGCGCTAATTGCACGCGCTACTACCGGGGCGTGATTTCAGACTGTCAAAAAGCTGCGACGGACGCAAATGGAGCTGCAAAGTGCAATTCTCCCAACTGCGCCTAGCGAGGTGGCCACATGGCATCAGAGTGGAAGGAACGTCTAAACTCAGTGACGTTTCTTCTGCTCAAAGTGTGACTGCAGCCTTACGCGGCTCTGCTCCCTCTGGCATCACTCATTCTCTCCAACTAGGTCTTATTTTAAAGGGTAGGTCTTAAATTTTAGCAGTTAAACAAAAAAAAAAAAAACACCGCACTACGTCTTATTTATTTTTGGGGAAACACGGTAATAAGTGTGAGAACTCCAACATTTCTATCCAATTTAGCAATTATCTTGCCCGTACCAAGAAAAAAGAAAAAAAACAAGATATACATTTTGGAGTTTAGCCAAATTGTATCATAACTGACAATACATGTATGACTTAACCTGGAAAAATATGTCCGAACACGACAATACAAACTTTATATTTAAATGGGACCAATGGGAAAACTAGTGGAGGAACTGCACTCCCACTCTTGAGCCCTGCTAGTAACCGACAGCTGGTGGGGGCACTCCTCAAATCCTGACCATTTTAAAAATATAAAGTGGTCAGGAGGTGTAGAGTCTTCCTTTAATACAATGGTATCCTATAGAGAAGACCAAACAAAAACACGCACCAACTTTGCCTTCGGATGAATTGGATGCGCAGGCTGAAATTGAGCATCATTTGCCATAGCTTGGGTTTAAAATTAGGAATAGAGAATGAGATTATATATATATATATATATACCTAGCTCCACCTATTGAAAAAAAAAAAACGACTGATCAAGTCCACAGATAACATACTCACAGTTAGCGAGGCATTTCATGGCTGATAACACCCAATGAGGAAGATCACCTGGAAAACAATGGAGTGTTTATTATTTCTTCAAACGAAAGCCCCCCACCCCCCCATAAGAGATTAATAACCAACCTGTTTTATCTTCCAGGACGACTACGCCGTGTTTGCTGGTGTGCGTCATGTTATACATGATATGACCGGGGTTTATTTGCGCTGGATTAAGTAGATCGTCCAAGGATGGCAAAGCCAAGATTTTCTGAAGGCTGGAAGGGGGATAAAAAACAAACAAACCACTGAATGAACTGTATGAAGGGTAGAGCATTTCTACCCATCGTTCTATGCAGCCGATTGGATGACCGGCCAGCGCGATTAATTCACGAGTCATTTATCAGAAGCTCAAAAACCCATTCATAACCTTACTGTATCAGAGTGATATTGCCCCAGATGTCTTCTATATCCCGTTTGCTCAGCTCTTTAGGGCAGCTGGGGTTCCCGAACTCCTGTTCCAGCTCGCCCACCTCATTTTCTTGATCGTCCTGCAAAAAAAGAACCCAGCGTTTGTTTTAACTCCGTGACAACTGGACGAAGCAGAAAGGAAACACTCGTTTGTCATCGCCATTCAAAATATTCATGGATTTGCTTGGATTGTTACCCTTCTCTAAATGGACCTGTAGATAGATGTACCCCAAATTAGAGACAGACTGAAAAAAGAGACAGTATGGCAGATTCATTGACCGAGGAGATTTATGGTTGTTGCAATTCTAGTGCCCGCGGGCCATCTGAAGGAGTACAGCAGCATCCAATGGAAAGGACATGCAGCACTTAGCTGCTGACGAGTCTAAACGGCCGGAATCAAAGGAGTTTCCAATCTGAATGTGATTTAGAGCTCTAAAATTAGGGTTAGGACTACTTTAGGGTCTTCGTGTTAGATTCACCCTTAACCTCAACATTCTGCTCCATTTTTAGGCAACAGATTCTTCTGCCAAGACTCTCCAAAAAGCCAACCCGCCCCAAGACTCCTCCAAAAAGCCAACCCGCCCCAAGACTCCTCCAAAAGCCAACCCGCCCCAAGACTCCTCCAAAAAGCCAACCCGCCCCAAGACTCCTCCAAAAGCCAACCCGCCCCAAGACTCCTCCAAAAAGCCAACCCGCCCCAAGACTCCTCCAAAAAGCCAACCCGCCCCAAGACTCCTCCAAAAAGCCAACCCGCCCCAAGACTCCTCCAAAAAGCCAACCCGCCCCAAGACTCCTCCAAAAGCAACCGCCCCAAGACTCCTCCAAAAAGCCAACCGCCCCAAGACTCCTCCAAAAGCAACCCGCCCCAGACTCCTCCAAGCCAACCCGCCCCAGACTCCTCCAAAAAGCCAACCCGCCCCAAGACTCCTCCAAAAAGCCAACCCGCCCCAAGACTCCTCCAAAAAGCCAACCCGCCCCAAGACTCCTCCAAAAAGCCAACCCGCCCCAAGATCCTCCAAAAGCCAACCCGCCCCAAGACTCCTCCAAAAGCCAACCCGCCCCAAGACTCCAAAAAGCCAACCCGCCCCAAGACTCCAAAAAGCCAACCCGCCCCAAGACTCCAAAAAGCCAACCCGCCCCAAGACTCCTCCAAAAGCCAACCCGCCCCAAGACTCCTCAAAAAGCCAACCCGCCCCAAGACTCCTCCAAAAAGCCAACCCGCCCCAAGACTCCTCCAAAAAGCCAACCCGCCCCAAGACTAACTCTGCAGTCAAAATTAGCCCCATCCAAAATGGAAACATGCATCAATTCAGCAGTGGCTGAATTGGATAAAAGAAAAAACCCCACCCCCCATCTTTTATAATGTAAAAAAAAGATGTGAACTACAGCCATTCAACGTTCTACATCGGCGAGTACATAGGTCGGAGATTTTTTTATATGGTTAACCTCCACCTAACCGATAGAAGTGCAGAAGACAAAAGATCGGGGAAACCATGGTGGCAGCTCCTTATAGAGTTAGAACACCATAGTTGAACGTTAATCCGCCATTTTTTTCAATGATTGAACGATGTTCAGGGATTAAGCACTTGTGTTTTTTTTTTTTTTATATCGATTTATCACAAGAGATGGCAGATCTGGTCTATTTAAATTGAATGGATCTGCCATCTTGGAAAACGCATACCAAGCCTCGATAAGGCGTGTGAGGGTTGAGATTTAGGACCTGATGGTATATAGGAAAGTGGTTAGGTTACCTTTGAGTCCAGCGTTTTGGAGCTTCTTCGGGAGAAATTAGGAATTTTGAAGAGATTGTCCTTGTCTTTGAACACATTTTCCAAACTGCTCCTCTTCCAGAGTGGATGCCGGCTCGGAAGAGGCTTTACCGGGGATGTAGAAGGGAACCTAGAAGAGAACATTTTTTTTCACAACCATGCAATCAGAGCAAAACATCTAGTAGCCACCTCGACCATAGGGAAAATATGTGTTCATGATGGAAAGCTACCTATAAATGTTATGATTGTCATCCAGATCCTCTGTGCCCCACCGCCCCTTGATGTCCTCGATAACATGGTTTTTCAGGAACTTTCTCAGCAGTTGGATAGTCTGCTGCCGAGTCACATCTGTGCCGAAGTTGTTGTTCTTCTTCAGCAGGTGGTGGAGCCAGTCTATGGCCTCTGACGCAGTGAAACAGTTTCCATAGGTTTTGAAATGTAGCCGATGTTTCTTCATGGGCATCCCTGCCCGGAAATACTTTGTGACTTCATTCCACTGAACAGAAACAGATACACAGGTTAGGCGCACAAGAGGTTCTGTAGTGCCAAAATCGGCACACTTCATGGAAGTGGACCAGCCATCCGGAAGAAATGATTGGATCAGGCAAGGATTGAGACCCATGTATACATTGACACAGCCAACTGGATACTTTACGTGAAACTAACTCGGGTCCCCAAGATAATGATTGCAAAGGATGTATACAAGTCTGTATGCCCAGGACACTCTGCAAGCCGCCCACCCGTCATACAGCCAGTGATGGACAGCTTGGATCCCATATCACTACAGATAATAGGTCAAACTTTCCGAAAAGGAACAAACGCTCCTTCTGGCCCTTGTCTAGTGATTGGTCAGCCAGAGAAAAAGTCCTCCTGGTAGGAGGGACACAAACCGCTCTCCTGGACAAGACATTAGGTCACTGTAGGTCTAGCAGCCGTCTACAGCAAGGCTTGACAAATCTCAAATCAGGACCTGTGTCGGACAATCTTTTGGTTTGGAAGATTGAAATGCGGTTTTACCAGCATCGATTTCCCAATAAAAGGTTCAGATTGAATATCAGCTCTCGCAGCTAGGCCTTTTAGTGGAAATATCAGCCTTAGCAATTCAGTTGGAATTTAAAAGAAACACACACACGAAAATAAACCTTTTCATGACCAGCACCATCTTTCTAATATCAGCTCGGGCACAATCCCCCCCCCCCCCAAAAAAAAACCCTTTTTTGGAATGAGAAAAAAAAAAAAAAACAACACACACACACAACAGAACCTCTAGTTGTCCGTCAGGAACCTTAGGAGCGACGTCATAATTGTAAGAGTCCATTGAGGTTCTCAAATGTTTGTATGCAATAACACAGACATGAAAAAAAGCACCAGAGGTATCTTTATAGGAGTCTGTGGCTACACATCTTTGATGTCAAGTCCTGACTTAGGGTCAGACGAACGCATTCTGTGTGGACTGTGCACAATGGATGTACTTTCTGACTGACAAGGTAGCCACTCGGTCCGTTTTTGTGACTGATGTAGATGGGAAATAAAATATGAACAACATTTTGTCCATCAAAATGCTGGACGTATAAATGCAGTCAGTCTGACGACATTCCATCACTCACACAAAGCTATGCGGACGATGCGCACGTCTGTTCTAGCGGTTTTACGTTTTTGCATAACCTCATTATGGATATATTTGCCCCAGCCAGGCCTGAAACAATTTAAATAACCATTTGTTTACAACACACAAATAGCAGGGGAGGCTCTGCCTCCCCTGACTGCACGTCCCTGGATACCACGGACATTAAAATGTGCGGCAAATGGACGTGAACACTACACTCGTCTGAACCGAGCCTTAGCGGGAAAGACCGGGTGGTCTGCAAGAAATCTTTACCACTGAAGAACCAAGTGATGCTCTTCCAAGCTATGGATCCCAACACTCTCCCCAGAAACCAAGCTTTGAGTTTGTGAAGTGGTCAATCAGCATAAGCACACACTGACCATCACAGACCCAAGATTCTCCACTCTGCACCCCGGAATCTGAATAAGCATACTCTGACCAGCACCCCGGAACCAGCCCAAGGTAGCAGGATCTCAGAATGCCGTGCTATGCTATCCTCCAAAGAAACCCATTCTTGCAACTGTATTAATTTCTGGCTGATTCCTTGGTTCAATGTTCCCTCCACTTTACTTAAAACATTATCTCTGAGGGGCGGAGCTGACTGCCAACAGGGAGGGTCGCATCTTGCTGAGCTCCTCCAGGTTTTACCTTATTTTTCGCTGACTCTTGCGACCTACCCTTGGCTGCTGTGCTCGGTGGGGAGAAGAAGGTGCTGGGAGACCTGCTGGCTTGTGCCGGGTCCTATTTGTGTCCTCTCGGAGCAGTTGCGAGACCTTTATTGTTCCCGGCCTATTTTTGCGGCCTACTCTGGGCGGCCATTACTGCTGCCTCTCTGAGGTGCTCGTGAGATTTACATCCCACCCTTTTTCTTGCTGCGGTAGGGCAGCGATGGAACGCCTGGTCAACGGTCTAGCTTGGCTGATGGAGGAAGGAGAGTGACCACTCACAAGTGCGGATATCCACCGCCTTATAGCCGAGATTAGACTCTGCCGAGAAGCAGCTGCTCCGGTGGGGCCTGTGAATGCGGACCTCCAGCAGGAGCGTGATCCGCCCGCATGTTTGGCCGAACAGGAGGAACGAGTGCAGAAATTGGACGGTGACATCTCTGGGGCTGCGCTGCAGAGGACCGGACACGGTGACCTGGCGGAGGTGCTCGGGGCGACCTCTTTACCCTTGCGGGAAACCTATGTGATGACTGTGTCCTACCTCCCTGTCTGCCGACCTCCACCTGGAGGCAACCGAGTGGAACGCGGGTCTCTCTCGGATGCCGCCGAGATCGAAGCGTTGGATGACTCACTCTGCCTGATACCGGCGGCGGCCCGGCTTCTAACTGGGAGGCGGAGGGGCCTGAAGCTCTCCCGTGGTCCTGATTCTGGCGTGGCTGGGGCTCCCCGGAGGCTATACAGATGGCGAGTATTTATCCCACCGGATACCCTTGATGAGGATAAGAGTCATGCTCTTCACTGTGATTTATTGCCCCAGCTCCCTATGATCCTGCCTCTAGTTGCGGGGAATGGAGGGGCCGTGTGTCATATGGTGTCCCTGGACACTGGCTGAACTAGATGACCCTGCGGTCGGATCCCAGGCTGATGACACCTTCCTCGCGAGGCCATTTTCCCATTCCCCCCCAAGAAAAACGTGTTTGCCCCGTTGACATTCCCTGCGGACACCCCCACCCCCTGTTTTATCATCCCCCCTCCCTTTGGACCCTCCAGACGTTCTTTTTGTGGACACACCCTATTTTTAGACTTTACTACCAGTTTGCGGAGGTTGGCCCCTTTAATGTTTACAGGGTTCCAGGTGTTTTTTTTTTGGGGGGCGGCAGGACACTGGGATGACCTAGGCGAGCCGCTAGAACGAGTACCATGGCTCTGGTCGTCTCTTTTGGCCCTAGGTCTCCCGGCCACGTGGCCTCTTCCACGGCCTCTGGCTTCTTGTTAGTCTCCAGAGTGTGCCGGGAATGCCGCAATTTTTTGGCAGTTCTCCAACCCCTTTCCCCTTCCTACTATTTTTGTGTGTTTGTTTATCTATTTTTTCTATTTTGTTTTTCGTCCGCACATATACCTGGGCCCCTAATGCTGTTTTTTCTGCTGACTCAGCCGATTCCCCTACTTTGACCATCTGGATTGTCTGTCCCCCCCCCCCCCCCCCCCCCGGCTGGATATACATTGATGTTTTTTCTGCTGACTCCTTATGTGTTCCTTTACTGCTGAGTTATTTTTTGGCCCTGCGCGGCCATCCCTTTCCATTGTATGTCTTCTTACTGATGCCCTTTCCAAAATAAAAATTTTGAATACAAAAACATTATCTCTGCTTCTCACCCCCCCCTTCCCCCTCCTGCCGTGTAGTTTTTAAGGGCACACTTAGCAAATCTCCATTCTATTTTGCAGCACACACTGACCAAAGATTCTCCACTCTGCAGTCCCTCACCCCGGCCCGGTCCAGAATTTAAAGGCTCCTTTACAGCTGTTTCCACTTCTCTCGCTAATTACCTTTACTCAGCCCAACCTTCTGGTCCTTCCCATGCAACCATAACAACATTTCTTCTAGCAACCAGCTTTACCTACCCTCTGCTCCCAGCTGATTCACTTACCCCGTCCCTTAGATTGTAAGCTCACGGGATGTCTGGCTGAGCATTTGGTTCAAGTGCTGTACTTCCTAGACAAGCTATCCTTTGGGCAGGGTTGTCTTCCTTATTTATCATGCATGTCTCATGTTTGTACTTCCCCGTTGTACAGCGCTACAGAATATGCTGGCGCTTTATAAAAAGATTTTTTTAAAAAAATGAGTGGATGTTATTCGACACCCAGGCCTTTCTGGGGTCAGATAAGAAGCTCTCCATGAGACTGGTAGGCTCTCCTCACCACAGGAACTCATCAAGTCTGGGGGAAGCCGCTGCATATTGAGCACAGACTGGAAGAGCATCACAATATGGCCTTAAAAAGGCACCATGAACCATTTGGTCATAAAACGCAGGATACGGAGATGAATGCTTACAATTAAAACACCCGTCTAATTACATCCGGTTTCAAAGCGATCAGAAAGAAAATAGTTTGTTAAACAGACTAACGGTTCCAGGATGGCAGCACATAGTGAACAAAGTATTTTGCATATGCGCTGCCTGGCCAAAAAAGAAAAGTCACACTGTAATATCTGGTTGTGTTGCCTTTTGCTGTGATTGCAGCACGCATTTGCCGCGGCATCGTGTTGATAAACTCATGCGATGTCACAGCATTTATTCCCATCCAGAGTGCTATTAATATGTGGCCAAGATCTTGTATTGATGATGAGAGAGTCGCAGCGCTGCTTTAAAGTCTTCTCGAGCACATTATCCCAAAGATTAACCTCAATGGGGTTAAAGTGACATTAAACGCTTAGGTATTTTTAACATAAACCAATACTGTATTGTGTGAGTTACTGTAATCCATGGGTAGTTTTCTCTTTGCTGCTCTTACTTTTAAATCCTTATCTCTTTTCATACTGGGGGAGAACTTCCTGTTTCAGCAGACTGCCTTGTCTCTGGAATGGATACATGGTGTCTGTATAGGTTTGCAACCTGAGCCAGTATTAAAGGAAGTGGCAGCCAGCTGCAAAAGCAAATTCTCCCCCAGTATGAGAAGAGATACGGATTCAAAAAGGAAGAGCAGCAAAGAAAAGGAAAACAACCATGGATTACAGTAAGGCACACATTACAGTATTGGTTTATGTTAAAAAATCTGAGCGTTTAATGTCACTATAAAGGTCTGGACTGTGCGGTGGCCAATCCATGTGTGAAAATGATGTCTCATGCTCCCTCAACCACTCTTGCACAATTTGAGCCTGATGAATCCTGGCATTGCCATCTTGGAATATGCCCGCTGTGCCATCAGTGGAGAAAAAACCCATTGATGGAAAAACCTGCTCATTCAGTATATTCAGGGAGTCACATGACCTCATTTTTTGGGCTCATAGCATTGCTGAACCTCGACCTGACCAACCCCAGATCATAACAGGAGGTATAGGGTATGTGGTGATGGCTTTTTGGTCACACAGTGTACAATACAGAGCTGCAGGTTTGGAAGTGATCATGGATATGGAGACGAGCGTTTTGCATCTTAATATTTACAGTCTGGTCAGGGCCATGTATGGGGATAGAACATCCATAGGGAACACTCCACTATACACACATTGTATAAGCCCCACCACAACCTGAATCAAACAAAACAGTGACACACACACGCTATCTCTCTCTCCCTCAGACACAACACACACTCGCTCTCTCCCTCAGACACACACACACACACACACTCGCTCTCTCCCTCAGACACACACACACACTCGCTCTCTCCCTCAGACACACACACACACGCTCTCTCCCTCAGACACACACACACACTCGCTCTCTCCCTCAGACACACACACACTCGCTCTCTCTCTCTCCCTCAGACACACACACACACTCGCTCTCTCTCTCTCCCTCAGACACACACACACACTCGCTCTCTCCTCAGACACACACACACACACTCGCTCTCTCCTCAGACACACACACACACACACACCGCTCGCTCTCTCCCTCAGACACACACACACACACACACACTCGCTCTCTCTCTCCCTCAGACACACACACACACACACACTCGCTCTCTCTCTCTCTCTCTCTCCCTCAGACACACACACACTCGCTCTCTCCCTCAGACACACACACACTCGCTCGCTCTCTCCCTCAGACACACACACACACACGCTCTCTCTCTCTCCCCCTCAGACACACACACACACTCGCTCTCTCCCTCAGACACACACACACACTCGCTCTCTCCCTCAGACACACGCACACACTCGCTCTCTCCCTCAGACACACACACACACTCGCTCTCTCCCTCAGACACACACACACACACACACTCGCGCTCTCCCTCAGACACACACACACTCGCTCTCTCCCTCAGACACACACTCGCTCGCTCTCTCCCTCAGACACACGCTCGCTCTCTCCCTCAGACACACACACACACTCGCTCTCCCTCAGACACACCACACACTCGCTCGCTCTCTCCCTCAGACACACACACACTCGCTCGCTCTCTCCCTCAGACACACACACACTCGCTCGCTCTCTCCCTCAGACACACACACACTCGCTCGCTCTCTCCCTCAGACACACACACACTCGCTCGCTCTCCCTCAGACACACACACACCACTCGCTCTCTCCCTCAGACACACACACACTCGCTCTCTCTTCTCTCCCCTCAGACACACACACACTCGCTCCTCTCTCTCTCTCCTCAGACACAACACTCGCTCGCTCTCTCCCTCAGACACACACACACTCGCTCGCTCTCTCCCTCAGACACACACACACTCGCTCGCTCTCCCTCAGACACACACACACTCGCTCTCTCCCTCAGACACACACACACTCGCTCTCTCCCTCAGACACACACACACTCGCTCGCTCTCTCCCTCAGACACACACACACTCGCTCGCTCTCTCCCTCAGACACACACACACTCGCTCGCTCTCTCCCTCAGACACACACACACACTCGCTCTCTCCCTCAGACACACACACACACTCGCTCTCTCCCTCAGACACACACACACACACTCGCGCTCTCCCTCAGACACACACACACTCGCTCTCTCTCTCTCTCTCTCTCCCCCTCAGACACACACACACACACTCGCTCTCTCCCTCAGACACACACACACACTCGCTCTCTCCCTCAGACACACACACACACACCACACACACACTCGCTCTCTCCTCCCTCAGACACACACACACACACTCGCTCGCTCTCTCCCTCAGACACACACACACACACACACTCGCTCTCTCTCTCTCCCTCAGACACACACACACACACACTCGCTCTCTCTCTCTCTCTCTCTCCCTCAGACACACACACTCGCTCGCTCTCTCCCTCAGACACACACACACACGCTCTCTCTCTCTCTCCCTCAGACACCACACACACTCGCTCTCTCCCTCAGACACACACACACTCGCTCTCTCCCTCAGACACACACACACACTCGCTCTCTCCCTCAGACACACACACACACTCGCTCTCTCCCTCAGACACACACACACACACTCGCTCTCTCCCTCAGACACACACACACTCGCTCTCTCTCTCCCTCAGACACACACACTCGCTCGCTCTCTCCCTCAGACACACACACACTCGCTCTCTCCTCAGACACCACACACACTCGCTCTCTCTCTCTCCCTCAGACACACACACACTCGCTCGCTCTCTCCCTCAGACACACACACACACACTCGCTCTCCCCCTCACACACACACACACACTCGCTCGCTCTCTCCCTCAGACACACACACACTCGCTCTCTCTCCTCAGACACACACACACCACACTCGCTCTCTCCTCAGACACACACACACTCGCTCTCTCTCTCTCTCCCTCAGACCACACACACTCGCTCTCTCTCTCTCTCCTCAGACACACACCACTCGCTCGCTCTCCCTCAGACACACACACACTCGCTCGCTCTCTCCCTCAGACACACACCACTCGCTCGCTCTCTCCCTCAGACCACACACACACTCGCTCGCTCTCTCCCTCAGACACACACACACACTCGCTCTCTCCCTCAGACACACACACACTCGCTCGCTCTCTCCCTCAGACACACACACACTCGCTCGCTCTCTCCCTCAGACACACACACACACTCGCTCTCTCCCTCAGACACACACACACACACACACTCGCTCTCTCCCTCAGACACACACACACACACTCGCTCTCTCCCTCAGACACACACACCTCGCTCTCTCTCTCTCTCCCTCAGACACACACCACTCGCTCTCTCCTCCCTCAGACACACACACACGCTCTCTCTCTCTCTCTCTCCCTCAGACACACACACACACGCTCGCTCTCTCCCTCAGACACACACACACACTCGCTCTCCCTCAGACACACACACACACTCGCTCTCTCCCTCAGACACACACACACGCTCGCTCTCTCCCTCAGACACACACACACTCGCTCGCTCTCTCCCTCAGACACACACACACACTCGCTCTCTCTCTCTCCCTCAGACACACACACACACTCGCTCTCTCTCTCCCTCAGACACACACACACACACTCGCTCTCTCTCTCTCTCCCTCAGACACACACACACTCGCTCTTCCTCAGACACCACACTCGCTCTCTCTCTCTCTCTCTCTCCTCAGACACCACACACACACACACCTCGCTCTCTCCCTCAGAACACACACACACTCGCTCGCTCTCTCCTCAGACACACACACACTCGCTCTCTCTCTCTCTCCCTCAGACACACACACACACACTCGCTCGCTCTCCCTCAGACACACACACTCACTCGCTCTCTCCCTCAGACACACCACACTCGCTCTCTCCCTCAGACACACACACACACACGCTCTCTCTCTCTCCCTCAGACACACACACACACACGCTCTCTCTCTCTCCCTCAGACACACACACACACACTCGCTCGCTCTCTCCCTCAGACACACACACACACATCGCTCGCTCTCTCCCTCAGACACACACACACACTCGCTCTCCCTCAGACACACACACACACTCGCTCTCTCCCTCAGACACACACCACTCGCTCTCTCCTCCCTCAGACACACACACCACGCTCCTCTCTCCCTCAGACACACACACACGCTCTCTCTCTCTCCCTCAGACACACACACACTCGCTCTCTCCCTCAGACACACACACACACACACACACACTCGCTCTCTCCCTCAGACACACGCTCGCTCTCTCTCCCTCAGACACACACTCGCTCTCTCTCCCTCAGACACACACAA